>JALAZF010000149.1:6380000-6765000 GCA_022829125.1 Lathyrus tuberosus
CTCATTTACTACTTCAAGTCTTCCGAAACTTCCGAGCTGTCCATTAGGAATCCGTCTTCAGAGTCTTCAGCACTTGACTTTTGGAATCATGATCCTCAGAACGCATAAGCCTTCAGAGTCTTTTTGCACTTTGTCTTCAGAGCCTTCAACCTTTAGAACTTCAAGTCATTGGAATCTTCAGCACTTCGGTTCTCTATAACATTATCTTCTTCAGAAGCTTCGCAATCTTCAGAATCACAACCACTTTCAGAGAGCATCCACAAGAGCATTGTAACAGCAATATCGGCATCCTTGGATCTGACTGATCATGATCAGATACAGAAGCATTCTTGCTTCTTGCGACATGTGTCACACATAGTAACTTCGCATATAATCAATTACGCACATCTGGCTGGTGCTTGTTGGATCTGATATCTTCTATGATTATGATCTGCATACAACACACGTTAGAACATAAAATGGTTCTTTTACAAATACCATTGTTATCATCAAAACATAAAGTCGACTTGTAGAGACAACTCTTGCTCTCACAAAATGTGATAGTCAAAGTGCAATACACCTGTCGAAGAATTCAGCCTATCATGAGCAAACCAAGCACATTGATGTGAGGCTGCATTTTGTCAGAGGGGTAATTAAGCGTGGAGAAGTCTAAGTGATGAAGGTTTCGACAGATTATAATGCTGCTGATATGATCACCAAGACGTTGCCCAGTTGCAAGTTTTTCCACTGTATGCAGTTGATAAAGCTGCATGAAGAAAGCTAATTTTTTTCTTGATGTTATAGAGTTAGATCCAAGGTGGAGATTTGTGAGATATTGGATTAAACTCTAGTTAGCATATCGTTGAATTCTGCTCACATGTTGTTGTCGAAGACCTACATGCTGTAGTCGAAGTGTGTTCTAGTGTGTAGCTGTCGGATTGGGCCTTGTGTTAAGGATCCAATTGTTTAAGTTAGCTTGTACCCTAAGTTAGCTTGTAATGGATCATTGTTAAAAAGCCCATTAGTTTAGTATGTTAGGTTTTATTATAGATAGCATACTAGTCTCTCATCTTAGGTGTGGTGTGACAAAACCTAATTAGGATGAGAGGGTTATTTGTTATTCTTTAGTACTTGTAATCTGTTTTATAAAGAAAGTAAAAAATAGCAGTTATAATCAATCCTTGTTGTCTTTCCTTTGTTTTTTCTTTGTTAACCTTAACCATTGTGTGTTTATTGCCTATAAAAAAATCGAGTATATTTTGTTCAAAGGCATCCTAATTCACAACAATATATATATATATATATATATATAGTTCATATCCTATGAGAATGTCATTTTTATATAAGAACATGAGAATGAATCTGAACTATTAGATTTTAAAATAAATGGTGGAGATTATGTGTGGTGTTCTTTTTCTCTCTCCTCCATTATTAAAATAAATGATGGAGGAGCGAGAAAAAAAAACTGACACATAATCTCCACCATTTATTTTAAAAGTTAATTGTTCATATTCATTCTCATGTTCTCACGTAAAAATGATATTCTCATAGAATACGTTCCCTATATATATATATATAGGGGTGGCAAAACGGGCCCGGCCCGCGGGGAAAGCTCGTTTTACCCGTCATTTTTTGCGGGTCAGGCCTAAATTTTAAACCCGCATATTTAGGTATGCCCGCCCCGCTGATAAGTGCAAAATGTACCTATTTTTGTATATAAGTTTTGTTGCACTTATCATTACTTTGTGTTAAAATTGGTTGAATAAACCCCGCTTTGTTCGTAAATACGTTTACTTTACGTTTTCGGTGTATAGTGCGGTACCGTGTAAATATCATTGAGTTTAATTGATTTTCATTTATTTTTATAGTGTTCTAGCAATGGGATTTTTCCATATTCATAAAGAGCATTGAATAAGCATTCCAACACTTCAAACCGTGCGTAAATCGGAGTTACGGTTCATGAGTTATGATCAAAACAAATTCTGGTTTGCTGTTATGTTCGCACTGCGAACCCCCGTGGCGAACACTCGCTGGCGAGTTCGCACTGCGAACCCGGGGCAAATAAAAAGTGCCCTGAAGTGTGAAAAACACTGTTTTAGGCAGTGGCTAAGGCGGCATATGTTCGCAGTGCGAACCTGGGAACACAATTTTGCCTATAAACTTCATTTTTCAGCATTTTTTAGGTTATGGTTTTGGGGATTCTTGCTCCAACTCCATCAAACTTCATTTTTTCAGTAGATTAGCTTAGAAAACAACATGGAAACTTGCATGTGGATGATCCGAGGTGTATTTCTCATCGATCGGCTCCGACAATCCGTGAAGTGTTTGGTTCATTTCTTTTCATCTTTGTGTTTTTCTTCTATGTTGGGTTTTGTATATGTATTAACTACGATCTCATGTATATTTGTCGCCCATGGCGTTGTATAAAACTTGCTTTACAAATCTCTATTGGTGATTGTCTCTGATTTTTGCTTTATGCGCGGGGTTTGAGTTGGGTTAGAGATAATCCTCGCAAACTTCGATTAGGGATGATTGTCTGTTAGTTTCTAGATTCTAGAGATAGATTTAGGGCTAGCAATCTTCAATAGGCGTCGAAACTTAATGCCTCCATGCCTTGAGCTAGCGTACGAAAGTATCGGCAATGGTAACACGGTTGTTCTCTCAACTTTGCGTTAGACATAACCTGTGTTGTGAGCGATGCTGGGTGATATTGAGGAGTATTGTAGGTCGAGTATAAGTGGTCGGTAAGTTTACGTTTGTGAGGAGTCGATTATGTGCATGCCGGATAAGTTTGTCTTGCTGCAAACTGAATTTGTTTTTATGTTTTAATGTTTACTTTTCTATTTTCATGTTTTAAACCATTTTAATCCAAACTCATTAACGCGAGAGAGTGTCGAACGACATTCTTTCCCTCGAACCGATCTCTGTGGACACGACATAAATCCCGGAGGGAATTCTTTCCGAAAATAAATATTTTTGCTTGCTTGCCCTATTCTGCAACCAACAAAATGGCGCCGTTGCCGGGGATTGGTTATGATATTGAATCGCTGCGATAGTTTCTTTGTTTTTGAGTTTTGTAAATATCGTATATATTGTATATTTTCACTTGTTATACTGATACTTCTAGATTAACGTTTGTTCAAGTGTTTGGTTAGGTCGCTAGCTTTTGGTTGCACGGTGAGACATTACCATGGCATGAAGAGAGGAAGTTTCTAATTAAGCACCGTAAAGGCGTCGAGCTTACGACGTAAAACAAGCATGTTTTATAGTTTTTCTTTTCGAATGTTTTTTATTGTTGTTTGCTTACAGATTTTGATTGACTTACTTGAGGATGCTGTTGTGATTTTCCAAGTTGGTTCGTTTCAACTTGCGAATGTATGGTAATGATTTTGTTAAGTTTTGTACACGTCTGAGGTATGTGTTTATCGCTTTCTATACTTTAGCATATTCATGATACTTAGGTTTTTTACAAACTTCCATGCCATTCATTCTTTTGTATACTTGTTCTATTGTGAATCACTTTAGTTCCCAACCTTTTTGTGAGGTGGCTTTCCATTGTTCATATATGCGCGGAGAACCAACATTCTTGTTTAAAATGGATTTTATTATGTTGAATCTTTTGTTTGTGTTGATTATATGAATGCATGAAAAGAATCAAGGCAATTGTTTCATTTTGAGCACGACCACCTTAGCCAAATAGTCAATTCACCTTGTGAGTGTGTGAGAATTCGTAACCCCTTTGAGCTTTTTGATCCATGTTTCTATTTGAACTTAATGCTTGTCTATGAGTATTTAGTTCACTTATTTTTGAATGGATTTTGTTTTTTCTTGGACCTCAACTATGTGTTGTTGTATGGATTTTTTTTCCTTGCCTTAGAAAGTAGGGAGTATTCACATGATGGTGCGGTTGAATTCAAGTTGGGGAGAGAATGATTGTATACTCATTGGTTGGATTCTATGAGGATTGAAAAAGAAAAGAAAAAAAGAGAAAAATATGACAAAGAAAAGAAAAGAAAAAAGTGAAAAAGAAGAAAAAGAAAAATCCTTGAAAAAGGAAACAAAAAGAGTTTCAATAATTGTGCTAAATAAGTATTGTGTGTTGTGTAGCACTTGGGATTTTGGAAGAAGTTGGTTGAAATTTTGTGTGTGAATCTTTGTGAGTTGATCACTCTCTTAGGTTTAGGCAAGTTTTTGTTTCAATTACCTTTAGAAATTGCCCCTTGTTTGTTTACCCGACCATGCTACAACCTTGAAAAGCCCTTGTGATTCTTGCCTTTGTATTTTCAATGTGAATTTGTAGATGTATGCATAATTTAGTCTTTTGTTTGCATGAGTGTTGTGTGAGTGTAAAGTACCTTATTATGTGTTTGTCATCTACCGATGATTGTTTTTACTAGGTGTGATTCACTTTGGAACTTGTGTTGTTTTAGAATTTTTGGCATGATTTTTGTATTTTGCATTTGTTTCGTGACTATGTTGTCGTCGTAGTTTAGTGGTAAGTATTTACTTTTTGTGTGTACCGTTTTCATTTGAACCATTCATTCGTTCCGTTTTTCAAAACCTGTTGATTCGTCATTCTTTGAATATTGCTTGTGCATTTTCAAGTTTGTTTGATTCTTGTTTGTGGACAAACAATTATGTAAGTTGAGGAGAGTTTGATAAGTGCAAAATGTACCTATTTTTGTATATAAGTTTTGTTGCACTTATCATTACTCTGTGTTAAAATTGGTTGAATAAACCCCGCTTTGTTCGTAAATACGTTTACTTTACGTTTTCGGTGTATAGTGCGGTACCGTGTAAATATCATTGAGTTTAATTGATTTTCATTTATTTTTACAGGTGTTCCAGCAATGGGATTTTTCCATATTCATAAAGAGCATTGAATAAGCTTTCCAACGCTTCAAACCGTGCATCAATCGGAGTTACGGTTCATGAGTTATGATCAAAACAAATTCTGGTTTGCTGTCATGTTCGCACTGCGAACCCCCGTGGCGAGCACTCGCTGGCGAGTTCGCACTGCGAACCCGGGGCGAATAAAAAGTGCCCAGAAGTGTGAAAAACACTGTTTTAGGCAGTGGCTAAGGCGACATATGTTCGCAGTGCAAACGGGGGTTCGCAGTGCGAACCTGGGAACACAATTTTGCCTATAAACTTCATTTTTCAGCATTTTTTAGGTTATGGTTTTGGGGATTCTTGCTCCAACTCCATCAAACTTCATTTTTTCAGTAGATTAGCTTAGAAAACAACATGGAAGCTTGCATGTGCATGATCCGAGGTGGATTTCTCATCGATCGGCTCCGACAATCCGTGAAGTGTTTGGTTCATTTCTTTTCTTCTTTGTGTTTTTCTTCTATGTTGGGTTTTGTATATGTATTGACTACGATCTCATGTATATTTTTCGCCCATGGCGTTGTATAAAACTTGCTTTACAAATCTCTATTGGTGATTGTCTCTGATTTTTGCTTTATGCGCGGGGTTTGAGTTGCGTTAGAGATAATCCTCGCAAACTTCGATTAGGGATGATTGTCTGTTAGTTTCTAGATTCTAGAGATAGATTTAGGGCTAGCAATCTTCAATAGGCGTCAAAACTTAATGCCTCCGTGCCTTGAGCTAGCGTACGAAAGTATCGGCAATGGTAACACGGTTGTTCTCTCAACTTTGCGTTAGACATAACCTGTGTTGTGAGCGATGTTGGGTGATATTGAGGAGTATTGTAGGTTGAGTATAATTGGTCGGTAAGTTTAAGTTTGTGAGGAGTCGATTATGTGCATGTCGGATAAGTTTGTCTTGCTGAAAAGTGAATTTGTTTTTATGTTTTAATGTTTACTTTTCTGTTTTCATGTTTTAAACCATTTTAATCCAGACTCATTAACGCTAGAGATTGTCGAACGACATTCTTTCCCTCGAACCGATCTCTGTGGACACGACATAAATCCCGGAGGGAATTCTTTCCGAAAATAAATATTTTTGCTTGCTTGCCCTATTATGCAACCAACAAAATGGCGTCGTTGCCGGGGATTGGTTATGATATTGAATCGCATTGCGATAGTTTCTTTGTTTTTGAGTTTTGTAAATATCGTATATATTGTATATTTTCACTTGTTATACTGATACTTGTAGATTAACGTTTGTTCAAGTGTTAGGTTAGGTCGCTTGCTTTTGGTTGCGCGGTGAGACATTACCATGGCATGAAGAGAGGAAGTTTCTAATTAAGCATCGTAAAGGCGTCGAGCTTACGACGTAAAACAAGCATGTTTTATAGTTTTTCTTTTCGAATGTTTTTGGTTGTTGTTCGCTCACAGATTTTGATTGACTTACTTGAGGATGCTGTTGTGATTTTCCAAGTTGGTTCGTTTCAACTTGCGAATGTATGGTAATGATTTTGTTAAGTTTTGTACACGTCTGAGGTATATGTTTATTGCTTTCTATACTTTAGCATATTCATGATACTTAGGCTTTTTACAAACTTCCATGCCATTCATTCTTTTGTATACTTGTTCTATTGTGAATCACTTTAGTTCCCAACCTTTTTGTGAGGTGGCTTTCCATTGTTCATATATTCGCGGAGAACCAACATTCTTGTTCTAACTGGATTTTATTATGTTGAATCTTTTGTTTGTGTTGATTATATGAATGCATGAAAAGGATCAAGGCAATTGTTTCATTTTGAGCACATCCACCTTAGCCAAATAGTCAATTCACCTTGTGAGTGTGTGAGAATTCGTAACCCCTTTGAGCTTTTTGATCCATGTTTCTATTTGAACTTAATGCTTGTCTATGAGTATTTAGTTCACTTATTTTTGAATGGATTTTGTTTTTTCTTGGACCTCAACTATGTGTTGTTGTATGGATTTTTTTTCCTTGCCTTAGAAAGTAGGGAGTATTCACATGATGGTGCGGTTGAATTCAAGTTGGGGAGAGAATGATTGTATACTCATTGGTTGGATTCTATGAGGATTGAAAAAGAAAAGAAAAAAAGAGAAAAATATGACAAATAAAAGAAAAGAAAAAAGTGAAAAAGAAGAAAAAGAAAAATCCTTGAAAAAGGAAACAAAAAGAGTTTCAATAATTGTGCTAAATAAGTATTGTGTGTTGTGTAGCACTTGGGATTTTGGAAGAAGTTGGTTGAAATTTTGTGTGTGAATCTTTGTGAGTTGTTCACTCTCTTAGGTTTAGGCAAGTTTTTGTTTCAATTACCTTTAGAAATTGCCCCTTGTTTGTTTACCCGACCATGCTACAACCTTGAAAAGCCCTTGTGATTCTTGCCTTTGTATTTTCAATGTGAATTTGTAGATGTATGCATAATTTAGTCTTTTGTTTGCATGAGTGTTGTGTGAGTGTAAATTACCTTATTATGTGTTTTTCATCTACCGATGATTGTTTTTACTAGGTGTGATTCACTTTGAAACTTGTGTTGTTTTAGAATTTTTGGCATGATTTTTGTATTTTGCATTTGTTTCGTGACTATGTTGTCGTCGTAGTTTAGTGGTAAGTATTTACTTTTTGTGTGTACCGTTTTCATTTGAACCATTCATTCGTTCCGTTTTTCAAAACCTGTTGATTCGTCATTCTTTGGATATTGCTTGTGCATTTTCAAGTTTGTTTGATTCTTGTTTGTGGACAAACAATTACGTAAGTTGGGGAGAGTTTGATAAGTGAAAAATGTACCTATTTTTGTATATAAGTTTTGTTGCACTTATCATTACTCTGTGTTAAAATTGGTTGAATAAACCCCGCTTTGTTCGTAAATACGTTTACTTTACGTTTTCAGTGTATAGTGCGGTACCGTGTAAATATCATTGAGTTTAATTGATTTTCATTTATTTTTACAGGTGTTCCAGCAATAGGATTTTTCCATATTCATAAAGAGCATTGAATAAGCTTTCCAACGCTTCAAACCGTGCGTCAATCGGAGTTACGGTTCATGAGTTATGATCAAAACAAATTCTGGTTTGCTGTCATGTTCGCACTGCGAACCCCCGTGGCGAGCACTCGCTGGCGAGTTCGCACTGCGAACCCGAGGCGAATAAAAAGTGCCCAGAAGTGTGAAAAACACTGTTTTAGGCAGTGGCTAAGGCGGCATATGTTCGCAATGCGAACGGGGGTTCGCAGTGCGAACCTGGGAACACAATTTTGCCTATAAACTTCATTTTTCAGCATTTTTTAGGTTATGGTTTTGGGGATTCTTGCTCCAACTCCATCAAACTTCATTTTTTCAGTAGATTAGCTTAGAAAACAACATGGAAGCTTGCACGTGGATGATCCGAGGTGGATTTCTCATCGATCGGCTCCGACAATCCGTGAAGTGTTTGGTTCATTTCTTTTCTTCTTTGTGTTTTTCTTCTATGTTGGGTTTTGTATATGTATTGACTACGATCTCATGTATATTTGTCGCCCATGGCGTTGTATAAATCTTGCTTTACAAATCTCTATTGGTGATTGTCTCTGATTTTTGCTTTATGCGCGGGGTTTGGGTTGCGTTAGACATAACCTTCGCGAACTTCGATTAAGGATGATTGTCTGTTAGTTTCTGGATTTTAGAGATAGATTTAGAGCTAACAATCTTCAATAGGCGTCGAATCTTAATGCCTTCGTGCCTTGAGCTAGCGTACGAAAGTATCGGCAATGGTAACACGGTTGTTCTCTCAACTTTGCGTTAGACATAACCTGTGTTGTGAGCGATGCTGGGTGATATTGATGAGTATTGTAGGTGGAGTATAACTGGTCGGTAAGTTTAAGTTTGTGAGGAGTGATTTATATGCATTGCCGGACGAGTTTTTCTCTCTGAAGAATGAATTTGTTTTATGTTTTAATGTTTACTTTTCTGTTTTCTTGTTTGAAACCATTCAAAACCAAACTCATAAACGCGAGAGACTGTCGAACGATATTCTTTTCCTCGAATCGATCTCTGTTGACACGATAAATTCTTGGAAAAATACTTCCAAAATGTTTGTTGCTTGTCGCTATATCTACATTCAACAAAATGGCGCCGTTGTCGGGGACCCCTAAGCAGAAAATCGTAGGTTCGACCCCTACCTGGCGCTCCAAGTTTGATAAGTGCAAAATGTATCTATTTTTGTATATAAGTTTTGTTGCACTTATCATTACTTTGTGTTAAAATTGGTTGAATAAACCCCGCTTTGTTCGTAAATACGTTTACTTTACGTTTTCGGTGTATAGTGCGGTACCGTGTAAATATCATTGAGTTTAATTGATTTTAATTTATTTTTACAGGTGTTCCAGCAATGGGATTTTTCTATATTCATAAAGAGCATTGAATAAGCTTTCCAACGCTTCAAACCGTGCGTCAATCGGAGTTACGGTTCATGAGTTATGATCAAAATAAATTCTGGTTTGCTGTCATGTTCGCACTGCGAACCCCCGTGGCGAGCACTCGCTGGCGAGTTCGAACTGCGAACCCGGGGCGAATAAAAAGTGCCCAGAAGTGTGAAAAACACTGTTTTAGGCAGTGGCTAAGGCGGCATATGTTCGCAGTGCGAACGGGGGTTCGCAGTGCGAACCTGGGAACACAATTTTGCCTATAAACTTCATTTTGTAGCATTTTTTAGGTTATGGTTTTGGGGATTCTTGCTCCAACTCCATCAAACTTCATTTTTTCAGTAGATTAGCTTAGAAAACAACATGGAAGCTTGCATGTGGATGATCCGAGGTGGATTTCTCATCGATCGGCTCCGACAATCCGTGAAGTGTTTGGTTCATTTCTTTTCATCTTTGTGTTTTTCTATGTTGGGTTTTGTATATGTATTGACTACGATCTCATATATATTTGTCGCCCATGGCGTTGTATAAAACTTGCTTTACAAATCTCTATTGGTGATTGTCTCTGATTTTTGCTTTATGCGCAGGGTTTGAGTTGCGTTAGAGATAATCCTCGCAAACTTCGATTAGGGATGATTGTCTGTTAGTTTCTAGATTCTAGAGATAGATTTAGGGCTAGCAATCTTCAATAGGCGTCGAAACTTAATGCCTCTGTGCCTTGAGCTAGCGTACGAAAGTATCGGCAATGGTAACACGGTTGTTCTCTCAACTTTGCGTTAGACATAACCTGTGTTGTGAGCGATGCTGGGTGATATTGAGGAGTATCGTAGGTTGAGTATAACTGGTCGGTAACTTTAAGTTTGTGAGGAGTCGATTATGTGCATGCCGGATAAGTTTGTCTTGCTGAAAAGTGAATTTGTTTTTATGTTTTAATGTTTACTTTTCTGTTTTCATGTTTTAAACCATTTTAATCCAAACTCATTAACGCGAGAGATTGTCGAACGACATTCTTTCCCTCGAACCGATCTCTGCGGACACGACATAAATCCCGGAGGGGATTCTTTCCGAAAATAAATATTTTTGCTTGCTTGCCCTATTCTGCAACCAACACCCGCCCCGCACCGCAAAAAAAGAAGGGCGGGCGTGGGGCAGTCACGGGTATCCCCGCGGGTAAAAATGCTTTAATAACTTGTTTTTTAATTTTTAACTTGTTTTAATATGTTACGTTTTAAAATGCTTTAATAACTTGCTGTAAATTGCTATAAAATATTGTAATAACTTGCTGTAAAATGATGTTACTTGGTGTAAAATGCTTTAATAACTTGTTGGAAATGGCTGTAAATTGCTGTAATTTACTACAAAATGCTGTAACAATTTGCTGTAAAATGATGTTGCTTGCTGTAACTTGCTGTAAAATGCTGGTGCTTGCTGTAAAATGCTGTAACAACTTGCTGTAAATTGTTTTAACTTGCTGTAAAATGATGTTGCTTGCTGTAACTTGCTGTAAAATGCTGTTGCTTGTTGTAAAATGCTCTAACAACTTGTTGTAAATTGTTGTAACTTGCTGTAAATGCTGTAAATTGTTGTAAAATGTTGTAAATTGCTTTAATAAGTTTCTATAAAATGTTGTAAAATTCTGTAACTTGTTGAAAAAATATTGTATTATGTAACATGTTCTATTATTTTCTTTTTTATCTCAATTGGATTTGAAAGTACACAAACAACAACTTGCAACAGAGACCGGAAAGTCACAAACAACAATTTGGAGATTTTGATGTTAGATTAAACTATTTATGACTTATTTCCTAACTTTTGATGAATTTGTGGTGTTGAACTTATGTTGACTATGTGGTGTTGAACTTTTGATGAATTTGTGTTGTTGAACATATGTAGAATTTGTAAAATTTAAGGTTTGTTGAATTTAATTATTGAATGTAGGATAATAATAGTGTTTTTTTACTGGTAGTATTAGGATTTATGAGTTTTTTTTTTAAAATTATATCATGAGTGAAAAAAAGTTTTTTTTAAAGAGAATAGCGGGCCTGCCCGCATGCCCGCGTGTCCGTCATTAAATGGGGCGGACCTAGAAAATGAGTCCACATCTCTACCTTTGACCGCCCCGCCCCGCCCCGTTTTTTTGCGGGCTTTTGCGGGGCGGACATGCCCGTTTGCCACCCATATATATAGAAAATCCACAAAACGGAGGATATTTACCTAATAATCCTTGATTTTCCTAATTTCGAATCTCCAATTAATAATTTTTACGAAAATCTCCGTTAACATATACTCCCTTCGTCCCAAATTATAAGACGTTTTGGACATTTCACACAGTTTAAGAAAAATAATCATTGTTGTATGGAAAAGAGAAATTATGTATGACTTTACACTATTGTCCTTTATTAATTACAGAGGAAAGAGAAATTAATAGAATCAAAAGAAGAAAGAGAAATAAATAGTTAAGGGTATATTAGAAAAAATGTCATTAATGTTGTATTGGGATTGTAAAGTGACTTATAATTTGGGACAAATACTTTTTATAAAGTAACTTATAATTTGGGACAGAGGTAGTATATGTTAACTAATACAATAGCCCATGATTGAAGGGGATGTTGATATCTTTAAGGTCATCTGCTAAAGTTCTCTCATTTGTAGTTTTTGTTAATTTTGATACTTTATAATATTTGAATTGTTTATAATAAGATTCGATAATAGAGAAAAAAAATCAATTGTAAGTATAGTGGATAAAGGTTATGTTTTTGTTAATTTCGGTATTTTATAAATTTTGAACGGTTCATAATAATTCATTGATAGAAAAAATAAATCACATTTCTAACCTAACTTAGTGGATAAAGGGTCTTGTTCAATTCTTGACAAATACATAATTTTATTTGTTTTTGTTTATTTGAAATATTAATAATTAAAAAAATTATTAAAAAAATAATCAACTCAACCGTATACATCATATAAAAAATAAAAAATAGTCACATGGACATTGCCACGTCATATCTTCCGATGAATGAGTTTGATGAGCAATCAAAATAAGAGAATACATATTTATAAAATAAAAAGGAAATTCAAACCTTTTTGTTGTGTTTTTTAAATTTCGTCCATATAAATGAGAAAAATAGATATTAACAATGTAAAAAGAAGATTAAAGAGTTTTTTGTTACCTAACATCCATGAAAAAAATGTTTCCTATCAAGAGAAATATATATATATAAAACTAGAGATTACGTTTTTTTTTTTATTTACTTTAAATAGTAGTCTTTGAATTGAATCTAATTTAATAATTAAATTAATTTTTTACTTAATTGACTATTATATTAGATTCATTTCAAGAACTATGATTTTGAGTAAATTAAAAAAACTTACTTAATATATATATATATATATATATATATATATATATATATATATATATATATATATATATATATATATATATATATATATATATATATATATATATATATATATATATATAATTGTGTTTTTTTAAGCAAAAGAATATATTAAAGGAGTATTTTGTCCAACAAACAAACTGTATCCTAATTAATTTTTAATTTCTAGAAAGATAAAAGAAAGGATTAATGCCCCATGTATTGTTGTAGCCTTATTGGAAGGTATTTATTGCTTTGAAAAAAATTAAAAAAAGAATAATTTTTGTTGAACATTTTTAGTTACGCAAGTGTGGATATTCTTAATTTCAGAGGTAACGTGCTAGGATGGATTAATATGTATTTGCTTATTTGCGCAGTTTGGCTTCAGAAATTCCTTGCACGAAGAAACACATGAGAACAAATTTTCTGCCCTTTGACTGTTTCTATTTGACCATCTTTTCCTATTTGTTAAACCATTTTTTTCTATCCTTTCAAAGACAAAAATTTATTTGATAAAAAAATTAAAATTTTTTACAACTTTTTTGGTTTGAAGAAAAATGAGTCAATTTCAGGTAATTGAATGGTTGGAAAAGAAAGGACAAGTCTATTCTGAAGTCTGTAGTAAAGTAATTACTATCTACTACATGGGAAGTGACTGCAAGAAAATCTAGGGAAGAAAAATGTCTAATCTATGATGAACAAATTTAACATAAGCCCTTGAAGTTGAAACATTGGTTCAAGTGATATTCAATCTCTAGTGTCTTTATGCCACATCATGTACTTTCACCTGAGAATGACATTTAAAAACTCAACCTTCAAGCAATGCTGCATTTGAGGGTCTATTTCAAAAACAATGCATGGTGAAAACTGAAAATTAGATAATGGACAAGGACGAGACATAAGCATCACTCCCTAAACGGTGCACTTTTCCAAAGCATGGTATGAGGTAATCTTACGATGGTAGTAATATTGGTGGTAGGTTAGGTGTACCAGATAAAATTAAATCAACCATCAAGAGCCAAAAGCCCAAGACCTTAGTAGTAGTAATTAATAAGCACATGGCTATCACGTAAAATAGGATAAATCCTAAAAAAATGAAACATTATACGTAGTGATACGTGTGTGTGTGTGTAACTAAGGTGTAGGTGTGGACCTAACCCTAAGCCAACGTCACTGCAAGTAGATAACTATCCATTGTTTGTTGGACATTAAATTCAAATTAAATGTTTCTTTTAATTTGAGGACGTTGTTGAGTGTTTGGGAATTTCAGCATCGTAGTAGTTTAGAATAAATAATCTCTTGATAGTTTTCAACAAATTATATACTTTTAATGTTGGTATTGCATGAAACTTGTGAAAGATTATGTTTCTGTTTGTTTTTGTTATCCTGGTATATATCATTATTAAGATGTGATGAAAAGAAATGTCTTTAAAAAGATATGAACAACACGTATAGTAGTATTTTTAAAAATATTTTAAAAACAAGATGATAATTTAACAATTTTAATAAATGGTGTACAGTTATGATATAAAAATTGAATCATCATCTCGACTAGGGATGTTCAAAAAATTCATGAACCGAACTGAACTGCCGAACTGAAATTAAAATAACCGAATTGTTGTGTTTGGTTAATGAACTAAACTAAATTACACGAAACAGTTCTAAAACCTAGGGATGGCAACGGGGCGGGGCAGGGGTGGGTTTAACTATACCCGCACCCGCACCCGCCTCCATGTAACACACCCGCCCCCACCCCCAAATCCAACTGGGGGTAAAAATTTACCACCCAGACCCACCCCCAGTCGTAAACGGGTGCACCCGTACCCTCCCCGCCCCCACCCGCAAAAAAATAATTTCTTTTTAATTGCAATAAGAATTAATAATTTTAATTAAAAAATTGATTATTTTAATAAATTAATTAATTATTTAATTAAAATTTTAATTAATAAATAAATATTAACTTGATAAATTTGATTATTTTAATTGCAATAGGGGTATTAATAATTTAATTAAAAATATAATTAATAAAGGAATATTAAAATAAGTAAAATAAGGGAATTAAAATAAAATGCATTGTCCGGGGGCGGGGCGGGGGCGGGTGCGGGCGGGTCTTAGTGTCTACCTGCCCCCGCACCCGCACCCGTAGTTAAGAACCGGGTTTCACCCGCACCCGCACCCGCGCCCAATTAAATCGGGTTTTCCTCGTTAATTTCGGGGCGGGCCCAGGCAGGTGCGGGCGGGTCCGGGTTTGTTTGTCATCCCTACTAAAACCGTACCGAATCGAACCGAAACTATAACCGAACTGAACCAAAACTAAAAATTAAAAATACTAAAAACAAGTTTTAATTTTTATTATTTAAAAATTTTGAAAAATAGTTTAATGGTTCAGTTCTTTAATAAACAGTTCGGTTTGGAAAATTTGTCTTCTGACGGTTCGGTACAGTTCAGAATTTTTAAACGGTATACTAAACCAATAACTTTGGTTCGGTTCGGTTTTAAGTAAATTGAAACGGTTCGGTTCAGTTCAAGTAATTTTTTATTATGGTTTAGTTCAGTTCGGTATGGTTTTCTGTATAAACTGTACCATGAACAATCCTAATCTCGACCCATCAATCAAGTAAAAATTTTAAATTTTTTTTAAATAATTAAGATTTTTAAAAAAACTATTCAAATAACTAACATTTCAAAAAAATTATCAAAGTAATCATGTTTCAAACAAAAAATTTCGTCACATAGATAATGTGTCACTATATGTGGTGCATGTACTCTAATTTGGTCTTAGGCGTCATTGTTTATGGTGCATGTTGTAGTGTCCTGCCAATGGCAATGACGCGTGCAGGCATTAGAAGCGTGTGTCATCCCCCCTACCTTCTATGTTGTATTTGATTATTATTTTTTAATTAACAAAATAATAATAATAAAATATTAAATAGAAAAAAAATTAAATGACAGTATTATTCCATCAAATAGAATTGCACAACGATTAGAGAGAGTGTTAATGGTCCGCTCGATCGTAACGTTCACTGGTTCCACACTCCGCGCATTCGTTTGCCTTTGAGGCCTCTCACGGTTTTCCTAAGGTGTTTAGGGTCTCTTACAATTCGCCTGAGCCAGAGGTGTTTGGTGTGAGGTTCTTGGAATATTAGTGTTATCTAACAAATTGTCGATCATATCTTCCAAGTAGTCAGCGTTGTCACAATCGAGTTCGGTACCCATGTTGTCGTAGTTGGGTCATGTTGGTTGGGTTACGTGTGGACGGGCTG
The DNA here is from genome assembly GCA_022829125.1 of Lathyrus tuberosus. Lineage (NCBI taxonomy): Eukaryota > Viridiplantae > Streptophyta > Magnoliopsida > Fabales > Fabaceae > Lathyrus > Lathyrus tuberosus. The sequence continues at coordinate 6,395,902 of JALAZF010000149.1, forward strand.
GTTGGTTGAAATTGGACATTGGTTCATTTAGGGAAGCAATGGCTCTTGTGGTGTTTGAAAGGCATGTGTTGGTTGAGTGTTTTGGCGGTGTGATGCTTGGGTGCTTTGGTGGTGTGATATTTGGGTGTACATTGGTTTGATGTTATGGTAGGATGTGGTGGTATCGTATGCATCTTTGGTGTTATGGTAAGATATGGTGGCTTCATATGGTTGTTGGTGGCATGGGTCATGCACTTGGTTTTGTGTTTGGGTGTGTGACATGAATTGGTCGCGGGTTTGGGTGTATGTGGTTTTGTAATAATGTTTGGTTGGTTGTTGGGTTTATTTGGCATGGTAATATTGTGGGGTTGGTTATTGGGTTTCTGTGGGTTGACATTGTTGTTGGGCTTCGTAATATTGTGAGGTTGGTTATTGGGCGTATGATGACGAAGCTCATAGGCGTGGGTCAATCAAATACTTTGGGTCAGACACAAATTGTGTTGTTGTAACCGATCTATACCCATTCATCTAATTTCGATTTGGCCTAGCATCCTCTGGCATGATAGGTTCGTTTATGGTCTATTGATATTGGTGCTTCCATTGACGACAGACCTCCCTAGCGAGTCTCTCCAACAAAAAAAACTATATTGGGTGTCGAATCTTAGTTTATGCCATTGTCCTAAACACGTCAGGGGATCTGAGATTTTTTATTGCATGCCAAACTGCAATTTGACACGGTGACTCTGGTGCATCTCCATAGTAGTGAACTTGATGATTGATGTTTTTACAGTCCAAACTGTAGTATTCTCGGGGTTAATCTCATGGTCGAGACCCAAATATGGCCTCCAGATAAACTATAGAGGGAAAATACATTATTAGAAGATTAGTAAATTGGTAATATTAAAACTAAATTAACAAGATGATGAGTTGTTTAGTTGTAATAATCGTCAGGTCCAAGGTGATCCAGAAGATTTCGATAGACCGTTATAGCGTGTTTAGAACATTTGTTGTAGTTCATCCTACGCATTATTTATAGTATAAAGTAAGTAAGTGGAGATAATGATATAAACTTACTTTGTCGCGTAGAGGAATGTCAAGTCGTTCTCGTTGACGAGGGCGAGTGACGGCATTCTTGACCAACCCCATGCCTGGAGCAAAAAAGTGCAAGAATAAAATGGACAAGTATCCTTATGTGCGTTTTTACATGAAGAATTTTATAGATGGGACAAAACAACTGAACCCCAACTATATGTTCTTATTTTATTCATGTCTCTTAACAAGGTAAATACATAATATTTATAGTATTACCAGTAGTTTTAGAAAATAAAAAGTTACCAAATAGTATCATAATAAAACATCGAGTTTTAATTATTTTTTCATTCTCGATCGAATCTTCGGTTAATATCATATTTGTATAATGTTGTTTAAGATACTTTAGATTAATACCTTGACCCCTTGTCGTGTCTTCAAATAAAGTTGCGCCCAAAAGTTGCTCTTATATTGTTTTGTCTTGGTTAACTCGACCATTAACATCCTTACTTTCGATAGGTAGATCCAACAACATATACACATCCTCTAGTGTAATGGTACATTCACCGAACAGAAGATGAAATGTGTGTGTCCCAGGTCTCCATTTTTCTACCATTGCGAGGATAAATTTGTAATCAATAGAGTAAGAGACTATGTTAAGTAGATTACTAAAATCTGTGTGACGTAAATACGATTCTATCAACTCGTCGTATGGGACATATTCATGTACACGACAACGAAATCTCTTTGGATCCTAACAAATAATATTTAAGGAAAATTAAAATATGTATAAGAATATTGTTTCACAAAAATTTGGTAATGTAACGAAAAACATATGTTATTACGAAGTAATAACTTACAAACCTCGCAATGTTGTTGATGGTTACTCTACGTGTATCACCCATGGCCAGTAGAGCCATATTTTACAATGTTTATGTGTGTTTGTTGCTAATAAAAAGGATTAGAAATAGTGTGTTTGTTGATGATGAAAATTTATTGAGTTAATTTGGTATTTATATAAATTTGAGATATTCACATGGAAATGCTTATGCATGCAAGGCAACACTCATGCGCGAATACATATGGCGCATGCACATATTTTTTTTTTCATATGTGCTAGTTAAAGTGTCGAATTCAGGTTCATGCATGCAGGGCCAGCGTTGCAGCTTTGCAGGCTAGGGAAGCTCTACAGTCAGCATGTCATGCGTGCAGCTTTACAGAACACGTAAAATGCCATTGTTAATGGCGCCTATGTATAGGCTGTAAGGTATGCGTCATACATAGTGGCACATGAGTTCTTTTGGCCCATGCTTTTTTCAACTATTTAAGTGCACGTGCCTTCTTTTCTGAACCAAGCCACATTGCTATCAAACCAAAATACACTACTAGCAAACCAAAATTTTCACAAAATGGCTCCTTCACCACAATACATTATCAATGCTCACGTCAATGGTGAGACATTTGACTGTGAAGTATCTGGTTTTAATTTTCATAATACCGATATTACTCAGTTTGGAATAAATATAAGATCAAATTTCTCGCATATGAAAGAGAGAATAGAGGCGAAGTTGTAGTCTGGTCTAGTGTCACAAATCATTTACAAAAGTACAATTATTTTTGTCAACAGCCAAGTTAAATTTTTTCAGCTAAAGGTTCGAGATGATGAAGATGTTCAAAATATGTTTCAAACTCATGAACATTCTGGGTTCAACGATATTGAGTTGTATATTTTACTACAACAAACTCAGTTGTCTCAGATTGTTGATCTGTCACAAGTTTTTTTGTGAAACTAACAACAACAAACACGCCGAAGTCGATGCTGGTTACAAGGAAGAAGAAGAAGACGAGATATTGGTTGATCATATGGTGAACGATAACTCTGTAGACCACGGGCAAGAGCCATTAACTTTGAGCCATGTGTATTTTCCGTCTGAGAACATGAGAAACTTGAACTTCGGTGCAGACAAACCATCCTTAGATATATTTTACAATCCGTATATGCAGACGGAGAGAGCTTTAAAAGTGGGATACATATTTTGGACAAAAGAAGACTATGTGAGAGCTATGAAAAAGTTTCACATGGAAATCTCAGCTGAATATACTGTCGACCGCATTAATGCGATGAGGTATGTCATTATGTGTCGTAACATGCTATATATGTTCCAGCTAACAACATCTTATTGTAAGAGGAATGATTCTTGGGAGATAGGTTCTATGGATCCACCTCACACTTGTATTATCACCAATCTAATGTAAGATCATCGTAAACTAAGCTCTTAGATTATATGCGATGAAATATTGCATGTTATTAGCAAGGATCCGTTATTGAAGGTGAGTAAAATAATCTCCCATATTGTTACACAAAATAATTACAATCCCTCATACAGGAAGGCATGGATAACAAGGACTAATGCGGTTGAACGAGTATACGAAAATTGAGAGGATTCGTACAAAGAACTTCCACAATATTTTGTGGCACTGAAGCATTATGCTATGGGAACTATTGCAATTTTGGAGACATTGTTGGCATATACCCTCGACAGAACTCGTGTAAGTGGAAATAGAATATTATATAGACTCTTCTAGGCGTATGAACCATGCATTAAAGGTTTTGCGTTATGAAAACCTATTATTCAAATTGATGGAACATGGTTTTACGGAAAATATAAAGGAATGCTACCCATGGCACAAGATGGCAACAACAATATTCTTCCAATTTCCTTCACTCTAGTTGAAGGGCAGACTGCTGGTGGATGGAGTTTCTTTCTCAAGAATCTCTGATTACACGCTACTCCGCAACCTAACTTATGTTTAATTTCAGACAAACATCCATCTATTGAGAGTGAATACAATAACATTTATAAAGATTGGCAAGATCCTCCTTCTACGCATGTCTACTACATTAGACATATCGCTCAAAACTTTATGCGGGAGATCAAAGAAAAGACATTTCAAAAAAAAATTATGAACACAAAGTATGCATTAATAGAACCACCATTCCAACACTACCGCGAAGAGATAAGATTGATAAATGCAAATGCGTTAAGGTGGATCAATAATATTCCAGTGGAAAAGTGAACCAGGACATTCGACAACTGTCAACGATGAGACCACATGACAACAAATCTTGTGGAATCAATAAACTCTATCTTCAAAAGCGTCAGAAACCTACCGATAACTACGTTGGTGAGTAAGCAACCTATTTTAGGTTAGGGTCATTGTTCGAGACCAGAGTTTCAAAATGGAGTTCAGTGTTACAATCGGGCAGTTGTTCAGTGAAAGTTGTATGAAATTTATTAAGGAGATAACTGCCAAAGCTAACACACATGTGGTTACAATGTTTGATCATCGTAGAGGTTGGTTCAGTGTAGAAATGATTGTTGGGTGAGAATATGGATACAAAGAGGTATAGAATGGAGGTTGAATAGACCATTTTCTCTTAAGACAATTTCAAAAACATTTTAGGTCCCATAAACAAAATCATAGATTTTAAGAAGTACGAAAGAAAAAACCCAAAAATAAAAGAGCTTGGAAGCATTTCAATGAATTTAACCAAGTGAGATAATACAAGATGTCACTAAGGACTTGATTGCTTCTAATGCAAGTCAACCAAAAGATAACTAAAGATGCTTTGAATAAAGCAATTTAAAACTTCACATAGATGTTCTATCAAGCCATAATTGGATTCATGATGATTCTATAAGATTGATACACCACAGACTTAAGATTATAAATCTGTATAAAAAAAATTTATCTTATGTGGAATACAATCAATGTAATTATGGAATAGCTATATTAATGTATGCTAGAAAAATTAGAGTTTAGGGAAGGAGAAAAGATACACAAATATGTATAGTGGTTCGGCGTTCATCCTCGCTTTGCCTACATCACTCTTTAGTGGTGATAGTTAACCACTGGAAAATAATAACGATCTTCCACTATTTTGATAAGTTTGATACAAGCATTTTGGTTACAACGAACTATCACGCGATAATTCCTTCTTTTGATGCAGACAGTCAAACTGCTAACAAAAATAAGATCACTCAAGATCTTGATCCGATAACCTCGCTATCCATAATAACCTGCCCCAAGTATTCATGTGTGGCGATCCCCCTGGTCCCATCAATTTCTTGTCTGAATGATTGTCATTAACTGAGCATATATTGGACAAGTCACAACTTTGTCTGCGAGCAATCTTTCTCCAAAGCCACTAAAGAAGGACAACTTCCAACCCCACCTACATACCGTTGATACTTAATCTTGCCAAAGTTTTTCTTGGATTATATTAAGAAACTCCCTTCTTGATCAATAACAAATAAAGCTAAATTGTATTCAAGAAATGATACATGCACGTGTTAAAAATAGCAAACTTCACACAAAAAAATATTATATGCCCTAATGTACCACTAGTCTCCTTTAACCACTCAGTATTTAGAGATGAAGGTCCTCAATAATGGAATAGACTAAGGATGAAGATGATGAACAGTGCCAAAATATTTAACAAGCCAATCTAAAAGCACAAGGTGTTAGTCAAGGGTTTAGATGAATGTGAATGAAGAACACACACAAGGTTCTCTCAAATTTTTGGGTATATGGGTCTTGATAATCATGATGTACACACAAGATTAATCAACTCACTCTCTCTAATTCATAAGCAACAACAACAAATTGCACACAAACAAGATGCAACAAAAAAAAAGTGACTCTGACATTGATTACACTCAAGAACTTTTTTTATAGAAGCAATGAAAGATTCATGGTGATGAGTATAGACACACTAAAAAGGGAAGACAAATTTACATCTTTGTCTCTATAGGTTTCACCAACATGTTTCACTCACTTGTTACTTTCATCAAAGAAACAACTATTTAAATCAAGGATGGAAATGGGTCTTATGAAGCTTTGATTCAAATCAAGGTGAAATTGTGATTCAAATAAATTTGAGCAAAGCCCAAAAATGGGATCAAAGGGACAGTTGATTCAATCAATTTTTACACTTGATTCGAATCACGTGAGGTTGTGATTTGAATCAAATGGTCCATAGGCAATCCCCAATTTTCTCACAACTTATGATTCGAATCATGTTTTACACTTTATTAGAATCAAGTAACTGAAAATCTAAATTTATGATTTCCAACTTGTGATTCAAGAAACGTCTGTTGAAACGAAAAAGTAGTAATTTTCTAGGCTCAAAAGAGAAACAATATCACGGATCAAAGCTAACTCCTATTCAATTGAGCAAATAGGGTTCTTAGTGGTACATATCACAATAGCCAAAGCGATTACAAAGAGAATGAAATATTAATATCGTACAAGCACGTAAATAATGAACGAAAGGCAAATTACAAATATGAAAACAGAATAAGACAATTATATTAGAATTGCTAAAAACATCAAAACACGAAAATGATACCAAACGATATTGTGATTGCACTTTCAGATACAGTGGACCATAATGAGGGGAGGCAAAGGGGGTATTATCGGGTCGAACTAGATAGAGGTTGGTGCAATTGCGAAATGTTTCAAGTCTTCTGTATATCTTGCACCCGTGTCATAGCGGCATGTTCACATGTTCTCCAGGACCCTTCCAACCTACTATCTGACATTTACAAAGTCATAAACGTATGCAATGTGTACAACAATAGCTTTTCGATGGTAAAAAAGGAGGATTATTGGCCTACGTAGTAAGGGGACATAATTTGGTACAATGAAAATATGCGAAGAAAGAAAAGGGTAGCCCTAACAGAACGTATATTCTAACCAAAATAGATACCGCAAACAAAATGGTAAGATTATATAGTTGTTACCCTTGGATTTTCAGCTACTAGAAAGTTAAAAAAGAATTTCAGTGAAAAGACATTTATTATGTATATAAATGAAGTATCTTTAAAGAAGCATTAATGACAAGGCGTCGACAAACCAATGACGAGGGGTCGATCGAGTCGTCGATGCAGCAAGACATGGTTTGGAGGACTCCCAAGGATGAATCCCCATGACCCAGCTCACTAGTAAATGTACAAAATCTCGAAAAGGGCATTCGACATAAACATGTCCAGAATCTCGAGAAGGACATTCGACAGAAGCCTTCATGCTCAAAAAGGACCAGTCGATCGAACGACTTGGTATAAAGGACTTAAGTAAATTTACAAGTCTTATGGGTCTTAGTAAGGTATCTTCGACAACATGTTTGGAGCAGTTAACATCGAGAGATCATGAAGAAGTGGAAGAAATGAAAAGTAGTTACCACTCAACATGGGTTGCAAACAGATGTGTCTTAAAGACACGTAACTGCACTAGTGGAAGCCTGAAGGATTGAATGTGGAGCAAATGCAATTATTCCTCTAGTGGTCGTACCGCCATCGAAGGTTATTTTGTAAATAGAATAAATAGAATACTCTTGCATGGGATCAAGGGTCGTAAAATTTCATACTTACTCTCCCTACCATTGGAGTACCCGAATCAAAGAGCAAAACAGTTGAGCGAGAAATATGTATGCGTCTGCATCCACACTTTTTTCTTAATCTTTTTTGCCTCCTTAGACCGAACATTATATTTTTTCTTTTACTTTGTGTAATGTTATTTACTGCATTTTACCTTATCATTTATCACAACTTGACTTCATTTAAAGTATTTTGCTACGCTACATTCAATTCACACACATGTGTGTTGACACAATGTATTTGTACAAATTGCCTTGAAGATTTTTTGATTCAATCTCATAGATTTTCAAACTTGTGATTGTTTACTAAAAAGTCCGATAAACAAATTGGCACGCTCAGTGGGACCCCTTTGTGCAAATATTTTTGCTGAAAAAGTAGTGTCTTACGTTTAGTATTTGTTTCTTCCGTTTTTAAGGTCTTTTGTGTTACATGCACTTGAGGAGTGGTAAGCGTCTTTGCAGTATGTCTTGAAAAAACCAAACCCCTTCCCAAAGTAATACTACAAACTCGGGAGGACAATTAACGATTACTAGTGTCAAAAGTTTTATGGCTCAAACCTCAGTCGAGGAGATGCCTGTTGTCATCATCTAAGAAATGGTGTACTATATACCTCCAGATGTGGGGATTTCGTTCCCGCAAGCATCTGTCACACCAACCATTTCTAGGGAATTAAGGAATCTTGTAGACCAAATGACTTCTTATCTGGGCTTCTTGTTGCCTCAAAAGGAATAACTATATGGCATGCCAACTTTAATTATGGCAAGCATACACCCTAGTACGTTGATGTATTCAGAGAACGCGATGGCGACATCGTCGCCATTCAATCCATTTATGGCCTCGGTGTCCACCATGGGCAACTTTGGCCAACTAGGACAACCATCGAGGGGTATGGGATATTTCCCTCCACAGGGTGCTTTGACCTTAACCATTAACTCTCTCCAAGTAATGATACAATTAATGGATGAAAGTAACCACGATATGGTTCACACACTCACACAACAGATAGGCAACATGTATACCCCTCTTCTAGAAAACACGACTAGGAGTTATCAACAGATAACCCACCAAATGAGAAGGACTGTTGTTTTTTATTTTTTGCACCACCAGTGCCACCTACTCCAATGCCTGACATTCCTCAAGGGGCTAATCCCCCAGAGAATAGGGTTGTCAAAATCAATTAAAGGCCAGAAGGCATCGACATGGTCCTGGTGCAACGTAACCAAGATGCCGAACAAGTCCCGAGACAAGCTCGACACGACAACATAAGGGTACAGGATAATTTCACCAACATCGTTGAACATGTTTTGGTCCAGAATGGCCTCAACGTAGGCCTCCACAGACCAAATTTTATATCCTCGTTGTCTGAGTATGTAAGGCAGACCGAAATTCATAGGGGCTGGAAAGTCCCAAAATTCACCAAGTTCGTTGGTGACACTAACGAGTCTACCTTCAAACATGTTTCCCTGTATCAAACTGAGGATGGTGATTTAGCCAACAATAAGAACCATAAAATCAAGTATTTTACAAACTCATTGACAAATAACACTTTACATGGTTCACCACCCTTCCCCCAAATTCTATTTTTACGTGGGCCTAACTAGAGAAGGCATTCCACGTGCAATTCTACATAGAGCAATGTAACATTAGCTTCAAGGAATTAGCCAGCATGAAGAGAAAGGTAGCGGAGAGCATTGATGATTATCTCAATAGGTTCAGAACCTTGAAAGTGAGATGTTTCATGCAGGTGCCAGAGTATGAGTTAGTCGAACTGACATTAGGGGGTCTCGACTACTACATTAGGAAGATTTTAGACACCCAATACCTGAGATACATGGCCCAGTTGATCGATAGAGTTCGACAAGTCAAACGGTTAAAGGCTGAAAATGCTCGAACTTCCAAGTTCAGTAAAAAGAAAGTAGCTTATGTCGAGGTCGAAAATGTAGAAAATTCATCTGACCCATAGTATGAGTATGTGAAGGAGAATGAGGTCAACATGGCCGAACTCAAGTCTGGACCTCCTTATACGTGTAAGCTATTAAAACCTTCAAATGGGAAGAACCCCATGGAGCCCAAAAATGAAAATTTTCTTTCTAGAAAGTATACCTTCGACGTTACTGAATGTGACGAAACCTTGGATCTGTTAGTTACTCATGGAAAAATTATTGTTCCTAAGGGGAATAAAGTCCTACCACTGTAATAGAGAAAGAAAAAAGGTTTTTGTAAATTTCATAATTTCTTGGGTCATAACACTTCTCAATGTGTACTTTTTAAGGACCTAGTGCAGAATACCCTCAAGGATGGCATACTCAAGTTTGCTGACAAGAAGAAACCACGCCCAAAAAGGGAAAATGAAACAAAAGTTGAGCCTCTCTTTGTTGAGCCAGTAGACATTATGGTCGTCGACATTGTCGATAATGTTGGATCTGAAGACAACAAACCAAATCATGAGGATCAAACAGCAAAGGCATATCCTAAGTCTGAAGAGGAGCTGGTTGATTTTCAGAATTATTGCAAATTGAAAGATTCAGAAGTAATGATGTGTCCCAGGTGCAGCTCTGTGTTCGGCAAGAAAGCCGCTAAAAAGTTGGAAATGACAAACCCTTACCCGGCCAAGAAGTTTGTCCAACAGGACAGGCCCAAGGAACCTTAATCCAATCAAGGAAAGGGTTCAGCGAAGTTCCAAGGTAGGACTTATGTTCCTGCTACCGATGCATCTCTCAGAGAATGGTTACGCTCTGCTCGAAAGTCAGAAGCTGGTGGGGGCAAATCGAAAGTTATGAATGTTGATTCTGGTGCGTCATACATAGACAACTCCTAAGTTAAATAATCATATATCTCGCAAAACTACATGGGAAAAATCCCATGATTAGGACTCAGTGGAGGAGACACCAGAGAAACAAAAAGTTTCTCTAGTGGCTGGAAGCTCCAATGGGTCTGATAGCATTCAATCTGTCGATGAAGGTCAAACTAGTCGATGGACAGTCGAACAAAGGTTATTTCCCCCTCTATCACCCAAAAAAGAGGAGAAAGTAGCAAATGACAAGGCAGTCGAAGACGCTGATATGGAAACATATAACTTCGATTCAAGGTCTGAGCCAGAGTTAGATATCATCTGTAATATGATATTTGTGATGCCTTTGGAATACGACACAATCACATAAGTGGTTGAGGAAGAAGGGCTCAATGAAGAACTAGCCACTCACAAGCCTATTTGATATTACATAATGAATGATGGCTCAGTGAATGAAGACCCTGCCATTTTTGAAAAGCCATACATGGCCATGCAACAACACCCGAAGCCTTTATACATAAGGGCCAAGGTAAATGGCGTGGGGATTAACAAAGTCTTGATCGATTATTTGGCATGGGGACGACAAAGAGATAGATGTACATTAATGTCAGAATTGACCCACACCTAAATGCAGAAGTAATCAAGGTGCTAAAGGAGCTCAGAGATTGCTTTGTATGGGACTATGATGAAATTCCTGGACTCAACCGCGATCTAGTTGAACTAAAGTTTCCCACAGACCTGACAAGAAGCCAATGAAGCAGACCCTTGGAGGTACACGCAAAAAATTATGTCGAAGATCAAAGCTGAGATTGAAAGATTGATTTGGAGAAAATTCATCAGGCCTGTCAGGATGTCAAATGGCTCTAAAATATTGTTCTAGTTATTAAGAAAAACGATACCCTTAGAGTCTGCATAGACTTTAGAGATCTTAATGTTATTACTCCTAAAGACGAATATCAAATGCCAGTGGCTGAGATGTTAGTCGATTCGACAACTGGATTCGAATATCTAAGTCTTCTCGATGGATAATCTGGTTACAACTAGATTTTCATTGCAGAGGAAGACGTAGAAAAAACATTTTTTCGATGCTCAGAGGCCTTAGGCACATACAAATGGGTGATGATGCCTTTTATCCTGAAGAATGTTGGTGTTACTTACCAGAAACTAATGAATTCGGTGTTTTGTGACTTTATTGAAACATTCGTGCAAGTGTACATTGAAGACAGTTGTCATATCCCAAAATTTACCCCTAGATTCCATCATCATTTGCATATCATTCAACACATGTTAGATGTATCATTCATGCATAGCTAACCCTCAATTATCAAGATATTGCCTTGCTTTACTTTTGTTGTGAATTAGGGTTTGCATCAAGGAGTTATTGGTTGATCAGTTAAAGTCTTGGATTGATCATTAATATATCAATTTCTCATGATCAAGAGCTTTCCTACATCAATAATCAAGTGCATTGTGGCCTCATTACAAGTTGATCAAGTTTCAAATTCATTTGGTCCACAAATTAGGGCTTTTGAGCCAAAGTCAACTACACCTTTGACTTATTACCAAGACATGATCTCAAGCCTTGGGACATGATTCAAGACTCTCAAGGACACCTTTGGAGTTCATCCATAGTGTTCAAATAGCTCAAGAGGTTAATTTCATTGAAGTATCCAACTTGGATTTCATCTAGTACAAAAAGTCAACCACTGACTAAGGTCAAGTTTGACTTTTTATTTTTGGTCAAACATGGACTTCTCAAGTCAAATATCATGAAGACATGTGATTTGGATCATGATCAATCAATAAAATCAAGGAAAGCATCAAAGAATCAAGATTTGTAAAAATTAGGGTTTCATAATTTTTTTTCAAGTTATGAAACTCAATGGTTTTTACTCAACTGGCCAAGGCCATAACTTCCAATCCAAGTAACCATTTTCTTTTCTCTAAATACCAATTTGAGGAGCTTGTCCTATACTACAACTTTGTCCTTGAGGATGAGTTCCCCAAAAATGCATGGATTGAAAGATATGAAGCCATGAAGTTGGAGGTTCAACACTTTTTGAACCTAGACACTTAGAAAAATTTTCAACAAAATCTGCCTTGTCTTGGAGCCAACTTTGAGGCCATTTTTCACCATGATCCCAATTGATTCAAGAAAAACTCAAAACATGAAAGTTGTAGAGGATGTTTCAAGCTTTCCAAAGAGTCAAAAAACACATTTTTATCATACTCGAGCTAGGAGTTTCGAAGAAGGGAAGTTGGCCTTCCAAACTTGAATTTTGGTCATGTTCATGTTAAAACCTTGTGCCAAAACCTAGCAAAACCTACATGATCTGGCATTGCAGGTCATGTAACTTGCAAATCTTCCTCTAATCAGAAGTTTGCACAAGTTGATTATGAATTTTCCAAGGATTTAAGCCATTAACCAACTTATAATTCCATTTGTGGATTGTTTTACAAGAAAGTTCACACTTCCATTTGATAAAGACGCTTTAATCACAAAGTCAACTTGTCTTGAGCCTCTAACTTGTTCCTTCTGCACACAAACCTTTTGGGGTATAGAAGCAAGATCTCTGAAGACTTTAACCACTTTTGAAAAGCTTTGTACTATGCTTTGGAACCATGAAAATCCATGAAACTACAACTTGGAATCCAACCAAGCCATTGGCACCAAACTGAATTATGTTTCTCCCTCAATCCTCCAACATTTTCCCTATAAATAGAGGCACCTTCACAAGTCCAAGACCCACAGAAAAAAACACCTCAAAGCATTCCAAATCCCTCTGCATCAGAATCACACCTTTGCCATCCTTTTCAAACCTTCATTTTGCACAAACCTGTCCATAACCTTTTCCATTCACAAAATCACCAAACCAACCGGTCACACACACCACAAAAAACCTAAACATGTCTTAAAGTGTCCATAATATCATTTCTCAACTGTAACTTCATTTCCCTCAAAATCAAATTCACACTTTTCCACTCTTGCAAGAAGGATTGTGCATAAGCTTTGAGGTTATTTCAACACCAAGTAAGCATTCCAAAAGCATCAAGGGAGGTCATAGAAGCAGTTTGGATCATCATCTTGCTTCGGTAACCAGATTGAAGAGGCATTGGACCTTGCTCCAATAGGTAAGGTTTCTCAACTTTGAACTGACTCATACACGCATATTTGTGTTTGATTTATGAAGCAAAAATATAGTATTTGGTGTGTAGATGGTGTGCCCTAAGTCAATTGCAATGTATCATGTGTGTATGTGAAGTTATGCTTCTATGAACATTTAGGGTTCATACTGATTCCAATTTGGTTATTCCTTGTATGTTGAAAATTAATGCAATTAATTGATATCATTGAGTTCCTCATAAAAAATTACACAAGTTTCATTTTTACATCTTTGCATTTGGTTGAGAATTGATTGAGATACGAATTTGAAAAATGTAAAAATGGTGGAGGTTGAAGATGACGCTTATGGAGCGTGTTTTTGGCATTTAAATGTGTTTTAATATTTTATTTAATGATTCCATTTTATTCACTGAATGGACATTGCGCCACAATGGTTATGTGTGTGATTGTAAGTGTTTGGTATGCATGAGGACTAGGGTTTGAATCCCCCTCGCCCCAGTCCTTTTGTGCCCTTTTTATTTTTCTGATTTCCAATTTGTTTTCACATATAATATGATGCGCGCATTTGTTGTCAAGCCCAAATCAGTTGGCCCAGTGGCTTTGGTTTTAAGAAGTGAACAGAAGGGTGTGGGTTCAAGCCCTATGTGTGACATTTCTCTCTTTTTTATCACTTAGTTCATTTCCCATTTTTTTCATTTTGTTTTGGTCATATATCACTAATCACTTACTATTTTGAGCTAATTTTTTGCATACCTATTATTTGTCACATATATTTGGTGATTGTATCAAAAAATATTATTTTTTTCACCCATTTGCATTAAGTTGAAAACATGACCTTTGTATGTGATTTTTTTAGGGTTTTTCATGATGTTTCTTGATTTGTTTTCCTAATCTAATGGTTCTTAAATGTTTGTATGGTCATAACATGTCTTGTACCATGTTTAAATGTTGTGTTCATGTTGCCCACCTTGATTAATTGTGCCAAATTATCACCATATGCAAGCTTTTTTTTCCATAAACTCCCATGTATCAAAGCATGCTTATGTCTCCTATGTTTAGGGTTAGTCTTATGCTTTCGATGCCCATGTGTCTCTTCTTGTATACATGATGATCCTCTTTAGGGTTAAGTATTGTATTTTACGATGTTATTTGTGATGTTTATCTTTGATAACATGTCCATTTGTATGCTTTGATTCATGTCTTTCTTAAACTTCATACTTGTTATGTTTAAGCCGTTTGAAATGCTTAGGCTTGGTTGTGATTATATTGAACCCTTTGACATGAACCTTGACATGTACCCTTGGTTGTTACCTTATGTCTTGAAAATGTCTAAATTGTATTCATGATTAAATGGTGTCTTAGACTTGCCCGTGATTGTTTAGAAATCTTGAATTGTATTCATGATTAAGTGTTGTTAGTTGTCAACCCTAAACCATGTCATAATCTTGACCTTAGTTCATCCATATTTGATATTGTGATATCCATGTTGATTTGAATCCTTGTTTGATATTGTTATATCCATGGTGATTTAAATCTTTGTTTATATCTATGCTCTTTTGTTACATTTGTTCTTGTGCTCACATGTTATTGTTATGAACATGCCTTGATATACCATGCTTGTGTTGTTACTTTGGTCTTGCTAGAACCATGTCACATGTATGCTTTGATTATGTATCATCCATGTTTACATGTCATCTTTGGTTGTTGCCATGTTTTGTTTATAACTTTGTTAAATTTTGTCTTAAATTTTGTCACATTTATCTTCATGAATTAGTTGTTGCCATGCTCATTTTAACTTTGTTATATCTCATTACATCTCATGGTTGATATCATGTATGAATGTCATCTTTGCCATGAGTTGTATGCCTTAATTAATGTCATGTTTGAACATCCTTTTTATCATTCCTTATCCATCTTGGTTGATATCATGTTTGAATGTCATCCTTTATCATGTTTACTATGATATCATGTTTGAATATCATCCTTATTCATCTCATCCATTATCACCCATACTCATTGTTTATTTTGACTTTGTCAAGTCATCCCCTAATAGTGTTAGCTTGTTAGCTATCTTTCTTTTCTTTTCTTTTGTTGCCTAAATCCAAAGGAAATATTTCTTTTGTTGATTTTATGTCATAGGTAGTATAACATTCCCTCAACTACCCCTTTTGACTTTGTTAAGTCCTTAACCTTTCAACATAGTTTTAGGTTAGAGTTTGTAAACTCTTTAACTTTGTTAAGTCATGTAAGTGTTATTGTTATAAAAACTTACCTTCTCTTTTGGAACCTTGATCACTATCAAGTGTTCTTTACCCGTTTAGGTGAACTACGATTGCTCTGATTTCATCCTTGTTAGGATACGTAGGCATAAGACTGCGAAGTCTTGGCGAGCACACTAGCAATAAACCTCCTTAGGTTCCCTATCTCTTAAAACCCAAAAATAGAACATTTCCAAACATTAAAAAGAAAATTACCATAACACAAATACTTTCAAGAGGTTCCTATAGGATATTATAGTACTTAGGGTGCTAACACCTTCCCTTAGTATAACCAACCCCCGAACCTTAGATCTCTTCGCATTGTTGTTACATTGCACAATTAGGATTTTATTCAATCTTTTTCCTTTCCTTTGGATAAATTGAAGTTTGGTGGTGAACATTCGATGTTTTTTTATTCAAGTTAATATAATAGCTTGATATCCGATTCTCACTGCAACAACAATGTCATCAAATCTTCATCTAAGGATGGTCACCTCGACCACCTTTGACAATTGTTCGAAAGGATGAGGAAACATGGGTTTAAAATGAACCCATTAAAATGTGTTTTTTGTGTTCATGCATGATATTTTTTGGCTTTGTCGTCCATAAGAAGGGAATAAAGATAAATTTAAACAAGACAAAAGCCATACTAAATACTGAGTCTCCGACCAACAAAAAATGGCTTCAATCCTTGTTAGGAAAAAACACCTTTCTAAGAAGATTCATTTCAAATCTAAGTGGCAATACAAAAGTATTCTCACCACTATTACGATTAAAGAAAGAAGAAGGTTTCAGGTGGGCACCAGAACGTGAACAAGCCTTCGATGATATTAAGAGGTACCTGTTGAAGCCTCCAATTTCCTACCTTCCATGATTTCCTACCTTCCATGAGGAACAAAGCCATTAAGTTATATATTTCTGCATCTGACTCAACAATTGAGAGCATGTTATCCTAAGAAGGTGATGATGGTGTCGAAGAGTCATATATTATTTAAGTCGAATTATGAATGATGTTGAGACTAGATACACTATGGTAGAAAAATTGTGTTTATCTCTGTATTTTTCTTGTACCAAACTCAAGCATTATATAAAATCTTCAAATGTGTTTGTTTATTCACACTTCGACATAATTAAACATATGTTGTCAAAACCAATTTTACACAATAGAGTTAGAAAATGGGAATTATACGTGACTGAATATTCCTTAACCTATGCGACCTTAAAAGCCATGAAAGGCTAAATTGTTGTGATTTCATAGTAGATCATGCAGTAACAGAGGTAGCGCAAAACTATGTCGACTTCCCGACATGGAAACTATATTTTGATGGTTCCACCCATTCCAAGGGAATGGGCGTGGGGATTTTTATCATGTCCCCTGAAGGAATTCCTATTAAGTACAAGTTTAATATAAACGGCCATTGTTCCATTAATGAGGTTGAATACAAAGCATTGATCACAGGTCTTACTATACTATTAGACTTGGGGGCAACTAGAATTGAGGCCTAGGGTGACTCCGTACTGGTAATAAAACAGTTAACAAAGGAATACAAATGTATTAAAGATAACATGTTAATATACTTCGTCACAGAAAATTCAATGCTTAAATGATTTGTAACTGTGGATATCGAACATATACCACGAATACGCAACCGGGAGGCCAACGACATGGCTTAAGTAGCCTCAGGCTACAAGTTAGCTAAGAGAAAATTAAAGAACTTGACTAAAGTGAAAGACAAGCTGGTGTTTTCTAGCGTCATCCGGCCAAAGTTGTCAACGCCAAAACTGGTGGGGGCAGAGGAGTTACCAGAATTTTGTGAAATTTTTGAAAATTTTGCCATCAACAACATAGCACATAATGATTGGCGACGAAAATTGTTGAGTTCCTTAGAAACCCAACAGAAATGACTAATCAAAAAACGAAATATAATGCGTTAAGTTACGTCATTATTGAGAACGAGTTGTTCAAAAAGACTCCACAAGAGGTGTTTTTCAAATGCATTGGTGAGAGTGAAGACTATTTGGAAATTTCTAATACTCAAAGCGGATCATGTGGTGCTCACCAAGCAGGCCACAAAATTAAATGGTTGATGTGTCGACATAAGGTATACTAGCCCACCATGTTGAAATATTGCATCGAGTTCGCTCGAGGATGTCAAGAGTGTCAGAAACATGGAGGAATACAAGATGTACCTGCCATCAAATTACATTCGATAATCAAGCCTTGACCATTCAGGGGATGGGTGTTATATCTAATAGGCAAAATCAAGACAACATCCTCTAAAATACATATATATGTCCTTGTGGGCATTAATTACTTTACAGCGTGAGTTAAGGCAGTACCTCTAACCAATGTCAACCAAGATACGGTGATTGACTTCATACAGAGTCATATCATGTGCAAATATGGAACTCCTGAAATCATAACAACTGACCAAGCCTCAGTCTTTGTCGGTAGAAAGATAATGGAGTTTGTTGTAGAGACGGGGATTAAATTCCTGACATTGACCCCTTACTATGCACAAGTCAACGGCCAAGTAGAGGCTACAAACAAATTCATCATATGTTTGATAAAGAAGCACATAGCCAAGAATCCATGAAGTTGGCATACAACTTTGAATCAAGCACTTTGGCCTTGCATAACCTCGACCAAGAAGGCCACCAATGCTATGCCTTTTTAAATTATGTTTAGCCATGATGCAGTTTTAATTGCAGAGATATGCTTACATTCGATAAGAATTCAAAGGCAAAATGAAATCCTATATAATCATTTTTGGAATATGATGATGGATGAGTTGGTCGATCTGGATGAAGAAAGGTTACTTGATTTAGATGCCTTGATGAGACAAAAGAATAGATTAGCCAAAACTTATAACAAAAAATGTTAAACCCAAAGTGTTCTTTGTCGGAGATTATGTTTGGAACGTTATACTTCCTCTCGACAAGAAGGATATAACTTAAGTGAAATGCTCATCAAATTGAGAAGGACCTTTCAAAATTAACCAAGTGTTTTTCAATAATGCGTACGAAATTGAAGAGTTAAATTCTGATACTTGAACGCTACAAACAAGTGGGAAATACCTAAAAAGTATAGACATATGCTTCAAGAATTCAATATCACAAAAGGAAAATAGTACTTATATTGATTTGGCCAAGTAGAAACGTTACAAAAAATGTTGAAATCGCAAAATAATACAAGGCCAAAAATCTAAAGTACTATGACACAAGAAAAATAAGAAAAGTAAGGCGAAAAGGCTTGCTGCAAGGCTTCGAAACGGGGCTTTACACACGCAAGCTTCTGGTCATGTCGAAGGTCCTGAGCTTTCAGCCGATCCACCTAATTTTTCAGTTCACGAGATATTTTAGCCTGCTCGACGCCTAAGCCCACCTTTTCTATTACCTTAGTTTCTAGGGAATCCAAATGAGTGGGGTCTATTGCATCCCTTTTCTGCATCACCTCATCAAGAGCCTTTGCAACCAGTTGATTTGTTGGGTCCATGACAAGATGTCCTTATCAAGAAAGGCTTAAAACTTTTTATCAATAACCTAGGCATCCTAGTGAGCAATGCTTTGCTGAGGCTGAGATACCAGACCTTGTTGCTGGGTCAAGGTGGTAGCTTTCTCCTTGACACATTTGGAAGAATCCCCTTTGAAGTCTACGGTTTGGATAGCTTGGTCTAGAAGAATTTCCAGATCTAAGACCACAATAGAAATCGAAGAAGGGGCCTCTGGTCGACTCAACTTCAACATCAACTCTTGTAGATCAACGAGAATAGGAAGGTTAGCACGAGCAGCTTCTAGAAGTTCTACACTAGCCACCTTTATTTTCAATTGTTGAAAAAGTTGGTCAAAATCGGGAACCCGGGATGCTTCGGGCGAGGCAGTGGAGTCCATGGCAAGATCTTCATATGAATCGACGAGGTGCTTAAAGAGTTCTATTGGATTCTCTTCTGGTGTCTCACTCAGGCTCGACGGGATAATGGTTAGTTGTGAACCAGGACCATGAACAGAGTCTGCAGGTGCATTCCTATACTCCAAGGTTGCAGGTTCCTCCGTAATAATCTCTAAAACCTTCACAAAAGAGAAAGATTATCACCCAGGAAAAAGGTAAGCGGGTAAGAAGCCAATAGAAGACTAAAGTACCTGAGTAGTATGGGGTATGGGTATAGGAGATGGGGGATGATGGGTTGAAGGTTGAGCTGACACACTGTGGGACTTCTTCTTTTTCTTCTTATTCGAGACAACAGTCTTCCTCGCATCCTCTGTTCCAAGAGAAAGAATTAAGCCTGAGCATTTTCTTACTTTTCTTCCTAGCAATAGGCTCCAGCGCCACAGTATCTTGGCACGATTCAGGTGAGGTTAAGCCTAAGCGTTTTCTTACTTTTCTTGGGAAGTAGTTGAGAGGAACCAAGAGCTTCTCTGTCATTGCAGAAATTGGACTTTTTCTATGGAGACTAGTAAAAGTGGAAGTTAGGTCAAGAAATAAGACAAGGAACGAAGAAACCAACGAATCAGTAGTAACCAGTGCTTTTTGGCTAGTAGAGAATTTGAGGGTAGTTCGCTCCACACCTAGATTCGTAGAAGTACCAGCATCTGAAAAGGAAACAAGCCTCGCCTTAACCTGAAAGGGAAGATAGGCTGATGAACAAAAACTTATATCCAAAAGGAAAAGCTAGTAGACTTACCTTCGGAGCCTTGTGGGTAATTTTTTGCTCTTCCTTAGGCGCTAGGGTTTTCTGGGAAGGACCTTTGGGTTTTCGAGTGACGTCTAAGAATAAACCATATAAGGTGTAAGTCTAAAGAAGAAAACAAGGGAGACTATCAATAACGAGAAAGCACAGAAAAAATATATCGTGGCTGGTCTGACCTTTAGCTGAATTGAAGGAGAAGGCCCCAAAGATCCATTTAGAGATGCATTAAGGATATTCCACTTAGACATAATAAGAACTCCACCAGTCATCAAATTCCTTCGTGCAGAAGAAAGACATGGAGTATTCGAAAGAGGAGAGATGAGCAAGATTATTCCGAAAATATTCACGGCAAACTTCTGGAGTCTGCTTCTACGTGGAATCTGTGAAAAGGACCATGTCTTTCATGTTCGGCACCAAAGATTTAGGAAGCATTTGGCTCAAGCCAAACTATCTAGAAACTAAGTTAGGTTGGTACAAACTAAGGCTTATTACATTTTTCTTGGTAGTAAGCCTCGGCCACAAAGGTGCAGGACACATAAACTCTAAAAGAATGTTAAGAATAACCTTCACCTCTTCGGTAGCAGGATTGGGAAAGGGTGTGTGAAACCAGGCTGGACTACACCACCGAGCAGCGAAGGGCTCCATTGACGGATCAAAAGTATTACATTTGTAAAAAATGTAAAAGTATTTCTCAAAGGCTGCTTTGGATACTCCTTTGTCGTCGTCGAGAGTAAGTCGATATAGCCTTGTACCCTCAGCATTTGTCTTAGTGTTAGGGGGAATTTGGATGTTCAAGGCATGAGCAAAAGTGACATTGAGCCACAACTATAACAGCCAGATAGGGCCCCTAGTTTGGAAATTGTCGACCTCTCGCTTAAGGTCTTCAGACGCGTGTCCCAACACCTCTTAAAGACTTGCCAAGATCAGTTTGTTGAGGTAGACATTCACCCCCTCATTAAGGCGGGTAGCCATGGATACGTACATCTTAGTGATTTGAATCCTGTGAGGGCAGAAGACATACTGACACATCCAGTAGGTCAAAAGGCTATGTGTGTTCGAGCGTCGACAACATCACTAAAGCCCCGATGCTCTACTATGAAGGTTGTGTAAGCATGGTTGGAGAATTTGAAATCAGTTTCAGCAGAAGGTTCATAATCCTCCCCATTGGGCCAAAGGCCAACAATAGCAGCAAGATCGAAAAGGGTGTGAGTAACCATCCCACAAGGCAGCTGGAATGTGTTAGTAGAATTCTCCCAGTAGCACCTTGGTGCGAGCAGCATAACCGAATTATATCTACGACCTACCCTAGAAAATGGATAAGGTCATAAATCCTTTGTTCTTCTCACACGAGTATTTTCTGCGACTCCACCCAGTCCAGCCACGTAACGTAGGATGAGTCAACGATTTTAAAAGGGGGAAAAGAGCGGAAGATTCGTCTTTGCAGAAAACCAAGGTCAAAAGAAGAGCCTTTGAAGACCACAGGACCCTAGTTTTCCTCGGGACAACTAGGAAAGAAGTTGTCAAAACACTCAGATAGTTTGGAGGCTTCGGGGATAGGACCCATCAAAAAGAATGTGGTACCTGCTACTGAAAAAGGGACTAACGGATTCGCATACCAGGGAGGTCTCCGAGCATCCTCCATAGGTGGTTCCAGCATGTATGTCCGATCATTGGCTAGAAGCAACTCATCAAGAACAGCAGCAAACGGAGGTTAGTCATGAATGAGATGTTTTGGGGCCATTTGTAAAGTCGAGTGAGATGACAAACTTGTAATGGAGGAATAATGGGTGGTACTATTAGGGTTCTGCTTTCGTAAGCTTCAGAGATAATAATGAGGAAAGAAAGTCGATATTGGAAGGAAATGGGCTTAAATAGAAAAAGTAAAGATGGCGAAAAGTTTTTCCCAATAACGTGGACAGATGGCATGCTCGGAGCCAATAATCAGTCTCGAGGAGAGGAAATCCATGATTAATAAAATCAAAAACAAAATCTTGAATCTTGGGTCAGTGGCTAGCTAATGACCTTGGAATTCGAGGTAATGATGTACTGACGTTGCATGTATTAACGTTTGGCAAGAAAGTTAGTTATAATGGCTGACAACAAGCATTATTGAGGTGATGTGGCACGGAATATGAACAATGTTAAAAGTATTTACAAACAATGCCACTTTTCTTCCCTCAAATATGGGTCGACGATGACATTTTTTGGGGGGCATGTGTTACACTTGAATTTTCTGCTACAAGAAATTCAACAAAGAATGTCACTGAAAAGACGTTTACTATGAACATTAATGAGGTATCTTTAAAGAAACATTAACGACAAGGCTTCGACAGACTAACAACGAGGGGTGGATCTATTCGTCGACGTAGCGAGACGTAGTTTGGAGGACTCCCAGGGATGAATCACCAAGACCCAACTCATTGGTAAATTTCCAAAATCTCGAAAAGGACAGTCAACATAACCATGTCCAGAAGCTCGAGAAGGACATTCGACAGAAGCCCTCATGCTAAAAAAGGACCGGTCGATCGAACGACTTGGTATAAAGGACTTAAGTAAATTTACAAGTCTTAGGGATCTTGGTAGGTATTGTCGACAACATGTTTGGAGCAGTTTTCTTCGAGAGATTATAAAGAAGTGGAAGAAGTGCAAAAGAAGTTACCACTTAATGTGGGTTGTAAGCAGATGGCGTCTTGAAGACATGTAAGCGCACTAGTGGAAGCCTAAAGGATTAAACATGGAGAAAATGCAAATATTCCTCTAGTGGTCGTAATCGTCGTCGACAGTTATTTTTTAAATAGAATAAATATCAAACTCATACATTGGATCAAGGGTCACAAAATTTCATACATAGTCTCCATGCCACTGGAGTCCCGAGTCAAAGAGCAAAACAGTTAAGCGAAAAACATGTATGCTTTTGCGTCCAGACTTTTTTCTTTATCTTTTTTGCTTCCTTAGACTGAACATTGTACTTTTTCTTTTACTTTGTTTAATGTTATTTACTGCATTTTACCTTATCATTTATCACAATTTGACTTCATTTAAAGTCTTTTGCTACGCTACATTCAATTCACAGACATGTGTTGACACAAAGTATTTGCACATATTGCTTTGGAAATTTTTTGAGTTAATTTCATAGGTTTTCAAACTCATGATTGTTTACCAAAAACACCGGTAAACAGTAGTACATGTAATCAGCCCGACATAATCGTACAAACTGTCCCAATATTTGGAGCAAGCTCCACAACATAATTATTGTATCCATTTTAGTCCTGCTTTTGATATGTAATTTATTTTATGTAACCATTTAATTTCGTATTGAAAACAACGATCTTTTCATAATGATTATTACAACTTTCAATTGCAACAATTAAAACAACAACACGAAAATCAAATAAAACGACTAAACACAACAACATATCTTGGAGATTATAATCATTAGGACAATATCATCTAAATTATGGATCATAATACGATAATCACTGTCATTTTTAACTAACTCTCAGACACGGTGTTCTCCGTTATTATTGAACATCTTAACAAGTCTTTCAATTCTACATATCTTTTTACCGTCTCCATTTAACCAACGGATCAAACTCCTCTCAAGATGCTCGAAAGTCTAAGTGTTTCAAAGTCAGATCTTCATCGAAGACTTTACTATCAAATAAATCAAATTAGCATTTTTTTTATGATATAAGACATTTTGAAGAAAAATGTAAGAAGAGAATTAGAAGATGAATGACAAATGGTAGATAAGGAATGGCTTATTTATAAAATAAAAATAAAAATAATTCAACATAGAAGTCAGGAGGGATGACGCATGCTCCTAATGCTTACATGCATGCGTCATTGTCATTGGCATGACAATATAGCATGCATCAAAGGCAATGACGCCTAAGACCAAATTAGAGTGCATGCGCCACAGGCACTAGCGCATCCTCTATGTGACGAAATTTTTTTGTTTAAAACATAATTATTTTTGTTAAATTTTTTAAAAGGCTGGATATTTTAGTGTTTTTAAAAAATTGATTATTTAAAAGACAAAATCAAAGTTTTACGCATTATTCATAGATTAAATTTTCAAACGTGGAAAAATTGCCTAGTCCTTTTTTAAATTATTATTGTTATAGTAGATATTTTCAATAATTCCACAGTATTAATACATGACCACTTGTAACTATATGCTTATTTAAGGATAAATTTATGACTACTTTAAATGACCAATCGATATTATAATCATTTTTTATTTTTTACAAAAAGCTTATAATATCTTTTCACTGTAATCCAAGAGCCGACCGAGTTGCTGTTAAAGATTTAAATACATACATTCTATTCAAGTCCCTTACAATCATAAAATAATCTAACAAATGTGCAAACACCATTAAACTTGTCCTACAATAGTGACTTGTTTCTTGTCCTGGCAACAAAAGTTGCTTAAACTCAACCCATGAAGTATGGTGAGTTAACTTGCAAAACTTCCTAACCTCACAAGTATTAAAAATGTGTTTAGAAGAGTAAGAAAATGTCTTGCTAACATAATTTAGAATGTATTTGATTCTGGTAAAAAATTGATTATGAATTAATTAATTTTATACAATTAATTTCGGTTAAAGGTGAATTTAAAGTAAAATAATTTATGTTTAGAGAAATTTTTCTGTGTAAAAATGACGTTTATACTCAAAAACTACAAAATCTTTGCTTCAAGTATAATCAATTCTAGAAATCATAATCAAGTCTACTCGAAAGTAACCAAACATGTCAAAATCAATTCTGCTCCTCCATAATAAATTCTAAATGCTCCAATCTTCACCTGGAAAATTTTACCATTGATTTACTTCAGTCTTGTAATGTACTCAACATTACTCATCAAACAGAACAATAAAACTATTAATACAAACACATACATAGATAAAGTCATTCAGCTTTTCTTAGGGTATACATTGCTAGTAGAAAATACTCCAAAGAAAGCTTATTTAATTTTCAACTACTTTGTATTCTCCTCCTCCTCATGTAACACAGGCTGCTCTTCCTTCACAACTTCTTCAATCTTAGTTTCTTGAGATTGAGCTTCTTTTACATCTGAGGCATCCTGAAGCTGCAATGCATTTTAATGTTACATCACATATTAATTAAAGCATTGTGGGGAAGCAATTTACAAAATTAACCCAATTTTTTATACTTACCCCCAAGTTTCTTAAGCTAGCAGTAACATCTTCTTGTTGCTGCTGAAGAGTTGTCCTTAGATCTTGAAATTCCTAGTTTTGTTATTATAAACAACAAATTTAACAAATTTCACACAAATTTGATTTGAAAGAGAGCAGGCACTTAAGGTAAAATTGAAAAGCACACTTACTGTTCTAAGTTGCTCCACTTCAACATTAAGTGTTTGCTTAAGAACTGTCAATTCCTGTGTGGAAAAGATTAAGATCGTCAAGAGTGGCAAAACTACAACTTATGACTGGCACAAACATATAAAACGGATAAAGGTAAAGTTAAATTAGTACAAGTCAAAAAATAACTATGTAATGTCCATATTGTTCTCGGCTTATTTTTATAAGCTCCTCGGTATAGGTTATAGACGCAATATATTCAAAGTTTACCCACATTCTCTTTTTGATTGTAAAAACAATTTGTACACAAGTGTTTGATGAATACAAGTGTTTAACTAAACTATTTAACCAAATGCTCCCTAAAACGAAAATGTTTTTGTATAAGTGACCAAATAGCAAATGTATGCATTGCGAGTAGCAACTAAAAATATATCTCAACCCTTGAGGAAGCTATTTTGCAAACATGGGCAACAACAAATTAGAAAAGAACAATATAATTAATATAACACTGATAACTTTCCTTGGTTCTGGAATCTAGATTGTAGACAACCGAAAAATAGATTTCCAGATGACTGGCAAAGAATCACTCCTTGTATGAATATATAGGCCATGAAATTTCAGCTGCAAACATATTTAGTGTGTATTTTGTCACCTATATCTTGCGTATTGCTATCCAACTTATAGATGTGAGTTAAGGCTGAACTTGACAAGCTAAACACCATTCTCACATTGCGCTCTCATCCAACCATTACTACATTGTCACTTAAGGTTTCAGTTCAGGAAATCAACTGTTGACCATGTCACTATTATTTCTGCTACCAGTTTATGATTAAGCACCCACACATCTCTAGGAGCTGTTACCAGTTTTTTTAAAGCATTGATTCAATACAGAACACACTTGATTTTATCCTTCCTGTTTGAAAAAAAGGCATACCCAAGAGATCTCTCCAGTTCTAATCAAATGCAGTCTTACTAATTATGAACACAACAATGACAGTGAATGCTTACAAACAACATCCCAGCAACTTCCTATTTAAATAAAACTAGTAGGACGCTTGTGTGGACGCCTGGGGGTTGCGTGTTGCCGCTCCTTTTTTTTTTGTGATATATCGGAACTGTTTAAACATTGAAAGCAGCATAGAAGAAATTCCTTTGGCGTTAATTTATTCTCCAGGCAAAGAAGCATAGAAGATGTGACGTGGTGGTTAAGTAAATGAACCAAATTATACAACTTGAGATGCCAAATCCCAAATCAGCAGTGTTACGGATAGACAAAGGGCCTGATTGGATTATTTGAGCTTACTTACCGACATAATTTTGTGATATTGTTTGTGTTAAGAAATGTGGTTGGCCCTAACTCAACCCTACAAAACCAGTTGGTAGAGTGAGGATTACCCCCACTTATAAACACATGTTCATGCTATATAATGTCCGATGTGGGACTCTTAACACACCCCCTCACGCCCAGGACTGGACATCTGGAGCGTGGAAATAAATGGTAGGTGGCCCGATAGCGGAAATCTGATAGCAGGTGACCCACTGGATCTTAAAAGAAGCTCTTGATACCATGTTAAGAAATGTGGTTGGCCCTAACTCAACCCTACAAAACCGGTTGGTAGAGTGAGGATTACCTTCACTTATAAACACATGTTCATGCTATATAATGTCCGATGTGGGACTCTTAACAGTTTGGAAGACCTTACAAAAAACAGTGCATGACATTGTTCATCCATTGTTTTCAGCTTATTGTTCAAAATAGTTTATGAAAACAACTTATAGTTTATACGAGAACAATTTCACTTTATTATATCTTTTGCTAAAAAATAGCTTATAAACCCTAAACCCACAAAGTCCTTCATTGTTGTTTTATAGAGTATAAAAATACGTTTGGATTGATGGTATATGATGAAATAAAGGGTAACAAAACTGAATGAGAAACCATTCATTTTCAAAACTAACTATGCTATTCATTTCATTCCACTCTATTCCGCCAATTTAAACGTACCCTAAATTCCCCAAGATTATCCCCATTCCCCAAATGTATTCCCCTCAGCCCTTCTAACTTCTAAGCTCCAATCTAATACATTTACCTCAAAATATTCAAATAAAAGAAGTGTTCAATCACAACACTACCACCTTAAAAACACCCATAGGAAAATAATCTTCTTGTTCACATAAAACTTAAAATCAAAATGCAGTATTTTAGCTGATTGAGATTAACAACCACGACTTACATCCCGATAAACCTTCACTTGTGTATCTAACTTAGATCTCCAACCTTGCAAATCCTAGCAAAAGATTCAAAATCAACCATAGTTAAATATCGGAAACACCCATATAGAAAATCAATCAACACTAAAAAAAATCACCTGTTTTAAACTCTGAATTCTACCTAGAAGCTCCGATCTAGATTCGTTAAGTTCCTGAGAAGACAATAATTAACTATAAATAACATTTTAATGATCAACTAATTAATTAAAGCACAGTATAATGATGAAATCCAGTAAAAAGTACCGCGATTTTTGAGGAGATGGGAGTGTTGTTCTCTTTCTGAAAAAGCAAAAGAAAAAAGGGAGGGTTAATATAGAAAATGAAGAAAAAAATAGAGTGAAAATAGAGTGAAAAAAAGATGAAGAGGACGGACAGTAGAGAGAGGGGCGGTGGAATCTGGTGAAGACATTGAAGATTTGGGGTTTTAGGTTTAGGGTTTGGTGGTGGAGATGGTGGATTTGAAATTGGAGCGTGATGAGTAAATATGATAGGTAATGGCGATTGGTCGGTGGAAGAAGAATGAGTGACCAACAGACTCAAATTTGAAAACTCGTGATAGCAAACGAGATTTGGGAGTACGCGGGATATCGCACTCAGTCTTTCTCTTTCTCCGGTAACCATATTTTCATATTTTCTTCAATTTTTTATTTCTAATTTCCAATTGTACCGTTTGTATTTATTTATTAATTTATTAAAAAAAAGCCTTATTTTTTTGTAAAAGCAAAAAGAAATCTATTCCAATAAAACAAACATAAGAGATGCCCAAAGATTACACCAGGATCAAAACAAAACCAAGACATAAGCAGCACTAACAAAATAAACACAACCACCAACTCATTAAAATCAAAAGGAACAAAAACTCCTAACTATTACAAACTAACAGCAGAAAAACCACACTAAAGACAAAAGTGTAGCAGAACCAGCTCCCCCTTTTAGATATCCTCGAAGACACCCACTTAAAAACGACTACCCGCCATACGAACTCGTCGAAGCCACAAACAACAAAGCAGCGACTCCCCTGCCTATTCCACCACCACCAACCCAGAATCTAAAGAAATAAACTTCCTATGCTCAGCTGAGCCAAAAGCCAAAATCAATATCCAATTCTCAACACTAAAAGGAAGACAGAACCAATCAAGACAGATAAGGAGTTGTTGTGTAACACTCTGATTCTTCTAGTATATGTTTTGATGTTTTGTTTGTTGAAATTGCTTTTTCATGATGTTTTTTATTATTATATGATAATGTTAAGTTGCGAGTGAAGAGAAATATTAGAGAAGAATAGATTAATTAGCTAATATGTGAAAATTAATAGTTTAGGGGGAATATGATGTTAATAATAGTTTTATACTATTATTCAATTAAAATAATAAGGAAAATAAAATAATTAGAGGTGTAGAGATTTAAGGGGCAATGAGGTAATTGTATGAGGATAAGTGAGGGCATATGAAGGAAAACATAGAAAGGGCCTAGTATTACTAGATAAAAAAGAAAGATGGATAGAAGCGAGATATTATTCTGTTAGTACGTGAAAAGTTAAGAGAAAGGAGAAGAGAAGCTAGGGCAAGGAGAAAGCAAGAGAGTATCCATCCATAGACTTGGAAGAATATAAATTTCTAGAAGAATTTTAAGGTAAGGGTGAGTAATGGTTTTCAATTGTGATTGGCATGAGAGAGGAGTAGAATAGGGTTTTAGTTTTTCTTTTGGTTGATAATGTTGAATATACATGTTTGATGATGAATGGTAGTGGTAAGTTATTGAATTGTTATTGTGTTCTTGAGTTGGGTTGAATATAGATGATTTTAGGGCATGAGTTGAATGAATGAATCATGATGGATGTGATGAAAAATTATGTTAATTGAGTTGTTTGTTATGTATATCTTGATGCTATAATGTGTTTCTTTCACTTGATTCATGTACTATATGATATGACATGTTTTGGGGTTGTTGGAGGTCAAAACATAGGGTTTGGGCACTGTTACGGGCCTTAGCAGCTACTACGGGTGGTCGTAGCAGCCCCCTGGATTTTGGCACCAGGGGCATGCCCAAAGTGAGTTTCTGGCATAGGATTGCTACGGGTCGGAGCCATTGCTACGCGCGGCCATAGTAGATCCCTATAATTGGCATTGCAAAATTGTTTCGGTCATAACTTTGTAACCGCAAGCCCAAATCGAGTGTCGTTTGAAGCGTTGGAAAGCTAACGCGAATTACTATCAAATTAAATTACTTCCATCGTTTGATCATGATAATTAGTTGATGCTTTTGATATTTGAAATAAATGTTAAACTTGAAACTTGTTTATCTTCCGACGATTTTTGTTATATCTTTTTAACTGTATATCCAAGTGACGAGTCGTTTGAAGTGTTAGAAAGCTAACACTCAGATCTATAACATAGTAGTAATAAGTGAAATGTTTAAATATTATTTCTATGCCTACTGTATTGATGAAGTGTTTGTTTACATGTTGGGATAATGAATCGTTGTATTGTTGTGCTAATGTTATGTGATAATGATGTTGCTATGTTTATACTATTATGATGATGTTGTTGAGATGTTGAGTTGATGAAGTTTAATGTTGTTGTTATGATGTGATATTGATGATGTTGATAAGATGTGATGTTGATGATGTTGTTATGATGTGATGTTGATGATGTTGTTGTTATAATGTTGTTAATGCTGTGCATGTTCGAATGTATGCATGATGTGTTTATGATGATTATGTTGATGGTGGCATACACGGTCAGAAGAGAGGCCAATGTGTATGTGTTGTTGTTGCATATTGAGAGTCTATGCATCCATGTTGCCGGAACTTTGATTCTTTTTTGTGAGCCTTGATCCTATGGTGATGGATCGGACGCGAGCAGCTAATTCCTATTATGAGGGATTAGTGAATCGTTACCTATGATGATGGTAACGAGTTTTGGTGAGCCTCGATCCTATTGTGATGGGTCGGTGTGAGTAGCTAATTCCTATTATGGGGAATTAGTCAAGTGTTACCTATGGTGATGGTAGCGATTTTGGTGTGCTCCGGTTCCAAGAGGAAATTGATCATATGGTGGGGGTCATGGAGTGAAATGAACCTAAGTGTTCATAATTTGGTACCACATGCATTGAGTCAATGATGTTGCATTAGCATTCTATGTGGCATTGCATAATTTTGTTGGTGTTATATGATGTGGTGATACTGGTGAATGCTATGTTATTATATGCGAGCCTTGTGATGGAAGTTGTATATGAGTTACTTATGATGTTTGGGGTGTGAGTTTATGATATGTTGACGTTGTTGACTTGTTGCAAATAATTGTTCCAATCTATTCTTTCTTATGTCTATTATAATTTATTATGATTACTCACCCCTTCTGTTTGAATGTTGCCTTTACGTGAGTAATGCGTAGATACTCAGGAGTAGATTATGTGGAAGTAAGTGGCAGCTAGCCATTGGAGCTCGCCTTTAGTTTATCGTTTTCTTTTGTAGTGGAATTCTGCTCTGATCATGTAACATCGGGTTGGGGCGAATGTTTAATATTCAAAATTATTATGTTGTTATGCTAGAGTTAAACTCTAATTATGTTGTTGAGATGTTTATGTGATGTTTTGAGTTGAGTATCAATAATATTTTTGTTATTATTATTAAAGTTTGAGTTCAAGACCTACCATTAAGTGGTGTATTACCTTTTATGATTGTTTGATGATGATTTCGCTGCAAATGTTTTCATGTGAGTTTTGATAACATGTAAACATCATGGTTATAAATGGTGGTTAATTGAAATGTTGTGTAACCCGTGTTACGGAGTAGGATAATTGTGATGTTTTATGAAGTGTGACACCCTTGTGGTTGTGTTTATATGATTAAATTAATCGTTAATTTCGTGGGGTTTTTAGAAGGGTGTTATATGCTGCATTTGTTAAAGAAAAACGCCTAACCCAAACAGGACCAAATTCACCAAAAGCAACAAGCGCCCACTAATCAAACAACCCATCCCCAACACCCCTGAAATCTACTCACCAATACTACCCTCCGAAGACTAAACAGGCCAACCAAAGCCACTCCAAACCTGCTACTACTCAGCCAAACCACTAAGGAACAATGATACTGCATCACACCGACAAAACGAAGAAAAACAGTTTCGAAAACACACAAAAAATACAGGAATGCAATAACCCCACCATTATCCCAGTTGGCCCTGAAACCTGCAAACAACCACGCCTTTTAACCACCAGAACATCCAAGGCACTCATTAGGATTAGCGATCCACTAATTTAAATCAAAAGAGAATCCTTTAATCTTAGACTTCAACCATCTCCATGACAGAGTTTGAATCTCCTATATGCAGTTCGAATAACGACCCACCAGCTGTCTAAAAAATTTGTTGTTCCTTCGTCTCCAAATGATCCAAATGCACGTATACCAGATAACTAGAAATATCTCCCTGGAAACTCGACCTCCCCTACTAATACCTGCAAAATGATCAAAGTTTTGCATTGTCTAAAAAAAAGTCTTATTCATTAGTATTTTTTTTAATCAAATTGAAAATTGAGTTCGTTTGTTGAGTATTTTCCTTTTACGAATCTTATGTTTAGGGTTGTTGAACAATAAAAGATAATAATTTAATCACGTATAAATATTGTCTCTCTACATATTCTCACTCCATTTATATTTTCTCTAAACACTGTTTTTTCATGAATGGAGATAATCCTCCTGTTATCAAAATGAAAAGATAAGGTGATAAGGGGTTTCCTTGTCTCAACCATCTTCCAGGTTGAATTTCCAACTTTGTATGAATTGACTAGAACTGAGTAGTGCATTGAGGTTACACACATCATCACCCAATGGATCCATCTATCCGCAAAACCCAATCTAATCAGCATACCTCACAAAAATCCTCAATCCACCTTATCATATGCTTTACTAATATCAATCTTAAGAGCCAACTCCCCTCCCCTAGTTTTGCGCTTCAAGGTATGTATTATATCTATGGCAATAAATGCATTATCAAATATAGATATTTCTTCCACAAACACTGACTATTCTTCCGCCACACATTTGGCTAAACAGCACTTAAGCTAGTTTGCAAGCAATTTGGAAACTATCTTGTACATAACATTACACAGGGAAACTATCTTGTACATAACATTGATAGATTATGAAGAAAAAAAACTTTGTAACCACATTGTCGTTGTTGTCATCTCCACACACTTCCCATAAATTTTGATAAAATGCTAAATTAAAACCATCCGGACCCGGTGACTTGTCTGGATGTCTATGCTTCAGGGTTTCGTACAACTCTGCCTTCGTAACTAGAGCCACTAACTTTGCATTATCCACCATATTAATCCTCGTCTGAATATGTGCCATAACTGGATTATATACTCCCTCTTTGGCTTCAAATAACTTATAGAAATAGGTCTTGGCAACATTTCAAAGTCCTGTTTGGTCTTTAATAAATTGATTGTCTTCATTTAACAACATGTTAATACTCTTAAACATGCTTCTTGTCATCGCCAACAAATGAAAGATTTTTGTATTCAAGTCACCCTCCCTAAGCCAATGCATCTTTGCACGTTGTCTCTAAAAGGTTTCCTCCTATATGAGAGTCTTGGAATGTCTTCTCTTTGCTTATTTGAACCTCTCTGCGCCCCCTATTCGTGGCGATTTTGGTATCTCTCCACGTCTTCCATATTTTTTGTCACCAACTCTATAAACTGAGATTGTTTCCTCAAACTCCACCTTCAAACTTCATCCGCACAACCGCAATACGGTCCATGATTTATGTGTCTCTGTTTGGATTCCACTATACAGTAACAACCTCTATAATATCATCTTCCTTCAACTAGCAATTTTCAAAGTTAAATAAGTATATGTAGTTGTTGATGTGTTCTGAATCACACTGAAGAAAGTTTGGATTGTGATCTGAGTGAGATGACATCAAATTTAGCAGTTTGAAATTGTGAAAAATACTCATTTATCCTATGTTAGCCATGGCTCTGTCCAATCTTTCCTCAATAACATGAGGAGTTCCTCTACTTCTTATCTAGGTAAAAGGATACCCTTCAAGATTAATGTCTGACAAATAGCAATCACCGGCTGCATTCTTGAATACCTCACACAACCAGTTAGGATGAGGGTGAATACCCTTCTTATGTTCTTGAGTTAGGATATCATTAAAGTCTCATATAATGCACCAAGGTAAGTTGGACATATCACGGAGATCCCGCAGTAAGTTCCATACGAGTCTTCTTTAGCCCCTTTCCGAATAACTGTAATAGCAAGTTAACATCCATTGTCTTCACTCATTACCCTAAAATCACAAGTTCCCGAAATTATGCAAGAAACTCATCACGCTGCACTTTATAGTATTCCTCCATAACATTGTTAATCCACCACTTCTACCCTCCACATCAACTGCAAGACACAAATCATATTTCAGCATCACCCTAATTTGTTCCATCTTCCTCTGTTAAGATATAATCTCTGAAAGGAATATAATGTCAGGTTGATGATTCTTAGCTAACGCACGAAGATTCGGAATTTCACTTAGATTGCTCAGTCTTCGATAATTCCAGCTCAAGATTATCATAACTCTCGACAGTCTTGGCTTCCAGGACCTGCCGATAAAAAATGGGGTGTTGAATCGTTCATCTTCGTACCCCCATCTTGATATCCTCCTTTCTTTACTTCTTCTCTGTTTTCACTCCCTTCATATTCTCACCTTTTGTTTGTTCTACATCTTTTGGTAAGTTGTTTTGTGTGTCCATATTAAGTTGCAATCGCGGCTTATTTTGGACAATAACCGTGTTTTCTAGTTGCAGTTGGTTGCATATTGGAATAGTAACGTGGATTAGTATAAGGTTGCATGAGTTGTGAAAGTTTAGTGGCTATTGATTGGTAGGGGTGATAATAGGTCAGACCAACTAACAGGGGCTTACGGCCTAGTTTACACAGGCTCAGGCCAAACTTTATTTTCAAGTAGAAAAGGTCTAGGTTTTTTTATAAACCTATTTAGTTAAAAGACTAGGCCAGAGGCCATAAAAAGCCTTTTAAGCCTATCAGGCCGACCTATTTAAATAAATATGAATAATTTTATTATTTGATCTTACCGAGATTAGAGTTTCAATCAGCGGCCAGCAATACGTCGTGGACTTCAAGTTCAATGGTGGATGAGAAGAGGAGTGGGTGTACCTACAAGTCACTCCGATGCCAAAGTGAGATTCAGAGCAAAAAGAAAGTAAGTACAAGGAAAGCAAGAATGAGTTTAGAATACCTGACCCTCCTACGGAGGAGGGTATTTATAATGTGCCCCCAGTGCTAGGCCAACAATCATCTGATGTAGGATGGATCATCAGGCCCACTACGGATGACTTCCAGGATCCTACGTGGGAGAAAGGAAGACCAACACGTGGTCTTTGTCCTGGGTCAACTGCCCGCAAAAGGCGCGGGTTTAGTTGGTGACGTGTCCTTGCGTGAGGGGCACGTGGAGATCGTGTTGGGGATGTTACCTCTCGTGGTGATGGTGGATTGGGCTTGTGTTGGGTCTTCCCCGACGCGGAGCTGGGTTAGGTTGTGCCTGGCGGTGGGCCAGCCCCAGGCCCAGTCTAGAATAGGAGCCCCCTAAGTCATTGCTTCGAAGCAGAGGAGTAATGACTTAGATTCAATTCTTATATCTAAGAGGGGCAAAAGGAGTCTGCACGGGGAGTGTCACTCGGGTTCGAGGTGGTAAACTTGCGGAGCTATGCTTGTGAGGAACTGTGGAAGTTATTCATCATGCCTGATAGCACGAGCATATAAATATTTTCATCAAGATACTGCCCACGAGGTTTACGCGTGCCCGATGACAAGGTCCAGTTTCACGTTTATCTAGAGGCCATGTGCTCGCGAGGGGAGACAAAGTTGTTATCTGGGCTCAACAATCGTGACTTGTCTCAAACCTTTCCCCGAGGACGTGTTCGCGAACGCAGGCAAGACTTGGAACGACAAACTCCGGGATAAGTGAGGGAAGTGGAAGGAGCGGACACGTCATTTCCTCGAGCCGTGTGACGAGGCTTGAAAAGACAAGCGTGACATCTTTTGAGCCACGTGTAAGAAATAATAAACGCGTATGACATCCTATGAGTAGGGATACTCGAGGGTCTAGGCGACGATTCGTTTTGCGTACCAGCGGATATAAGTATAAGGATATGGGATTCATTTGTTACGCTCATAGTACTCAAGCTCTTCAAGAACTCCTCAAGTTTTTCGGGTCTCCTACATTCGCTCGCCGCCGTCGTCGCCGTCGTCAACCATCTTTCCTTCACCGTAGACTCCCATCATCTTCTTTATCCAAGTAAGCCATCGATTCCTTTCTCAGTTTGTATGATACTGGTTAGTCTTAGACTGTAGCTTTAGGAATGCGTGTTTTCTGACGCTCATGAACTTCGCGATGAAGTTATGCATTTTCTGACAATTTATATGAATTTACCAGCGGGGTTCTTGAACTTCCGATGAACTTCATGAGGTTCCGATGAAGTTTTCGAGGAAGTCATGAAGTTCTCGATGAGGATTTTGGGGAACTCATGAAGTTTTCGATGAAGTTTCTAGGGAACTCATGAAGTTTCCAATGAAGTTTCTGGGGAACTCATGAAGTTTCTGATGAAGTTTCCGGGGAAATCATGAAGTTTCCAATGAAGATTTCGGGGAACTCATGAATCTCATGAGGCTTTCGCGTCATTGCTGGGCTTGACATCTGGGAAACTGTCTCCTCGCGGGAGTATAGAAATTCTCGTGTCGATGGGCTTCCTCCCCGCGAGGGTTTCGATGAAGGGGCCTCGCGTCGAGGAGGCTCTCCCCCTTGAAGTCTGAGGGTTTCGGTAAGGTTCTATATTGAGGAGAGGATCCCGCGGCTTCCGCGCTCGCCATTAAAACAAAGGGTTTTCGCTTGATCTGCAGTGGAAAGGTGGATTTGATCTTAACTTCAAATTCACTGTTTTCCTCTGCTTTTCAGATCAAAGGGCTCGACAGAACGAGGACACTAATCTGGTCGCCGAAGCCGTCGTGGTCGGTGCGAAAGCTGAACCCAGCTTGGATTGGGTTAGGCAAGAGCCCCGGGAAATTATCTCGCATTTCACCTTTGACGATTCAGATGCTTGTACCATCGTCGAGGACATAGAAGAAGGAGCCTCCGCGAACTGGGAGAAGTACAAGCCTAAAAGAACGAACCAGATTTGTTCGTCATATCAAGGGAAGCATTTCCCTATGTACGAGTTTGCTTTCCGGGAGGCGGGGCTTCACCTGTCCTTCAGTGATTTCTAGATGGGGATTTTTCAATGGTTGTAGTTGGCACCCTCTCAGCTTCACCTGAACGCGATAGCGTTTGTGCGGACGTTCGAGCTCCTATGCCAACACCTTCATATTGGCACCACACTCTCATTGTCCTTCCTTGTTTTCCACCTTTAGCGATAATCTGTGCATAGGAAGCATGGTTGGGCATCCTTTAAGCAACCAAGGAAGTTGTTCAGGACATACCTGGACTCTGTCTGAGCCTTCAAAGACAGTTACTATCTTATGGAGCCTGTGTCAGAGGCTGCTGTCGACTCTGTGTTTGAACGCGTGGTCGAACTCAAGGACGGGTAGGAGGTGGTGAAGCTAGAAGTAAAGTTTCCCCTTGAATGCCAGAGGGTCAATTTCGACAAGGGGACAGATCACTACATCATGAAGCCCAACGAGATAGACGCTGAGGCCAACTTGCATATGAGAAGCTTGTGGCGTTTGTCGCTAGCTACAACCCCGCTAAGTGCATGAACAAGGATGAGAGCTTCACCGTAACGAGGAGGGGGGTTATTTTTGAGGCCCGGTTGATCAACACCAAGGCACTCCTCGAGTGTGGTTCCGCCGAGGAAGCCTTAAGGATTTTAGGTAGCGAGCGCGTTCTCAACTTGTGTGTCCGCTTATTCTTCCTTGTTTTATTAACCTGTGTCATTTCCTTTGTTGCAGGTCAAATGTCGAGTCTTCAGGAGCGCATGCTCAAGATTCCGGCGGCCAGGGGTACCAAGAAGGCCCCAAAGGGCCGCGTTTCCGAAATCCAAAAGCAGTCGAAGCTGGACCACATCATTGGCTGCTCCTTGTAATACCCTAATTTTTAACCCTAAGATCCCACATATCATTTGCATCTCATACCACAAGCAAGATCACAAGCCTTGGTCCTCCTGCCCTCCTCTATGGGTTTGTTTCTTTATGGAGATCACCAAGCACATGTGTGTTTCTTACCTGCTTTATGTTTGTTTATGTTTACTAACCTTTAACCAAAATACCAAAATATTTTGCAATTTGTTTGTTTCTTCTTCTCTGTGTGTTTAGGATTTTGCAGGAAGATTGATGGTAAGAGTATGGCTTAGAGTCAAGTATGGCTATTCAGTTATGGTCAATATCAGATAGAAGTTTGACCTGATCTTGGTCAAACTGTCAAAGAGTTGCTTCAATTGCAAGTATAAGTATCAGTGGACTATTTCTCAGGCAATGTGTATCCAAGGTGTGTGCTAGAGGATTTGATCAGGGCTATCGGGTCAAGCATGACTATTCTTCAATGATTGAGACGCAAGGGAGGTTTGACCATATCTTGGTCTAACAAGTCAAGTTTGGTGGTTTTTGAGTCAAGGTGTGTATCAATGGCTTTTGATGATGGGTCCATATTTATTATTCAAGGTATTGAAGTTAAAGATCAAAGTTTCATGGTCGTGTGTGAAAAATATTGATGAAGGTGCATATCTATTTGCTAAATCATCTTCTTATCCATTTTTGTCCAAATTCTCATGTGAAACCATTTCTCCAAATTTCCATAACCATAACCATATCTAGTTCACCTATCCATTATTCATAAAATCCATTTTTCTCGTAAGATCCATTATCAACCCATACTCATTTTTCTAAATCCAATTACCCATTTTATCTTATCCATATTTCCCATATCCATTTCAATCCACATTTTATTAACCAAATATCCATATCTTCATTTCCAATTTCTAAAACCTAAACCATTTTACTATCAAAACCATTTTCCAACTATCTCCATTTCTCTAACCTATTTTCCAATTTTCGTTTCATATCCATTTAAATTCTTCATATTCATATTTTTCCCAATATCCAATATCCATTTTTATACCATTCATTAACATTTTTTTTACAAACATACTTATAAATTCCAAAGTCCATAATACACATATTGGCCCAAAAAAATAACAAAAAGCCAAAACAATTAAAGTCACACCAAAAAAACAAGAGATCAATATAAGTCAAACCCATTACAAAGTATAGGACAATGGGATGTTACAAAAAAATGAGGAAAAAACTACACATACTACATTCAGTCAAACACCAAATGAGCCGTTTCATACTACCAACATTCCAAAACACGCTTCAATAAGCCTCTTGTACCAAGTTTTACACGGCCCATTACACTTCAAGCCGTCCCCATGCGAGCCTTTCCAAGCCTTCACTATACCAGCTGCAGCCATAAACCTTTGCACTGTACTACAAGCCCAAGTTTTTCCAAGCCAAGTTACAAAATGAATTGCAAATTGTATGTGGTGTGAAAGTCAAAGTGCAGGCAGTATATACATGAAACGACGTCACGCACGGTCTGCTATAATTATGCCAAAGCCTTGTGCCAAGCTACTTTCTTCAAGCCAATGACTTCCAATTCCCAGCCAAGCTAGCATGTATCACACAAGCTGCAGCATCCAAAAGTGACGTCTAATTTCAAGCCAAACACATGTGAGCTACAACGCGACCTCATTCCAAAACGCAATACGAAAGTAAAACGACCTCAAGAACTCACGCGGTTCAGACGACCAAAACGCTGCAATATTATCAAACGACAAACAAGAAGCATAAGCAATGCGTAAACGATAACAGTTCACTCCCGTTTCAATTCAAAATTTCTCTTCATTCACTCTATAAATAAGGTGTTTCATTCACAATTGATTCAAGCTTAGAGAGCCAAATACACTCTGCAGAAAATTACACAAAAAAGCTTCAAACACCATAAACAATCTTCAATCACTCAACCTTCAATCTTCATTGGTTCAATTCCACTATACACAGTTCTATTAAATTCGTACAACATCAATTTCACAGCACCATCAACAACACCAATTTCGTGCAAATTCAAAGAGGAGAAGAGGAATTAGATTTGTTTTTCACTTGATTTTTGAAGGTAGTTATCGGTTTTCTCACTAGCTTCCGCATCCCAGATTCGTACATATTGTTGAATGATTCTCAAAACTGGATTTAGATTCAAGTGTAGCTTCAATTTTCGTTCGCATTTGTGTAAGAACCTGACAACGTCGCTCCGTCACGGTGATTTTCATCTCATTTCCGCCGCTACAGTGTCGTGTGTGAAAGCTTGAAGAAGATAATGAAGCTTTTGCTTCTGAGTCATTTTTTTGGTTTTGATTTAAAAGAGTGAATCATTTTTCTAATTGGAGTGGGTCGGGCCATGTTTGTGTTTGGATTTATCACCACCATTCTTTGTTTTAACCTCCCTCTTTCTTTTTTTAATTTTCTTTTAATTCTTTTAGTTCAAATTATTTTCACTATTTTCTTCTTTTTTTTTTCTTAATTATTTTTTAAAATATATTTTAATTTTCTTTTTTTTTATGTGGATCTTTGTATTTTGAATTTTGGTTTTTTAAAACATTTCTTGAAAAAATCATTAAATATATCTTAGTTCTTGATTTTTATATTCTTATTGATTTCTTGATATTTTGGTTAATTGTTGGTTGTTTTGGATCTTGAATCTTAATAAGATCTCATTAATATCAATAGACTTTAGGTGTCGATTTTTATCCACCAAGAGAGGTGATTGATATTGATGATGATTTAATCGATTTAAGATTCAAATTGGTGGTTCTTTTCATCTTGGCTCCTTTCTTTATCTTTTTTCTTTTGGTCGATGAGATTTCCAAATCGATGATTGTTTATTTTCAAAGATGTTTAATCTTCATTATTTCAAATCTATGGGTGAATGATCATTTGGATCATTCTCCATACTTTGGAATCGTGATAGATTTCCTTTAATAAATCGATGTGAAATCTCGATTATGATTAGACCATACCTCTTTTCTTTTTGTGTGGCATGTTTTAGGAGAGTGATTTACATATCACTTCTCTAACATGTGTTAACACTAATATTGTTATTGAACGACCCTCCCACAGTATGATCTTCCTAATAGATTGTGCTACGATTGCTTAACATAGCGCTACATGTGTCCTGTATCGGAAAATGATCATTCGTGGCTCAAACTTATGTTTGAAAGTCCAAGTATGGTTGATTATTTATCTTGGGTCCATTACTTATGAAACTTGTTGTTAGAAGGCTTTGATTTTATCAATCCTCTAATGAGTCTTCATTAACTTTGACCTAAGTTCATTATTTAACCATCGTGGATCATTTGTTCTAACAACTAATCACTAACTCACTAACAATATTATTGTACTATTTTTGTTTATGTTTCCTTCTCGCTCCTTATCTCTTTTTTATTCTTATGCTCCATTATTATCATCTCATATCATATTATTGTTTATGCTTCCGCTATTTTTCCTTTGTCCGTTGGACACATGTTTATGCTTCCGCTCTCTTTTTCTTTTGTCCACTTGGACCATATCTTGTTCAAAACACTAATAAAGGATTAAACCTCTAAAAATTTTGGTGCTCTTAATTTTGTGGTTATGCTTATGGATGGACTTAGACCTTGGACCTCTTGGATTATTCTTAGACTATTGGACTTAGAATTAGGACTATTTCCCTATACTTGGAGTATTATGGATCTTTGCCTTTATTTGGCTTGCTCATTTGCTTATGCGTCAAGAAGGATGAAATTCTTATTTCGCTTGCTATGAAGTGTGCTACAAATTGGTTAGATCTTTCTTATCTCTAACTTTTCACTTTATGCTCTAGGATAGTCACTTCTTCTCCTCACTTTCTTTAATTTTCAAAGTTTCTCCCTTTTTCAAAACCTTATTGTTTTCAAAATTAAAACTATTTCATAAAAAAAAAATCTTGACTTTTGTCAAGTGATTTTCAAACTTTGTTTTCATTAATAAATGTCAATCAATGTTAATCATACCTTGACCATTTCAAAAGACTTTAAAAAACACTCAAACTCATTCAAACTCTTTTTGTGCCTTTGTGCACTTTTTCATTTAAAACTTTTCAAAAGTTTAGACATGAATCATTTTTATAGTTGATATGTAATTCTCCAGTCCCCATAGTATTTAAGATGTTGACATTTTCCACTTAGATGTTGAGCGATAGACTTGCTGATCTTAATCCAACAGAAATCCTCCATCTTAAGATGATGCAAATGTTGTCTTATAATTGTGGGCGACTAGTCGTAGTTTTCTCCTTAAAATGATGACTTGTCTTTACATTTAAAATGAACCAAAACAAACAAATTTTGTTATTTGTACCACGAACTACGAGGTTTTGATCCTATATTGCACTTTGTGGGTATGTAGGCATGAGGCGACAAGTCTCTCCAAACACAAAAATCTAAAAAATACTTATTTTCTCATCTCCTCAATCTCATTTCAAACAAACTTTTTCAAACCAAAAAGCGTAGATATTTCAAAGGGTTCCTATAGAATACTATAGACCTTTTGTGTGCTAACACCTTCCCTTAGTGTAACCAACCCCCTTACCCAGTCTCTATTTACTTGTTCTTGTTTAGAACTTGTTTAGGTTTTGTTCGCTCTTTTTCCTTTCCTTTTGGATAAAATAAAAGTGTGGTGGCGACTCTTACATTTTTTTAGTTAAGTTAATCAATAGCTTACACTCACAATTTTTGCCGCTACACTTCTCCTCTTCCCCCTAAGGCAGCCAATCTCCTGCTTATCAAGAGGATCCCTCCAAGAAGAGGCAGCGTGAAGCAGACCCTGCAACCGTCGATCTCACTGAAGGGGTTGTCGGGGAGAAGTTTGTGCTACCCTCTGTTATCTTCACAGGGGCCTCTTCGGCGGGGACAATTCTCTGGTTGTGCCCGAGCAGAACTCCAAGGCAATCCTGGTCGTCGATAAAGTGGCCAGGAGAAAATCGTTGTCCGAGGATGCGATTACTGTGATGAGGGTTCCGGAGACTGCCCTGGCCCTCAACGACGAGGATACCTTCCCCTTACCGAGTTGAGGAGGGTGCAGGCTGTGAAGGCGGCTCTTGAGGCGAAGAAGACTAAGCTAGAGAATAACTTCTTTGACTACTGGGCGAATTATGAGATCCAGGTCGATCTTTACCTTGAGATGGATGAGATGCGAGAGAAGTTGGACAAGGTAGCCGAGGAGAACAAATTCCTCCAAGCGAGGGTCACAGAGTTGGAGACTGTTACGACACCCGCCGAGGACTAAACTGACAAGGATAAAGCCTTGTCGACTCGGGGTGGGTTGGTTTCTTGGACCCGGGAGCTCGAGCAGGACTTCTTGGGTATCTTTGAGTTGGGCTTCAACAGTGCAGTTGAGCAACTCCAAGTCACCAATCCTTGGATTCAGCTCCTCACTGAGGGGATCAGGCTTTTTCACCAAGTGGTCGACGGTCAGATAGTCACACCAGCGGGTTTCGGCAGTAGTGATGACCATGCAGACGGGGAGTCTCGGCCCGGGGAGGAAGAAAATGTTTAGCTTTAATTTTGTAGTTGTTTGGCCCGCGCGCCATATTTTTGTATTTCGACTTGGTATCTTTATGGCCTGCGTGCCAAAGTTTGTAATATTTGAATATTGGGCCTTGCCCGTTTGTTATACTTGAATATTTGCTCTGTAATCCTAATATAACTGTCTTTTTTGTCACGTGTGCATGCCTTTGTATGTTTAGTACTTATTTTCCTCGTCGATATTTATGTTTGTAACATTGTTTCCACCAAGTTTCTGGGGCCTTTACTCGACAGAGTGGGTGCTCGAGGGTGCAAGGAATTGGTCGAGTGATTAGAGTTGGCTTCTGATTGACAACAGAGTGAAGATCTCGGTCGAGGTCTTTGCTTCGCAGTGTGAACTTCCCACCGCGAGCTAGGTGTTCTGCCTTACTGGTACGAAAATGGCAAAGCTCGGTTGAGGTGTCCCCGTCGGGTCAAGAATCTGCTCGCAAAAAGAGTAGAACCTTGGCTTTTCGTTTCAAGTATGGGAAGTCGTGCTTGTACTAGAGCACACCTCTGTAGTCGGGACGTACTTCATTGTCGGCGAACCAAGTACTCTGACTACGATGTCTAGCTGTAATATCGTTTGAGTTTTTCAGCGTTCTATGGTCGAGCAAGTTCCTCCTCGTGTAGGTTTTTAAGGTAATAGGCTCCGTTGTCCGTTTTCACTCGGACACGATAGGGGCCTTCCCAGTTTGTGGCAAGTTTGCCCTCGCGTGAATCTTTCTGATTTCTCCGCTGGACTAGGCTGCTGATTTAGAATTTGCTTTTTATGACTTTGGCATCATGTCGCAAAGTTATTTTTTATTTTAATGAGGCTTTGCGGAGGGCTGCCCCCGACCGAATTTCTTCGACCAGATCGAGTTCCTCCCTTGGTGCCTCGTCTTTCATCTCCTCGTCGAGGGGAGATTCGGTCCGCCTAGATGGCTCTCTGATTTCCACCGGAATGAGTGCCTTGGTTCCATATGTTAATTGGAATAGAGTCTCACCGATGGTCGACTGTGGTGTCGTTTTGTAGGCCCAGAGTACACTGTGTAGCTCCTCGACCCACCCATTTTTAGCTTCGCCTAATCTTCATTTTAGGCGTTGAAGGA
This sequence comes from Lathyrus tuberosus, assembly GCA_022829125.1. Classification (NCBI taxonomy): domain Eukaryota; kingdom Viridiplantae; phylum Streptophyta; class Magnoliopsida; order Fabales; family Fabaceae; genus Lathyrus; species Lathyrus tuberosus. The sequence goes on from JALAZF010000149.1 coordinate 6,440,548, forward strand.
TCACTCTGTTCGTGACTTCAGCCTGCCTGTTCGTTTTAGGCATTGAAGTGTTGTTTAGTGCCCAGTTTGGCGACGAACTCTTGGAAGTTTTTGTCGGTGAACTATGTCCCCTTGTCGGTGACGAGATCTTGTGGTATGCTGAAGCGGGAAAGTATGTTTCTTTTGTAGAATTGAAGTATGTTATGCGTCGTGATTTTGGCGAGGACCTCGGCCTCTATCCACTTCGTGAAATTGTCGACACCGACTACCAAGTACTTATTCTGGTATGACCCCATGATGAAGGGGCCGAGGATATCCATCCCCCACCAGGCGAAGGGCCATGGGGACGACAGAGTTTTAAGATCGTTGGGCGATGCCAAATGCATGTCCCCGTGGCGTTGGCACTTATCGCATTTCTTTACATGCTCTTTCGTGTCGTGCTGCATGGTGGGCCAGTTGTACCCTGCTCGCAGGGCCTTCTGAGCGAGGGATCTTCCTCCTAGGTGTTGAGCATTTATTCCTTTGTGGATTTCTCATAGCACATGAGGGACCCTGGATTCCTCGACACATTTCAGGAGGGGGATGGAGAATCCTCGTCTCTAGAGCTTGTCTTTGACTAAGACATAGGAGCAGGCCCTGCATTTTGTAACGCTGACCTTTTTCTTGTCGGAGGGTAATTATCCTGAAGCGAGTTTTGACAGGATGTCCGCCCGGGTGTTGTGTTCGCGAGGAACATACTTTACTTCTGCAGAGTCAAAAAATTTCATCCTTTCTTTAACTAGGGCCAAGTACTCAATGAGATTGTCGTTTTTGGCTTGGTATTCTCCCCGTACCTAAGAGGCAACGAGCTAAGAATCGGTGAAAATCTTTACCTCTTTAGCGCCTAGATCCTCGGCTAAGCGTGGCCCTGCGAGGAAGACTTCATACTCGGCTTGGTTGTTCGAGGTCGGGAAGGATAAAGCAAGGGAAACTTCGATTAAGATGCCTTCTTCGTTCTCAAGAATGATGCCGGCACCGCTTCCTGTCGAGCTGGACGCCTCGTCCACAAAGATGGTCCACTTGTGGGCTCCGTTTGTCGGGGAGATCGACACAGTCATCTCTGCCACGAAGTCGGCTAGTACTTGAACTTTGAGGGCTTTTATGCTTTTGTATTGGGTGTCAAACTCAGAGAGTTCAAGTGACCATTTGAGCATTCTACCTGTCGCACCCTAATTTTTGACCCTAAGATCTCCGCCTTGTTCTTTGCATAGCATCTTTAGGTCATATGTTTGTATGCATGTTTATTGTGACTAACCAGTCTATGCAGGCGCAATACTTTTAAGTACAGATGATACTTATTCTCATGGTCAACGTTTTGGGACATAACTGTTCTGATTCAAGAACTCGGGGGTTTCCTACCTGTTTGAATCTCCTAAAGCTGACTGGGCCGGTTCCTTCATGAAACTAAGGAGCCTAAGAATTGATACGGTGTCTTTGTAAGTTTGTTCTTGAAGATTGGTGCATTGATTTCCAATTTGGGTTGGTTGGACTTTAACGTATTATGATTTGGACCTTGGTATCCCAAACTTGGTTGAAAGTGATGTTGTCTTGGACAAGATTTGGCCACTGCTAAGGGTTTTCATTGTTTCCAGATGCTTGCTCAAGCTGTGATCTCAAAAGAAGTTTTTATGAGGAGTAAAGTTTTAATTCAAGGCCTTAATGTCATAATTTATCAATAATGGTGTTCAAGGTTTCCCTCTTTTCGCACCTTACTTAAAATCAAAGATATCATGTTCACCGCTCATTCGGAATTTAATTACTCAAGTTCAAAGGCCATGGGATATCACAAGAATTTCAATCAAATTCAAGGAGGTTGCCTACGTGTGACCAGGGTCACAAGGTACTGTGTACTAAAAGTACAAAATGTAAGGGCATGGGTTTTGATTCAAACTTCTTTATCATAAGCCATAACATTATACACCATTCGAGAGTTTCTTAAGAGTTGTACTCCTATCACACTGCTATTTGCCGAATTAATTACAAGAAAAAAACATGAACTTGAAATTGTTTACAATTACAATTCAAAGCCTTCGTGAACAGACTAAAATGACAGTTACAAAGACAGCCAACATAACTGTCGTGGTGTAGATCCAACGACATTACTCCACAGGACTCCCATAGTTTCTGCTCACTTGCTATAAACCCCAAGTAACTCATAGACACCGTCATGGGCGACACTTTCGAGAAGCCTACTTCAAATGCGACTTTGGAGTACGACCGTGCAGGATCTACGCCATAAACTCCAAAACTACGACGAGCTTTGTACCTGGAAAAAGAGATTGGAACTTATCAGTACACTATAACAGAGCCGGGTATATCAGAATCACCGCAAAACTACGCCTGAACAATATACAAAACAAATTTTCGATACTACTTCAACGATTCATCAATCTCACTTTCAAGTAACCATGGCCGCGCTTCCTTTTACAAAATTGGTTCGCATCCGTCGCCCCTCTTCATAACCCAACCATGATTCCCTGCTACCCGCTATACACCAAATTTACTGACGTAGTCAGTGGGCCTAATGCCTACATTAGTCCTTGCAAAATATAAAGTAAAGAGTTGGAACATAAGCAAAGTTTAGAAACAGCATCCACCTATCCAAACAATCCAGAAATCAACACGATACATAATTAAAACCAACTACTAAAACCCTCAGTTTAACTTAGAGCAGCTTTTGTTCAAAACTCGATTGGAATAGTTACAAACCAATTACCTTCAGAACCTGTTTTGTTTTCCAATTCGCATTCGGAAGCTTGCCGTCACTTCGAAGAGCGGTTGCTGATTTCAATAACTATCAACTAAAAGGAGTTCACTCGAGACCCGGGCTACTGCAGAATTGTTTATCCATAAAGGTTAGACCGCATTTTCATTGATCACTACAGTTAACAAGATCGTGTTCTTCAGCAAGAGCAAAAAAAAAGGTCAATACGCAAAAATGTGATATCATTTCAAAAGGGATGAATTGGTTACCTTTTAATCCAGGCACAATGCCCAGATCACTTGAATTACCGTAGCAGCAGTTATGCCAAGATGAGTCCTTATCACTTTGCCTTTGTCAACTACATAATCATTCTATCATGTTGGCACTACACTAGCTCCACAAGCATCACTTTTCACATATAAATGGCTGGTAATACTATGTACAAAATACTGAAAATGACGACACGTCGACCTACTTCAATTCAGGTGACTTGGATTGGTTACCCCATGCTACAAGTCTGTGTTATCTGAGGATTTGTAGTAAGTCGTTGGCTAATTCAAAGACCTTTAAATCCCATGGTCAAGGCTCGATGGAAATCCTAAATTAAAAAAACAATGTACTGTTGTGTTACAGTGCGGAATTTCAAAATCCTGAAGTAAAACTTTTGAAACCAAAACCATAGCAACCTTTCATTTTACCTATTAAAATCCGACACAACGATGCCGCAACCTACGGAGCAAGCCAAAGCTCACAGAAAGAATGTTCCACTTGCAAAACTGCCAAAACCTACAACGACAATCATACAGAACATCAAAACCACTTTCCAACCATTCAATCCCAAGATTTACATTAAACCATGAACATAAAAAAGCGAAAAAGTGAGTTCAATGGAGTGCATTTTGGTTTTACACAATTGGTTCAAAGGCAACACTGATAAGAAGGAATGAAGAAGGTTCTTCAAGTCTACCTTTTTCTTGCTCGTCAATCCCTCCTCCCTGGTTTAAGCCAATGATATTGGTTTTGTCGACACCTCCACCGGCAGCATGGTTTTGAAGCCATCCACGCAACATGAAAACCAAACAGAATTATTATTAGGCTTTTATTCGTGTGAAATCAGAAAAGAGGGAGGATTTAGATTTCAAAAGGAGCAATGTTTTTAATAAAGATGGGGGTTTCAGAATTGCAAATGATATCATAGAATTCCAAGACAAGATCCATTTTACTTCAAGACAGAGTCTTTCAGATTTCCTAAACCAGGAAATATGTATCAGACCGTTCAAGACTTCCCAAACTTAGAAAAACATATCAGACAGCTTCAATAACCCAAAAGCACATTCAAGAACAAATTTGAAAAGTTTCCTAATTGGCCTCAGAGTTATTTTGGAGAATCAGTTTTTTCATCATATTGAATTGAGGGCAACATTGTAAAGACGCCGCCAACTTCAATTCTTTCCAATTGGGATTAATCTAAGTTTTCAAATCATTTGATTGCAAGGATCACACCCAAAACTGAGATTTCCTTTTCAAATATTTCAGATCAAATCGTATCAAATTACCCAAAATAATTCAAACTTTCCAAAACCATCCACTAAGGACACGTTGGAAAACAGCCAGCGACAGGGCATCAGGAATTCAAATCACAATCAGATCGTATCAGGACATTCAAACATTTCAAAAATCTTCTAAATCCAACCAAATCGGATCAAGACATTTAACACATTATCAAATCAGCATTCAAATTTTTAATTTCCCTAATTCATCATCGGCCTATAAAAAGGGACAAGGTTTTGGTAGAAGGGACAAAGAGAAAAAAAGAAATTGAAAAAAAAAACAACGATAATCGTACGTATCCATACACCAAGATACTCAGCAAAGTTCATCACCAAAAAAACCCAGAATACACAGTGATACAACCGAGGCTCAGAACACCAAGAGCGTTCATCATTGCCCAACGGACTCAGAAACACGCAATAAACATACACGAAGGGAGGATATCACCTGGAGCATCACAAGGATCCGCTTTCAGCTCACGCGTCGCCGTTGAAGCCCCATCGGAGGGTCTCCGATAGGTAACCCTAAAATCACTTTCCTTTAAATTTCGCTCTGAACATGCATGAATTGTCACCTATCCATGAATATTTTGGCTGTATCTGTTTGATTTCCATCGTTCGTTGATTGTTTATGCCGTTAGGGTTTCCGATTTGGGGGAAAACCGATCTAGGATATTGAATAGGGGAGTGGGCGAACTTATGTTTTTTTTTAAGTTGTTTGAATCTCAGCCGCCGCCGTAGGCGATTTCCGGCGCGGCGGCACCCTTTGCATGGAGCCAGAGAGAAGGAGAGTTGCGAGAGAAAGGTTCGAGAGAAAGAGAGTTTGTTTTGTTCATTTGGCTTTCTTTCTGAACCGTGCATGCGTTTTTTAAACCAGTTAATCTTTTTTTTAATTAATCTATTTTCTAGATAAAAACTTTAATTTGTTTTAAATTAAAATATTAATTTTGTTTTTTGATACAATCGATGAATCCTTTTTAAAATGAAACACCTATCCTGTTTTTTTAAATAATCGTAATCCTTTTAAAAAATTAAAATATAATCTGTTTTTTTTTTAAATATAATCTTTTTTGTTGTTTTGTTAAAATAAAGGTTAACTTATTAAAAATGAATATCATTTTAATTTGTTGAAAAAGATAAAAATATAATTTATATTTTGCTATGAAAATATATTACGACTTGTTTTTTTGTTATAACAACTTAATAATAATGTTTTTTAATTTGCATTTTTTTTTAAAAATAACTTTTAATAACAACTTTTTTTTTTATAAATATATCACCAAATTAATTTTCATAATAAATTATCAAGCGTAAATTCCTTTTGTTAATAAACTTTTTTTTATAAGGTCATTTAGAATTAATCCTCTTATCAATTAAAATAATAATAATAATAATCCTTTGATTTCTATCATGTTTCTTTTCCCAATTAAAACAAATTTATAACCTCTTATGCCATGTTCGTCTCTAATTTTCTAAATGCATATATTTGAGTGTCTTGTTTGAATATTATTTGTTTGCCTTATATGTTGAAGTTTAAATCATGATTTTATGCTCATTATTTTATAATATAATTGCATGAAATATTATACCTTATTCGTAATTAATTTTTAAATTATTTATATTGGTTATATCCCCCTTTTAATCCAAAGGAAGGTCCCCCCACATTGACTCAATGTCATAGGACTAACCTTTAGAACCTTGGCCTTAGGATCCGGAGTTTTCGTACTCCATGTCTCGTTGTAGACACTTAAAAACCTTAGCTTTAGGATCGGAGTTTTTATACTCCGAGTAAATGTCCTCCATGAACATTTACAAACCTACCCCTCTTGGACCATCCTACAACTTTAGAGTCACCGCACTCTATGTAAGGTTTTGCCCAAAACTTTACTTCCCTCTTGGAACCTTGACCCCGTCAAGAAGTTCCTCTTCTTAGAACTACGCATACTCTGATTCTACACTTGAGGATACGTAGGCGTAAGGTGCGATGCCTTATCGAGTATACTTAGATACTAACCCCTAGGGTTCAACCTTTGGCATAGTACCCTTAGCAAGCAAAATATAAAAATAAAATTAACATAATAAAACGAGAGGTTCCCGTAGAGTACTACGGACGTTTAGGATGCTCATACCTTCCCTAGGCGTAACCAACCCCCGAACCTGAGATCTCCCCCTTTAGGTTTTTGACCTTGAACCTTTCCTTTGGACAAATCAAAGTCGGTGTCGAAATAAATGTGATCCTAGTTCATTAATAACTATGGTATCTAATTTTCACCGCGACAGAAATGGCGACTTCACTGGGGATGTTATAATGTTTTTTTTATTATTGAGGGTTTCCCCTAACTCGTTCATTTATGTTATTATTATTATTTGCTTGCTTGGTTTTCCTTTTTGTGCAGGTTTGGGAACTTAGTGTGGTGAGACAAAGTCCTACACCCGGACTAGAGTGACATTAAGATAGGAAAACGGTGAGACTTCAATGCTACTTTGAGGGAGTCAATTCCTGTAAAAGTAAATTGAGACTTCACCACTCAGTCTAGGCCCTCTCGAATAAAATATTTGTCCAACGAGTTCATTCGTGAAGATAGTATGGTTTCGATCTAAAAGCCCTCGGGACTGGGGACCGTAGTTACCTTTAACCCAACTTGGCCTCTTAGGTAGTGCGGGGACTATGCGGGAGTCTATTTCCGCGATAGTTGCTACGCGATACTACACTCAGACGAGATTCTCTTGGGGATATTATTGACCACCAAGTGATTTGGAAAATCGATAATATCTAAAAGATGGATTATAGACTCTGGGAACTTTGTAGAACCCGTTCGACAGGTACATCTGAAACTATAGTACACTCCTATGGGATGGGTAGACCTTGACTTCATGCTATGACCTTTTAAACCTAGGACTCTTTGCTTGTTTGTTTTGCTTGAGTGTGCTTTGTGTTGCATACATTCATAAGCATCATGTCATAAAGATTCATGGGACTTGACTATATTTATGAACTTTATAGGGATACTATGGATACCGAAAGAAGGAATACCAAGAAGTACACTTTTCAAATTCCTGACTTGGATGATCTAAAGAGGTTGGGAGCTTTGATAACAAGTGAGGAAAATTTTCGAAGAAAACATGGGAAGCTTTTATATGTGTTGAATACAAGTGTAGATCAGACGTTGCTTTCTACATTACTCCAGTTCTATGACCCACTGTATCATTGTTTCACTTTCCCAGATTATCAGCTGGTACCTACACTTGAAGAGTACTCTCAGATAATTGGGTTACCTATTCGAGACAATTATCCCTTTCCTGTCTTCACGAATAAACCTGATGAAGAGGAAATCGCTAAGCATACACATTTGGATGAAGCTGACATTAAAGCTAATATGATTGCAAAAGGGAAAACTTCCGGTTTTACTGCAGAGTTTTTGGTCACCAAAGCCCGATATTATTTTGACCATCAAAATAAGGAGGCTTTCGAAGCGGTTTTTGCCTTACTTGTATATGGTGTTCTTTTATTCCCAAGTTTAAAAAATTTCGTGGACCTCAACGCCATTAAGATTTTCTTGAAGAAGAATCCAGTTCCGACCTTATTAGCTAAAGCTTATTGTTCCGTTCATACGAGGAATGCTCGTGGAAAGGGAATGATTACTTGTTGTGTTCCTCTGTTGTACAGGTGGTTTATTTCGCACCTGCCTAAAGCACGTGACTTTTGGAATCTCAAGAAGGGGTGGTGGTCACAAAAGATAATGTCTCTCACTCATTCTGACATTGAGTGGAATAATTACTTATCTGATAAAGTGGTTATTATAGACAGTTGTGGAAATTTTGGTAATGTACCCCTCCTCAGCATTGAAGGGTTAATCAGCTACAATCCAGTTTTGGCGCGAAGACAACTAGGGTTCCCTCTAAGAGACAAGCCTGACAGCGCCCGAGTGGAAAACATTTATTTCAAAGATGAAAATTTGAGTGAGGACTTAAGGGAACAAGTTTTAAGTGCTTGGGATCAGAAGATTAAGAAGGATTTGCATAATTTAGGGAAGCCTGATTGTGTCTCTCTGGAACCTTATCTCCAATGGGTTCGAAGAAGGGCCGTTGAGTTGAAGATGCCTTATCGTCGTCAAGATCCAATGGTTCTAAAAGAAAAACCAGTCTTATACTTTACATCTGATGCTGACAAGTTGAAAATTGCTTTAGAAAAATCTCAACAAATGGAAGAGGCTTGGAAGAACAAGTACCACATAGCTTTGGAAGAGAATGCCGAACTTCAACAGCAACTCAAGGTGAAAGAGGAAGAATTCACTTCATTCAAAAAGGGGAAAGCACAAGAAGAGTTACCTCATCCCAAACCTCAATCAACACCTTGGAAGTTAATAGTTGACAAGCTTATCCTGGAGAAGAGCAAGATAAAAGAGGAAAACAAGAAGCTCAAGACAAGGCTTTTAGGATAATCTCCTTAGATCTTTCTTAGTTTTTATTTAACTATTCCGTTATGGTTTTTGAAAAGTGTGCTGAATCATTGTAATGAATTTTATTTAATTAGCAGTTTCGTCTTTCGGTATTCCAGACATTAATTTTTGTAACCGACCTTTTTATGATTAATAAAATGCGTTTTTTTTCTGATATCCCATAATGGTTATAAATAGTCAAGTTCCATGAAACTTTTGCATATCATCTCATTTGCATTCTTTCTTTCCTTTGTTTTCCTTCAAAGAACTCAAAATTGTTGTTTTTAGATATCGTAAAGTGGATTTTGGAAGGAAAGGAACTTTGCCATACACCTTCAGGGTCTTTAATGTGGAACAATTAAGGGAACTAGAAGGTCGGATAAAGGATCCAGAGGCTTTCGCTACAAAGCATGGGCAGATTCTCTCTTTATTGCAGGTACAAGTAGTTGCTGGTCTATTGGAGACGCTGGTTCAACTCTACCATGTAATCTACCATTGCTTCATCTTTCAAGATTTCCAATTGATGCCCACATTGGAAGAATATTCCGCTCTATTGGGAATCCCCGTCAAAGACTCGCCTCCTTTCCATGGTGGAGAAGGAAGACCCAGTCAGGAAGACATCGCAAGAGTGACCCGCATCAAGCTGTTGGAGATCCAGACTCACATGACGGTCAGAGGAGGAATCGACGGTTTGCCTGCTCAGTTCCTATTCGAGAAAGCTCAACAATTCGCCAACAAGGGGAGTACTGAGGCCTTTGAGAACCTGTTCGCGTTACTAGCTTATGGGTTGTTCCTGTTTCCTAATGTCGAAGACTTCGTCAATGTCCACGCAATCAGAATTTTTATGCTCAAGAATCCTGTTCCAACACTATTGGCCAATGCCTACCACTCGATTCATTTAAAGATTTTGAAAGGAAAAGGTCAGATTGTTTGTTGCACTGCTATCCTCTATAGGTGGTTTATTTCGCACCTACCGAGGTCCGCAGCCTTTTGGGATGTGAAAGATGTTTCTGAATGGCCCGTTAAACTTATGGCTCTTACTCACTCGGACATTGTTTGGCATGACCCAATGTACGGAGGAATTCCCATGATTCATAGTTGTGGAGATTTTTCCAATGTGCCTCTTCTTAGCACTAAGGGATGCACCAGTTATAACCCTGTTCTCGCCCGTCGCCAACTTGGACATCCGATGAATGAGATACCCGATCTAGAGAACCTGAAAAGAATTTTCCTCTACGAGGGAGAAGACCTTCAGCTAAAGATTCAGATTCTATTTGCTTGGCGTCGAATCAACAGACAAGGGATGACTGCAACAACAAACCCCGACTGCAAAGTTACAGAATCTTGCCTGGAGTGGTCACGCAAACGAGCCCTCGTTCTGACGATGCCGTATCCTCGGCCCAAGCCTCCTTTAGTGGGATCAGATGAAGTTTCAAGACTGAAAGCAGAAGTGGAGAAGCTGACACTGGACAAGTACATATTGCAGGAAAGGATTGACAAGTTGATGGAAGAACTCAGTGAAAGAAAGGGAGCATCATCCAGTGGATCGAAGCCCTAGTTCCCTTTTTGTATTTTGTTCTGTTTGTTGTAATAAAGCCCTGAGGGTGTATGGTTTGTGACAAATTTTAGAATTTTAATAAGATAAATTTCCGATTACGATATTTAAAATACACTTTTGAGTTCCTTGAAATGCATGTTGCATCATGCTGCATCATACGCATCTTTTGCATCTGCATTTGCATTCCTTTGCATTCCAGGTTCTCACCCGTGTCTCTCTTCTTTGTCAAACATCTTCGATACAATACTCAGGCCAATTGAAAAGGAAGGATGGACAATTTTGAGCAAGAAAATCGTGAACTCCGCAAGGAAGTGGCTGCTTTGAGGGCTAGTGTGGAGAAGCTCTCTGCTTTGGTTGAAACTCTGATTGCTGCTCGAAGTCAACCTTCTCCTCACATTTCTCAGACTTCGTTCCAAAGGACTAGGATTTCTAAAGTCATGCCAATACTCACTTTTACGGTTCCCAGTAACATTCCTAACAGCTCTAAGGATCCCAGGGAGAGTCTGCTCAAAAGGAAGGAGCAAGAGGTAAGCGTTGTGCATCACGACCGATCTAGAAAAAGGTATCAGCGACCTCAACATGTTGCTACTACATCTCATGTCATCAACAATCAGAACCGCGTTCAAAGACAGTTTGATCCGATTCCAATGACCTATGCAAAATTGTATCCGCACTTGATACAAAGGAATCTGGTGGAGACACGAGCTCCGCCACCCATCCCGGAAGATCTCCCATGGTGGTATAAGCCCGAAGCTCGCTGTGCTTTCCATCGAGGTGCGCCTGGACACGACATCGAGGATTGTTTTCCTTTAAAGCACGAAGTACAAAAGCTAATGCGAAGTGGCGTCTTGTTTTTTGAGACTCTCGACTTAATGTGAAGGCCATAAGCTCAGACTGGGACGAACTCCTCAAAGCTTTAGTTAATTTACTACTTTTCGTGTGTGATGCTTTTTATTTGTTAATGCATTTGTTATTTGCGTGTAAGAACTTGTTATTTTGAATGATTGATGCAATGAATAATGTTTGTCTTGAAGAAACCCATTCGTTTCACTCATTTTAAAACGCTTTTTCTACTTTATAATGCCAATGCTGCCCAATCTCTTGCCTCGGCAAAGAATTGAATGGAGGATGATGAAATCAAACGCAAAATCTCTCGTAGTATGCTTTTGAATAAAACTTTGCTAGTGATATAGGGCATTGTTTAAAAATCCTAAACACCGAAGATATAAGGGAAATAGACCCTCGTTAAACCTTTTTGAGCCTTTGAAGTTGGAGTTTTCTTCTTCCGAATCAAAAACCCTCGTTCTTAACCTGGGGCAGGGTAATTTTCAAAAAAAGGAGTAAAATATCACGAAGATCGGGTGGGCACAAACAAACTTTGAGCCTTATATCCTTTGTTTCTTAAACCGCGAATCAAACCACGATACAACCCTCAAAAGACCCAATTGAAGCAGAGTTTATTTCAAAAGCATACTCATTGAGATATCGTTTCCTGACTCCTATGAGTTATGCTCAAATTTGTCTTGGCATTATAAAATCGGTAATTCAACCACCAAAATTTTTTTTAATAAAATTTTCAAGACGGACATACGTTGCATTATCAGTTTCAGAATTAACATTTTATGCATGCTAACATTGCTTGACATCATAGAAGCTAGCATACGAGCATCGGAAATGAGCTAGATCTTTTGAGTATTGAAACTCTAAGGGGTAAACGGCAGATCATTTCGAAAGGATGACCATAGCCAGGGGCACGTTACTTGAAGAATTTTTTGAGCAGGGGCAAGTTGTTTCCCAGTTGTTTTCACAGTCTGAACTGGGGCAGGTTTGAAGACTCAGAACACTGTCAATCTGGGGCAGTTACGTCGAGATTTGGTAAATCTCTCAAAAATTTGAAGACTCGGTTACAAAACACAGTCAATCCGGGCCAGTTACATCGAGATTCGACAATCTCTCCAAGAGTTTAAAAACATTGGGACAGTTGGACGCCAAGTTTTCTGTAAAATCCTCTGGGGATAACTTCTTCTTATAAACCAAGTGATCTGGGGCATTTGAGAAGTGAAGGTTGCTTCTCATCCACAACAATTGTTGTTCAAAATGACGACTACTATACAGGCTATCAATACAAAGTTACATCAGCACCACGACTTTATTCACTCATACCTTCAAAGGGTATTTATCCCAGGTAACGTGGCAACTCCCCAGTAAGTTCTACTTCAGGTGGCCGCGACTATTCCCCGGTGAACTTCTTCTGTTTCGACCTTTCCCAGCGAAGCGAGTGTTTATTTCACTCCTCATTAGACTATCTCAATCTTCACCAACGAAGGCGGATGTTTATTTCATCCTCTCAAAGTTCTGCCTCCGACATTTTTCAACCACTATTAATCCAGATTTCCCCGGTGAAGCGGATATTTATTTACAACTTTCATTCAGACTACGTCAGTTCACAGTGGATATTTATTTTATCCCCATGTAGTCCTTTCGACCATGAGTTTGATTCGTTCCCAGTGAATCTTTCTCATTCCCAACAAAATCCAAGGTTCATCTTGACAATCCTAAGTGAAGTCACGATGCTCATCCTAAGTGGAACGCTCTATGTTCCCCAGAGAAAGTTTGAAGCTTTGAAGTAGGATTTAGTTCCATATATGGCTTTCCATTCATCCCCAGTGATGCTTCTATATTGCCGAGATTGGCCGAGTATTCGTATCGAGATGCTTGTTTTCATCTCCCGTTTGCTTCTCGTTGTTGTTTTGTCAGCATAAGCATAAGCATAGCATGGCATCCTTGCATGTAGATTCATGGCATGTGGCATTTTGCATCTTGCATTTTGTGTTGTTTGTTTTGTTCTATCACTTTGGTTGTGTTTATCCCCAAGTGACTGGGTTTGTCTGCTCCCTCCAAGTAGAGTCGTCAGCCCTAGGCAGAAAGAGAACACCCTTTTTAATTCCCCACTGAGTTCGACCCTCGTGGAAGATGGTTACTTTAGTTTTCTTTTCCATTTTTGGATAAAGATAAACTCATTGAGTTCAATCCTCAATGGATGGAGTCCTTGTTTGACCGTTTCTCTCCAGTTATTTCCTGGATTGAACTTTGGTCCCTGACAATCACAATTCTGGATATCTCTGAGATATTGAATTCGGATTAAGCGTGCATTTATTTTGCACTTTGTCTCCCCAAGAAGAGTTTACTCGAAGATCTCTATGGAAGACATAAATGATTTCTCCAACAACGATTACTACATTTTCAAGGGATTTGCACCCAGACAACAAGTAACAACTCTTTATTTGAGCAGTTTGGTTATCAAAGATTTTATGACGAATGGCAGTCTCCTCAAGACAGTTTGTCTATTCCCAGCAAATTATCAAGATTTTCCATTTATTCTCCGTCAGATGTTACATCCCCGGAAATCCGTCAGAGAAACTTATTGAAGGCTTTGCAGGCATTTTCTCTTTTGAGAACTCCCGTTGCAAGAATTCTATTTACTTCACTGAAACTTCAACTACATCAGTATCGCCCTGCAATGGCTATCTCCAGTGAATCCATTATTCAAGTTACTCCCACCAGATGATATCTCTTTGAAGAGGGTGGGAAATTTAAGACTTTGTTTGAGGCAGACGACCTCACAACACTTATTTTCAAGACTTGCCTGTGGCATACAACAGTGGGGCATGGGAAAGTATTTACTCTTCATGAACGGAACATTTAAGGAAGCTGAATCATCATATTGATCGTTGAAGCTCATTTCAGTCTATTACCTCTGCTTAGGCTATCGCGTGATAGTAGGTAATACGTCTGTATTTTGGTCAGATGCCTCGCTTAGGCTACCGTGGTGGTAGTAGGTCATCTTTCCTTCTTGTGTTTACCTGGCTTAGGCTATCATATGCTTGATAGTAGGTAACACATCCCTTTTTGGTCAGACGCCTCGCTTAGGCTACCGTGGTGGTAGTAGGTCGTCTTTCCTTCTTGTGTTTACCTGGCTTAGGCTATCATATGCTTGATAGTAGGTAACACACCTTTTGGTCGGACGCCTTTGCTCAGGCTACCACAAGTTGGCAGTAGGTGATCCTTCTTCTTCAGTCTATTACCTATGCTTAGGCTATCGTGGGATAGTAGGTAATAGGTCTATATTTTGGTCAGATGCCTCGCTTAGGCTACCGTGGTGGTAGTAGGTCATCTTTCCTTTTTGTGTCTACCTCGCTTAGGCTATCATATGCTTGATAGTAGGTAACACACTTTCTTTTGGGTCGAACACCTATGCTTAGGCTACTGTGTTTGGTAGTAGGTGATCTTTCCTCCCCAGTTTATTACCTCTGCTTAGGCTATCGTGTGGATAGTAGGTAATATACGCCCTTTTATTGCAACTAGATACCTTTGCTTAAGCTACCAGCTATTGGTAGTAAGTTATCCCTCTTTTCAGGTTTTTGCCTTATGTTTAAGCTACCCTGTGATTATCAGTTGGTAGTCTCTTTTCCCCCAGTAGAGTTAGATCCTTCCCCGGGGAGTCTTATCTCGCTGAGTCGTCCTCGTTGGGCCTTTCTTTCTTTGTGTCTTAACATCAGCTATCCCCTGTGACGTTATCCCTCACAAGATCCTTGTCCTGCATTTCATATCATTTTTCATACCATATCATGTGCATTTGGCGGCATCTTAGGGCCAAAAATTTTGTGCACGTTTGTATTTAAGTCTCTCCTATCTCGTCGAGACGAAGATTTTAATCTCCATATCTCCGAATAGGAGAAACTTAAATAGGGGCATCTGTCGCACCCTAATTTTTGACCCTAAGATCTCCGCCTTATTCTTTGCATAGCATCTTTAGGTTATATGTTTGTATGCATGAATATTGTGACTAACCAGTCTATACAGGCGCAATACTTTCAAGTACAGATGATACTTATTCTCATGGTCAACGTTTTGGGACATAACCATTCTGATTCAAGAACTCGGGGGTTTCCTACCTGTTTGAATCTCCTAAAGCTGACTCGGCCGGTTCCTTCATGAAACTAAGGAGCCTAAGAATTGACACGGTGTCTTTGTAAGTTTGTTCTTGAAGATTGGTGCATTGATTTCCAACTTGGGTTAGTTGGACTTTAACGTATTATGATTTGGACCTTGGTATTCCAAACTTGGTTGAAAGTGATGTTGTCTTGGACAAGATTTGGCCACTGCTAAGGGTTTTCATTATTTCCAGATGCTTGCTCAAGCTGTGATCTCAAAAGAAGTTTTTATGAGGAGTAAAGTTTTAATTCAAGGCCTTAATGTCATAATTTATCAATAATGGTGTTCAAGGTTTCCCTCTTTTCGCACCTTACTTAAAATCAAAGATATCATGTTCACCGCTCATTCGGAATTCAATTACTCAAGTTCAAAGGCCATGGGCTATCACAAGAATTTCAATCAAATTCAAGGAGGTTGCCTACGTGTGACCAGGGTTACAAGGTACTGTGTACTAAAAGTACAAAATGTAAGGGCATGGGTTTTGATTCAAACTTCTTTATCATAAGCCATAACATTATACACCATTCGAGAGTTTCTTAAGAGTTGTACTCCTATCACACTGCTATTTGCCGAATTAATTACAAGAAAAAAACATGAACTTGAAATTGTTTACAATTACAATTCAAAGCCTTCGTGAATAGACTAAAATGATAGTTACAAAGACAGCCAACATAACTGTCGTGGTGTAGATCCAACGACATTACTCCACAGGACTCCCATAGTTTCTGCTCACTTGCTATAAACCCCAAGTAACTCATAGACACCGTCATGGGCGACACTTTCGAGAAGCCTACTTCAAATGCGACTTTGGAGTACGGCCGTGCAGGATCTACGCCATAAACTCCAAAACTACGACGAGATTTGTACCTGGAAAAAGAGATTGGAACTTATCAGTACACTATAACAGAGCCGGGTATATCAGAATCACCGCAAAACTACGCCTGAACAATATACAAAACAAATTTTTGATACTACTTCAACGATTCATCAATCTCACCTTCAAGTAACCATGGTCGCGCTTCCTTTTACAAAATTGGTTCGCATTCGTCGCCCCTCTTCATGACCCAACCATGATTCCCTGCTACCCGCTATACACCAAATTTACTGACGTAGTCAGTGGGCCTAATGCCTACATTAGTCCTTGTAAAATATAAAGTAGAGAGTTGGAACATAAGCAAAGTTTAGAAACAACATCCACCTGTCCAAACAATCCAGAAATCAACACGATACATAATTAAAACCAACTACTAAAACCCTCAGTTTAACTTAGAGCAGCTTTCGTTCAAAACTCGATTGGAATAGTTACAAACCAATTACCTTCAGAACCTGTTTTGTTTTCCAATTCGCATTCGGAAGCTTGCCGTCACTTCGAAGAGCGGTTGCTGATTTCAATAACTATCAACTAAAAGGAGTTCACTCGAGACCCGGGCTGCTGCAGAATTGTTTATCCATAATGGTTAGACCGCATTTTCATTGATCACTATAGATAACAAGATAGTGTTCTTCAGCAAGAGCAAAAAAAAAGGTCAATACGCAAAAATGTGATATCATTTCAAAAGGGATGAATTGGTTACCTTTTAATCCAGGCACAATGCCTAGATCACTTGAATTACCGTAGCAGCAGTTATGCCAAGATGAGTCCTTATCACTTTGCCTTTGTCAACTACATAATCATTCTATCATGTTGGCACTACACTAGCTCCACAAGCATCACTTTTCACATATAAATGGCTGGTAATACTATGTACAAAATACTAAAATGACGACATGTCGACCTACTTCAATTCAGGTGACTTGGATTGGTTACCCCATGCTACAAGTCTGTGTTATCTGAGGATTTGTAGTAAGTCGTTGGCTCATTCAAAGACCTTTAAATCCCATGGTCAATGCTCGATGGAAATCCTAAATAAAAAAAACAATGTACTGCTGTGTTACAATGCGGAATTTCAAAATCCTGAAGTAAAACTTTTGAAACCAAAACCATAGAAAGCTTTCATTTTACCTATTAAAATCCGACACAACGATGCCGCAACCTACGGAGCAAGCCAAAGCTCACAGAAAGAATGTTCCACTTGCAAAACTGCCAAAACCTACAACGACAATCATACAGAACATCAAAACCACTTTCCAACCATTCAATCCCAAGATTTACATTAAACCATGAACATAAAAAAGAGGAAAAGTGAGTTCAATGGAGTGCATTTTGGTTTTACACAATTGGTTCAAAGGCAACACTGATAAGAAGGAATGAAGAAGGTTCTTCAAGTCTACCTTTTTCTTGCTCGTCAATCCCTCCTCCCTGGTTTAAGCCAATGATATTGGTTTTGTCGACACCTCCACCGGCAACATGGTTTTGAAGCCATCCACGCAACATGAAAACCAAACAGAATTATTATTAGGCTTTTATTCGTGTGAAATCAGAAGAGAGGGAGGATTTAGATTTCAAAAGGAGCAATGTTTTTAATAAAGATGGGGGTTTCAGAATTGCAAATGATATCATAGAATTCCAAGACAAGATCCATTTTGCTTCAAGACAGAGTCTTTCAGATTTCCTAAACCAGGAAATATGTATCAGACCGTTCAAGACTTCCCAAACTTAGAAAAACATATCAGACAACTTCAATAACCCAAAAGCACATTCAAGAACAAATTTGAAAAGTTTCCTAATTGGCCTCAGAGTTATTTTGGAGAATCAGTTTTTTCATCATATTGAATTGAGGGCAACATCGTAAAGACGCCGCCAACTTCAATTCTTTCCAATTGGGATTAATCTAAGTTTTCAAATCATTTGATTGCAAGAATCACACCCAAAACTGAGATTTCCTTTTCAAATATTTCAGATCAAATCGTATCAAATTACCCAAAATAATTCAAACTTTCCAAAACCATCCACTAAGGACACGTTGGAAAACAGCCAGCGACAGGGCATCAGGAATTCAAATCACAATCAGATCGTATCAGGACATTCAAACATTTCAAAAATCTTCTAAATCCAACCAAATCGGATCAAGACATTTAACACATTATCAAATCAGCATTCAAATTTTTAATTTCCCTAATTCATCATCGGCCTATAAAAAGGGACAAGGTTTTGGTAGAAGGGACAAAGAGAAAAAAAGAAATTGAAAAAAAAACAACGATAATCGTACGTATCCATACACCAAGATACTCAGCAAAGTTCATCACCAAAAAAACCCAGAATACACAGTGATACAACCGAGGCTCAGAACACCAAGAGCGTTCATCATTGCCCAACGGACTCAGAAACACGCAATAAACATACACGAAGGGAGGATATCACCTGGAGCATCACAAGGATCCGCTTTCAGCTCACGCGTCGTCGTTGAAGCCCCATCGGAGGGTCTCCGATAGGTAACCCTAAAATCACTTTCCTTTAAATTTCGCTCTGAACATGCATGAATTGTCACCTATCCATGAATATTATGGTTGTATCTGTTTGATTTCCATCGTTCGTTGATTGTTTATGTCGTTAGGGTTTCCGATTTGGGGGAAAACCGATCTAGGATATTGAATAGGGGAGTGGGCGAACTTATGTTTTTTTTTAAGTTGTTTGAATCTCAGCCGCCGCCGTAGGCGATTTCCGGCGCGGCGGCACTCTTTGCATGGAGCCAGAGAGAAGGAGAGTTGCGAGAGAAAGGTTCGAGAGAAAGAGAGTTTGTTTTGTTCATTTGGCTTTCTTTCTGAACCGTGCATGCGTTTTTTAAACCAGTTAATCTTTTTTTTAATTAATCTATTTTCTAGATAAAAACTTTAATTTGTTTTAAATTAAAATATTAATTCTGTTTTTTGATACAATCGATGAATCCTTTTTAAAATGAAACACCAATCCTGTTTTTTTAAATAATCGTAATCCTTTTAAAAAATTAAAATATAATCTATTTTTTATAAATATAATCTTTTTTGTTGTTTTGTTAAAATAAAGGTTAACTTATTAAAAATGAATATCATTTTAATTTGTTGAAAAAGATAAAAATATAATTTATATTTTGCTATGAAAATATATTACGACTTGTTTTTTTGTTATAACAACTTAATAATAATGTTTTTTAATTCGCATTTTTTTAAAAAAATAACTTTTAATAACAACTTTTTTTTAATAAATATATCACCAAATTAATTTTCATAATAAATTATCAAGTGTAAATTCCTTTTGTTGATAAACTTTTTTTTATAAGGTCATTTAGAATTAATCCTCTTATCAATTAAAATAATAATAATAATAATCCTTTGATTTCTATCATGTTTCTTTTCCCAATTAAAACAAATTTATAACCTCTTATGCCATGTTCGTCTCTAATTTTCTAAATGCATATATTTGAGTGTCTTGTTTGAATATTATTTGTTTGCCTTATATGTTGAAGTTTAAATCATGATTTTATGCTCATTATTTTATAATATAATTGCATGAAATATTATACCTTATTCGTAATTAATTTTTAAATTATTTATATTGGTTATATCCCCCTTTTAATCCAAAGAAAGGTCCCCCCACATTGACTCAATGTCATAGGACTAACCTTTAGAACCTTGGCCTTAGGATCCGGAGTTTTCGTACTCCATGTCTCGTTGTAGACACTTAAAAACCTTAGCTTAAGGATCGGAGTTTTTATACTCCGAGTAAATGTCCTCCATGAACATTTACAAACCTACCCCTCTTGGACCATCCTACAACTTTAGAGTCACCGCACTCTATGTAAGGTTTTGCCCAAAACTTTACTTCCCTCTTGGAACCTTGACCCCGTCAAGAAGTTCCTCTTCTTAGAACTACGCATACTCTGATTCTACACCCGAGGATACGTAGGCGTAAGGTGCGATGCCTTATCGAGTATACTTAGATACTAACCCCTAGGGTTCAACCTTTGGCATAATACCCTTAGCAAGCAAAATATAAAAATAAAATTAACATAATAAAACGAGAGGTTCCCGTAGAGTACTACGGACGTTTAGGATGCTCATACCTTCCCTAGGCGTAACCAACCCCCGAACCTTAGATCTCCCCCTTTAGGTTTTTGACCTTGAACTTTTCCTTTGGACAAATCAAAGTCGGTGTCGAAATAAATGTGATCCTAGTTCATTAATAACTATGGTATCTAATTTTCACCGCGACACTACCGGCCATGTCAGGACGACTGAGTAGTTGTTTTACGAGCTGGTCAGTCCGCACCACGATCGTGTGAGCTAGGAAGTAATGTTGTAGACTTCTGGCCGCATTGATGAGGGCCAAAGCCTCTTTTTCGATCTGTTGATATCTAAGCTTTGGGCCTTGCAAGGCTTTACTAGTGAAGTATATAGGTTTCTACCCTTTAGGGTTTCTCGAATGAGAGCCGCACTGACAACCTTGGTTGCGAAGGCAAGGTAGAGGTACATAGTCTTCCCGTTTTCTGGTCGTGAGAGGACTGGAGATTGCGATAGAACTTGTTTAAGATTGAAGAGGGCTTGCTTGCACTCCTCGGTCCATTTGAACATCGCTTCCTTGTGCAAAAGTATGAAAAATGGAAGTGCGTGCTGGGCGGATTTTGCTACGAAGCAAGGCAACGAGGTGAGCATCTCGTTTAGGGATTGGATCGATTTCTTCTAGCTCGGTGTTGGGAACTCAGAAAAAGCCTTGCATTTGTCGGGGTTTGGTTTGATTCCTTGTTTTGTCAGGTACAAGCTGAGGAACTTTCCTGCTCGGACGCCGAAGATGCATTTCTCAGGGTTGAACCTCATCCTGCATCTCTTCTCCGTGTCGAATACCCTTTTGAGATAGAGCGTGTGGTCATTTTCTTCTCGGGATTTCATGATCCTGTCGTCCATGTAGACCTTGAGCATGTCCCCGATCTCACCTCAGAAGACTTTGTTCATAATCCGCTAGTAAGTAGCGCCAGCATTTTTCATTTCGAAGGGCATTATGTTGTAGTAATAGTTGCTGACTCAGTCATGTAAGTCGTGTATTGCTTGTCTGCCTTCGCCATGGGGATTTGGCTGTACCCCATATATGCATCCATGAATGACAATAGTTTGAAACCTGCAGAGTTATCGACCAATTTGTCGATGTTAGGCAAAAGATATGCATCTTTGGGGCAGCCCCAGTTAAGATCGGTATAGTCAACACACATTCTTCATTTCCCATTGGATTTTTTAACTAGTACAATGTTAGACATCCAGGTTGTGTAATGGGCTTCAAAAATAAAATTTGCCTCTAGGAGGTCTTTTACAGCTAATTCAACAACCTCCGCTTTTTCAGGACACTGCCTAAGCATACGTTGTACTACGGCCCTAGCGGCTGGATCTATGGTCAACTGATGATAGGCAACGTCAGGGTCCAACCCCGACATCTCTGCAGCGCTCCATGTGAACAAGTCAACATTTTCCTTAAGGCATGCCTTCAATTGCTTCCTTGCTAAGTAAGGGAGTCCCGTGTCAATCTTCACGCCTCTGTCTGAGTCATTGTCGAGGAGAACGAGCTCGAAGTCGCCATCCAAAATGGGGTGCATAGGATAGAGAGGTTCCCTGTCGTTTCCAGATATTGGAGATGCGTCTGATGTTGCTCAATTCTGCTTCTACCAGTTGGTGAAGCGACTGTCGAGGTCGACTGAATTAATGTGATACAATAACTTTTGCTCCTCAGATCGGGCTGGCTTGCTAGTAGTCTTGGGTGTCATGTTGATCGAGTTCAGTCCCTTTGTGGCCGCTACATAGCATCTTCTCGCGACTTCAATGTCCCCGTGAAGAGTGACGATGCAACCCCTAGTTGTATAGTACTTCATCTTCAAGTGGACCGTGGATGGCACTGCGGTCAGGTCGGCCATAGTTGGCCTTCCAAGGATGCACTGGTACAAAGATGGACACTCTATGACCAGGAAATAGACTTTGACTTGTCTGGCAGTCTCCTTGGACCCGAAGTTGACGAGCAGCTCGACGTAGCCCTATGGCTTAGTGGTGGTGCCATTGAAGCCTAGCAGGTCGAAACCCACATACAAGGTCATATGCTTCTCGTTAAGCTGAAGAGTGGTGAACATATAAGCATACATAATGTCGACGGAGCTCTCTTGGTCGACTAGGATGCAGCGGACGTCAAAGTTTGTCATTTGTGCTCTCACGAGCAAGGAGATGTTTGATTTGGGGGAACCGCCTAGCAACTCCTCGAGGTAGAAAGTGATGGGATTTGATTTTCCCTAGAACCTGTTGAGGGTTGCATTCTGGTTCAAGCTTGCGTCGATTAGCTCATCAAATTTTCTTTTCACCGACCCCATGGTGAGCTTGTTGAATCCTCTGCCAGATATGACCATAGCGGAGGGGAAGTTCTCCCATGTGATGTGAGTGGACAAGGGCATGTCGACCTTGTAACACCCTTCTAAACCCCGCGGAATAAATATAAATAAATCAGAGTAATTATCATGCATTTCACAAAAGGGTGTCACATATAATTTCAAAAAACATCGTACAACACCTGTCATGCTCATTAACACTTAAGTAATTTCATGCTTTTCAAAAACTTCGCTTAGCATGTAGCAGCGGATCCAAATTAATCATATTTGACATAAAGAGAGTTTCATGCTCATCACATTAATAAACGATACTTAGGCATACAAGCCAACTTCATACAAATCAAGTAAGCATAAAAGTATAAAGTAAAGTACATAGTGTATCTCTAAAACATAAACCTAACGATCCCAGTGTTACATGATCAGAGCACGACTCGACCCAACATAAATAAAGACACTAAACAGCTGCATCAGCGGCTACCTCGCACTACAAACAAGTCTACTCCTCGGTACCTGAGCGATGTCGTATAAAACATCATTCCAACAGAAGGGTGAGAATTCACATCAATATTGAAATTATAAGATAATGATTATTGTGAAACATATAAACACAAATAATAAATAATCTCACACTTCAATATTCATCAACAAGTATCACTCAAGTATCCACACAATTCATATCACATTCCAATACTCAACAAGTCACAATCACACACATACTTCCATATAACAATCATATATGCCATGCGACCCGATGCAAACTCAATGCAACTCATGTCATGTGGTACCAACACTTGTTATTTTTTTTCGGTTTTTACATTTAAACCGGGTCCGTCCCCTAGACCAATAACAAAACAAAAGCCCGTCCCCTAGGCTTTCAAACCCCACTCTAGGTTTGGGACAAGTCACTAACTCCCACAGAACTAGCAAGCATTGCCTCTTGACACAAATGATGCGTATGCAATTAACAACAATATGCAATTAAGACAATTCCCTAATTTTAATATCATGCATATTTCAAATAATTCATCACACTTGAATTATCACACAATTGCACACACAACACAATTATATTTCATAATTAAAGTATTCACACTTCAAATATCATCGCCACAATCAATAATTATTACATAAGGACTAATTAGTTCCAATCGCATCTCATAAACATAATTTACCGCGTAGATATTGACTAATTAACTAATCACTAATAATTGAATCCAATAATCTAATAATTAGATATTACTTATTAATCATGAATATTATTTAAAATAGGAATTATCTATTTAATTATTACATTACGTAATTGAATCCAATATCTAATAGTTTCTATTATTCAATAAATAAATCACTATTTAAATAAATTATCAATATTCAATTACGTAATGTAATAATTAAATAGATAATTCCTATTTTAAATAATATTCATGATTAATAAGTAATCTCTAATTAAATAATTTATTGATCAATGATGCAGTGATTAATTAATAATTAGTAAAGCTACTTGAGGCAGATACATCATCTACCACACCTACAGTCCATGCGCGATTTTTTTACCTATATGCCACGTTTTGAAAAATAATATACCAAAATGCCATTGTCTGAAAATTAAATGCCAAGGTGCCACTATATTACCTAGGGTTCGGCCAATGGATGGAAGACCCTTTGAAGCAATTTTCGTACTTGTTTGAGCTCGGTCAATGGTTGGTCGAGCCTATGAAGAGCTTTTTTTTTTATGTTTCAATGGTTCGGCCAACCATTGGCCGAACCCATGCATGGATGAAATTTTTTTCAAAGGGCCGTCCAACCATTGGCCGAACCCATATTAAAATGGTGGCATTCTTGTATTTTTTTTTACAAGTTGTGGCATTTTAGTATATATTATTTCAAATAGTGGCACAATGGTAAAAAAAAATCGTCCATGCGCATCATGTATGTAAGAGGGAAGGTTACACTAGTTACAAGATATTAATAGAGCCACTTAAAAGTACATATAAAATTAATAATGTCTACCTACCTAATTAAATTATTATTCCAATAAGGTTCTTCAGTAATAGTGAGGTATTAAGCAATTGGGGTGAGGGAAAAGTATTATACAGCTTGTGAATTCATATGTACCATTTCTCATATAAAGGAGGGTGTCACTCAACATCAGTTATTAATTAATATATCCTATTAATTAACCAATTCATTTCCATTCCATTGTAAAAAAAAAAAACTATCCCATGCTACCATCTACAGTACCCAGCGCAAGAGTACCAAGGTGGATAGAATTTCAACAACATTAAATAATTCCACATAGATGGACTAGTGGACTACATTCATTCCAAGTGGCTAGTGAATCCCTTCTAAATAATTCAATAGCAGAACATGCGCAGTAAAAGGCTGTTTCATACAATGTATTATACAATGCATCATTTCATTATTTAATAACTTGTTGCACTACATGTCATTGCAACAAGACTAAGGTCACTGAAATTAGCACTTTCACACTTTAAATTCCAGGCACTACAATTGTCCTTAAGGAAAGAGTTATGTAACTTCATTGCCTAATATTAATTAATATATCCTACTCTTAGCAACAAGTCACCTAATTAAATTATTTCCATACTAATTCATTCCCATTCCATGTGCAATGAAAAATAGGAGGGTAGCTCACCTCACTGCTATGGATTCATTACAATCCTAATATTTCAGAAAACATATTCTAAGCGCAGTACCCACACATTTATACACTAAATGTTAATGCTACAGTGATCAACAAATCCAATAATCATATTCATTTTTCAGAATGTTTTTTTTAAACTAACACACTTTTTAAAAAAAATTCCAAAAAAAACCAACTTTTCAGATTAATTACAGAAATTGCTGGGTTTGAAAACGCAATTCTAGGGTAGCGCCATATGAAATGGCGCCTCAGTTTGAGGCCACAAGCCATTTTATATGGCGCCTCAGGCCATAAAATTTTCCTCCAAAAATTCCCTGAGGTCAAGCCATATGAAATGGCGCCTCTGGCCATTTGCTTTTTTTTTGTAAATGTTTGTTTTTAAATTTGTGCAGAGGTATGGTTAGGAACAGTAGAAAAAGAGTGTAGGCATGCATTGTTGAGTCATGCAGAGTGTGATCTTGTCAATAGTGTAGCCATACAGAGTTGTGTGGTCATGTCAAGCTTAGTGTAGGCATGCAGTCTTATGTGGTCATGTCAAGGATAGTGTGTAGGCATGCAGAGCAGCACATGGCTCTTTGGCAATGCTTTTCTGAAGCAATTAGACTAAAGAGACACGTTTCTTGTAATATTTTTCTGCCTATTAATACACATGAATTATACATCCTATCATCACTTACATTCAAACCAGCTACAATCTGCAAACTATTTTTCTTCCAAATTTTCAGATATGGCTCAAAGACCACAATACTTGATAACTGCACATATCCTTGGTGAGATATTTGATTGTCCAATGAGTGGTTTCAATTTTAAGAATACAGAAGTGACTAGGTTTTTAATTGATAGAATAACAAATTTCTATCATTTGAAAGCCCGATTAGAGAAGAAATTGCAGTGCGGTCTAGTTGGGAAAATTATATACAAAAACCTATCTTTTTTGAGGGGCATGATGTGTGCAAATTTTTTCAGATGAAAATACGGGATGATGAAGATGTGCATAATATGTTTCTCAGCCATGAGCATTTCGGTTTCAATGAGGTTGAGTTATATGTTACGTTACAAAATCAACCATTGTCTCAACAACTTGAGGTATCGCATGTTTTCAACGATTCTGACAACGAACAAGCTGAGGTGGATGCAGTTGACGAGGAGGTAGAAGAAGCGGAGGACGTTGTTGACAGAATGATAAACGGCGACGAGGCAGACCAATTGCCAGACAGTTATGTTTATCGCCCACCCCAACACATGACAACACTAAGCCTAGGCGACGATCAACCATCAACAAATATTTTTTACGACCCATACAAACAGACGGAGAGAGTACTAAAAGTTGGAGACAATTTTCGTACAAAAGAAGATTGTGTTCGAGCAATTAAACAATACCATATGACCTTGGCTTCAGATTATAGAGTCGATCGAACAAATCCGACTCTATACAAGATCTACTGCCGCAACGAGGCCTGCCCCTTTAGACTAACGGCATCTTTCCGGAAGCGAAGTGATTCCTGGAAGATAGGGTCAATGGGTCCGGAGCACACTTGCATACTAACCAATCCAAGTCAGGATCATCACAAGCTCGTCTCTCATATGATATGCAACGAAATTCTATCAATCTTGAGCAACAACCCTTCTGTGAAAGTCAGTACCATCATAACTCATATGGCGCAAAGATACAACTATACTCCCTCGTACAGGAAGGCGTGGATTGCTAGGACGAAGGAAGTTGAAAGGATTTTTGGAAATTGGGAGGACTCTTACAAAGAACTCACAAGATACCTTGTCGCCCTAAAACAATATGCTCCAGGTATTGTTGTCTTGTTAGAGACGTTGCCGGCATATACGCCTGACGGGATTTGTGTAAGTGAAAATGGCATTTTCCACAGACTCTTCTGGGCGTTGGAACCATGCATCAAAGGATTTACGTTTTGTAAACCTATAATTCAAATTGATGGAACATGGTTGTACGAAAAATATAAGGGCACACTACTAATGGTCGTGGCACAGGATGGCAACAACAACATTTTCCCTATCGCATTCACTCTAGTTAAAGGGGAGACTGCTGGAGGTTGGAGTTTTTTCTTAAAAAATCTCTGACAAGATGTTGCTCCCCAACCTGACGTATGTCTGATCTCTGATAGGCATCCCTCAATCGATAGTGCTTACAACAATCCTGATAACGGCTGGCAGGATCCTCCATCGAGCCACGTGTATTGCATTAGGCACATTGGGCAAAATGTCCTGCGGGCATTCAAAAACAAGGGCCTAAAGCAGCTGGTTACTAACGCAGGATATGCATTAACAGAGCCTACGTTCAGATACTACTGGGACGAGATCAGACAAACAAACCCAGAAGCATTGACTTAGATTGATAACATACCACAGGAGAAGTGGACAAGGGCGTATGACAATGGGCGTCGATGGGGCCATATGACAACAAACCTCGTTGAGTCTATGAACTCAGTATTCAAAGGCATCTGGAACCTGCCGATAACCGCTCTTGTGAGGTCAACTTATTTTAGGATCGTTGTGCTCTTTCATACTAGACGTACTAAGTGGGTTTCGCTCATACAATCTGGGCAGCTGTTTAGTGACTATTCCATGGCATTCATGAAGGACGAGGCTGCAAAGGCTAACACACACGTCGTCACGGTCTTTGGCTGTTTTGCAAGACACTTCAGTATTGCAGAGTCTATTGATCACAATGAAGGATTACCTAGGGGATCTTATCGAGTGGAACTAGATAGGAGTTGGTGTGACTGTGGAAAGTTTCAGGCATTTCGTATGCCTTGCTCCCATGCCATAGCAGCCTGTTCCAAGGTCTGACTGGACCCAACCAACTATCTCCATGTTCTTCACCAAGTCAGTACTTTATGTAATATGTACCGTAAAAGCTTTCAAGTAGTCGCAAAGGAGGACTACTTGCCTACCTACGAATGCGAAATTGTGTGGCATAACGACTTGATGCGAAGAAATAAAAAGGGTCGCCCTATCAGCAGCCGGATTCAAACGGAGATGGATACAGGTAAAAAATGGTGAGGTTGTGTAGTTTGTGCCGCCAGCCAGGCCACAATTGCACTAAGTGTCCAATCGTATTAGGTCCTAGCACAGCGGCATAATTACTTATGTAATCTTGTCTATTTATAATAAGAATAAATTCCATTTCATTGATGACATACATAACTCAATACAACAACATAACAAACCTAAATGAAGCATCACTTAACAAAACCTATTACGAAATCATAAAATAACAATAACAATAATAATAACAATAACAATAACAACACATAAAAGCAGCTTATCTAGGCAATTACAACCGTCAACTTAATTTCCTGTTGTAACATCATCATCATGAGGACGCCAGCATCATTTTCCACTTTCCTCCAAGTCCGGGTGACTCCGTCTGGACCAGACTTCTCAACTTGCCTCTCTATCTTCCTGATCTTTTCACCTGCCTAAAATTCTTCTGGTAGCCAGCGATGAAGTCCCCTGTGCAAATGCTCCAACGTCTGGGTGTTCCAGAGTAGCATCTCCAATGGAGGCTTGACAGCTAAATATATAACTAGGACATTTCGTTTCATCAGTGGAAACTCTGGCCACTTTTCCTCCGTTGCTGATGACGACGACGACCGGCTATTTGAGGATGAAGACATCGTGTTGAGTAAGGGAGAGTTTGGGATATTGGTGAGGGAAGGGAGGAAATTAGGGTTTGAGTGACAATTGTTGTGCAAAAACAAGTGAGGGAGAGCCCTTATTTATAGGCACAGCATAACATATAAAATAATATAATTTTTAGTATATTAAAAAAATATAAAATTAAACAAAAAATAATAATAAAAAAAAAAAAGCAAATGGCCTGAGGCGCCATTTCATATGGCTTGGCCTCAGGGAATTTTTTAGGGCAAGTAAAATGGCCTGAGGCGCCATATGAAATGGCTTGTGGCCTCTAACTGAGGCGCCATTTCATATGGCGCCACCCTTTTATTCGTTTTCCAAACCCAGTCATTTCAGTAATTATTCTGAAAAATTGGTTTTTTTTTGTATTTTTTTTTAAAAAGTGTGTTAGTTTAAAAAAAATCCATTTTCCAACTCCAAATATCAAATGGGTCTCTAAAATATCATCAAGAAATCAATTTCTACACGTCCAAAATCAATAATTTCAGAAATTAACATTAACCTAATTAATTTAAAGTTCATAGAAAAAGTTTGGGGATTTTTCACTAACTCCATTTCTACCCAATAATCAACACCCAATAATCCCAATAATGAGAGACAACCCACCCTTACCTTAGATTTTCTAGATGACTTTGTTCTTGAGTTCCTTGGTTTCCTCCTCTCTTTTACTCTTCCTTTTTTCTCTTCTCCTCTTCTACACTTTCCTCTTCTAATTTTATGTTTTTTCTCACTCTTTCAACTCTTACTAACTCCCTTACTAAAACCCTACTATTCATAACCCAATGGGTCTAACTCAATCCAATACTCTTAATATCAACACCTCCCTTTAAGCCCAATAATTTCTAGTAACTATAAAATCATGTAAAATAGAATAAATTAAATAGTTCACTAAATACCAAAAATTCAATAAAATAATTAATTAGATAAATTCAACAATTCAATTTATTTTCAAATAATAAATTAAATCACACGTTTCAATTTAATCAATTAAATTGATTAATTCACATAAATTAAATAAATTAATTAATTTATATAAACTCAATAAATCATATAAATCAAACAATTTATATAAATTCAATAAATCAAATAATTCACTTAATTCAAATAAATCAATATTTCATAAAATCACTTAATAATTAATATAAATAATTAATTACTAAAAATCGGGGTGTTACAACCCTCCCCCACTTAAAAGATTTTCGCCCTCGAAAATTACCTCAAACGAATAACTCGGGATATGACTCCCTCATCTGGCTCTCAAGCTCCCAAGTCACGTTTCCACCGGCCGGTCCTCCCCAAGCGACCTTCACCAATGCGATCTCTTTACCTCAAAGTTGCTTCAACTCTCGATCCACAATCCGCATAGGTGATGTCTCCACAGTCAGGTTATCTCTCACTTGTACATCATCTACTTGGACTACATGAGACGGATCCACAATATATTTCCTCAACTGAGATACATGGAACATGTCATGGAGATTAGCAAGCGACGGCGGCAAAGCAATCCGATAGGCTACCTCTTCTATCCTCTACAAGATCTGATAAGGACCAATGAAACGCGACGTCAACTTACGTAACTTTAATGCCCTACCAATACCAGTTATCGGAGTAACTCGAAGAAACACATGATCTCCTTCTTGAAACTCAAGTGCTTTCCTCCTCTTATCATGGTAACTCTTCTGACGACTTTGAGAAGCCTTCATCTTCTCCTGAATCATCTTAATCTTATCAGTGGTTTATTGAACTATCTCAGGTCCAACCACGACACTTACTCCCGACTCATACCAACACAATGGCGTCCTACACCACGTACCATACAGTGCCTCAAATGGTGCCATACCGATACTAGAATGAAAACTGTTGTTGTAAGTAAACTCAATCAAAGACAAGTAGCTGTCCCAAGCTCCTTCTTTCTCCAACACACAAGCTCTCAAAAGATCCTCAAGTGACTGAATCGTCCTCTCAGTCTGTCCATCGGTCTGCGGATGGTAAGCAGAACTCAAACGCAACTTTGTACCCAAGGCGCCCTGCAAGCTCTCCCAAAATCTCGAAGTAAATCTCAGATCTCTATCCGACACAATGCTGGATGGAATACCATATAGATTGACAATCCTCTCAATGTACAGCTTTGCCAATCTCTCCAACGGGTAATCCATTCGCATAGGAATAAAGTGAGCAGATTTCGTCAATCTGTCCACAATAACCCAAATAGCTTCAAAGTTACTCAGTATTCTAGGTAAACCAGAAACAAAATCCATAGATATGATATCCCATTTCCACTCAGGAATTGATAATGGTTGCATCAAACCCGACGGTTTCTGATGCTCAATCTTCGACTTTTGGTAAGTCAAACAAGAATACATAAGCTCGGCAATATCTTTCTTCATACGAGGCTACCAAAATACTTTCCTCAAATCTTAGTACATCTTAGTAGCACCCGGATGAATACTTAGTCCACTACGATGTCCTTCCTCAAGAATACTCTTCTTCAGCTCAACAATGTCTGGAACACAAACTCTATCACGACACCTCATGATACCGTTCTCATCAATCCAGAAATCACCACATTGGCCTTGATTGATCAAAGTCAACCGATCAACTAACTCAAATCAGATTTTTGACCTTCTCGAATCTCATCAAGAATGCCACTAGTAAGCTTCAACATACCAAGCCTAACTCCATAAGAAGTCTTCTCACACACCAAACTCATATCACAGAATTGTTCAATCATTTCCAACTCTTTTACCATCATCATCGACATATGCAAAGATTTCCTACTCAATGCATCAACTACCATGTTTGCTTTACCTGGATGGTAATTCAAACCAAAATCATAATCTGTCAAAAGTTCCAACCATCTCCTTTGCCTCGCATTCAATTCCTTCTGGTCAAAGAGATACTTCAAACTCTTATGATCACTATACACCTCAAATCTCGTACCAAACAAATAATGCCTCCAAAGCTTCAACACAAACACAACAGCGACCAACTCTAAGTCATGCGTCGTGTAATTCCTCTCATGCACTTTAAGTTGCCTTGAAGCATAAGCTACAACTTGCCGATTTTGCATTAACACACCTCCCAAACCCATCAAAGAAGCATCACAATACACAACAAATGGTTCTGACGGATTCGGTAAAACCAAAATAGGAGCTGTAGTCAATCTTCTCTTAAGCTCTTGAAAACTTTCCTAGCACTTTGCATCCCAAACAAAAGCTTGAACCTTCCGAGTCAAAAGCGTCAACGGCAAAGATAACTTAGAAAATCCTTCAATAAATTTCCGATAGTAACCTGCCAAACCAAGAAAACTTCTAATCTCAAAAACTGATTTCGAAGCTTCCCATTGCGATACCGCTTCGACCTTCGACGGATCAACTGCAATACCTCTACTTGAAATTACATGTCCAAGAAAACTCACTTTCTTCAACCAAAACTCGCACTTAGAAAGTTTAGCATACAACTATTTCTCTTTCAACACCGATAACATAATCTTCAGATGCTCAGCAT
Source organism: Lathyrus tuberosus (assembly GCA_022829125.1). Classification (NCBI taxonomy): domain Eukaryota; kingdom Viridiplantae; phylum Streptophyta; class Magnoliopsida; order Fabales; family Fabaceae; genus Lathyrus; species Lathyrus tuberosus. The sequence goes on from JALAZF010000149.1 coordinate 6,472,924, forward strand.
GTTCTTCTTCACTCTTCGAATAGAACAAAATATCATCAATGAACACAACCACAAACTTGTCCAAATAAGGATGGAAAACCTATTCATGTACTCCATAAATACACCTGGTGCATTAGTCACACCAAAGGGCATCACAGAATACTCATAATATCCATACATTGTTCTGAAAGCAGTCTTCTGAATATCTTCACCCTTTACACGAATCTGATGATACCCAGATCTCAAATCTATCTTACTAAACACACTCTTACCAACCAACTGGTCCATGAAATCGTCAATCCTCAGAAGCGGATACTTATTCTTGATAGTCACCTTGTTCAATTGTCTATAGTCCACACAAAGTCTTATAGAACCTTCTTTCTTCCTAACCAACAAAACTAGTACACCCCACAGTGACACACTTGGACGAATATACCTCTTCTCAAGTAAATCTTCAAGTTGACTCTTCAACTCTTTCAATTCCGATGCGGACATACGATATGGAGTCATTGATACTAGACTAGTTCCAGGAACTAAGTCGATCGAAAACTCTACTTAACGTTCCGACGATAAATTACTTATCTCACCAGGAAAAACTTCTGGAAAATCACGAACAATTGACAAAGCACCAATTGCTCCACTTTCACCAATACTCAAAGTTGCCATCAACAAAAACATCCTGGCACCATCTTGCACCGGCTCATAAAAACAATCTGTAAGCACTTGGCTTAACTCCAAATAATTCACTGCACACACCATCTAAGCTTGCAAGACATGTCTATTACATCCAACAGGATCCCATCTACTATCAACAAGAGATTAAGGGTGATCAGTTCCTCAATTTGTCAATAGACAGCCGACGATCATGACGGGGCATAAACCATCTTTACCAAACTATAATAGCGTTCCTTGTAATCAGCAGCACACCAAACTAACATTCCACAACTAAAACATCTCAGAGAAGCAAAAGCTTCTCCCACACTTGTTTTAATCGCACTCCTGCAGAGAAAGGTTATAAAAACAAACGTGTACTGACAATGTTTTCACACACATGTCGCATACAAGGGAACAAACAACATTAGACAACCTGGCCGGATGGACCGACCTTCTCTGATACCACTAATGTAACACCCTTCTAAACCCCGCGGAATAAATATAAATAAATCAGAGTAATTATCATGCATTTCACAAAAGGGTGTCACATATAATTTCAAAAAACATCATACAACACCTGTCATGGTCATTAACACTTAAGTAATTTCATGCTTTTCAAAAACTTCGCTTAGCATGTAGCAGCGGATCCAAATTAATCATATTTGACATAAAGAGAGTTTCATGCTCATCACATTAATAAACGATACTTAGGCATACAAGCCAACTTCATACAAATCAAGTAAGCATAAAAGTATAAAATGGAGTACATAGTGTATCTCTAAAACATAAACCTAACGATCCCAGTGTTACATGATCAGAGCACGACTCGACCCAACATAAATAAAGACACTAAACAGCTGCATCGGCGGCTACCTCACGCTACAAGCAAGTCTACTCCTCGGTACCTGAGCGATGTCGTATAAAACATCATTCCAACAGAAGGGTGAGAATTCACATCAATATTGAAATTATAAGATAATGATTATTGTGAAACATATAAACATAAATAATAAATAATCTCACACTTCAATATTCATCAACAAGTATCACTCAAGTATCCACACAATTCATATCACATTCCAATACTCAACAAGTCACAATCACACACATACTTTCATATAACAATCATATATGCCATGCGACCCGATGCAAACTCAATGCAACTCATGCCATGTGGTACCAACACTTGTTATATTTTTTCGGTTTTTACATTTAAATCGGGTCCGTCCCCTAGACCAGTAACAAAACAAAAGCCCGTCCCCTAGGCTTTCAAACCCCACTCTAGGTTTGGGACAAGTCACTAGCTTCCACGGAACTAGCAAGCATTGCCTCTTGACACAAATGATGTGTATGCAATCAACAACAATATGCAATTAAGACAATTCCCTAATCTTAATATCATGCATATTTCAAATAATTCATCACACTTGAATTATCACACAATTGCACACACAACACAATTATATTTCATAATTAAAGTATTCACACTTCAAATATCATCGCCACAATCAATAATTATTACATAAGGACTAATTAGTTCCAATCAAAACTCATAAACATAATTTACCGCATAGATATGGACTAATTAACCAATCACTAATAATTGAATCCAATATCTAATAGTTTCTATTATCCAATAAATAAATCACTATTTAAATAAATTATCAATATTCAATTAAGTAATGTAATAATTAAATAGATAATTCATATTTTAAATAATATTCATGATTAATAAGTAATCTCTAATTAAATAATTTATTGATTAATGATGTAGTGATTAATTAATAATTAGTAAAGCTACTTGAGGCAGATACATCATCTACCACACCTACAGTCCATGCGTATCATGTATGTAAGAGGGAAGGTTACACTAGTTACAAGATATTAATAGAGCCACTTAAAAGTACATATAAAATTAATAATGTCTACCTACCTAATTAAATTGTTATTCCAATAAGGTTCTTCAGTAATAGTGAGGTATTAAGCAATTGGGGTGAGGGAAAAGTATTATACAGCTTGTGAATTCATACGTACCATTTCTCATATAAAGGAGGGTGCCACTCAACATCAGTTATTAATTAATATATCCTATTAATTAACCAATTCATTTCCATTCCATTGTAAAAAAAAACTATCCCATGCCACCATCTACAGTACCCAGCGCAAGAGTACCAAGGTGGATAGAAATTCAACAACATTAAATAATACCACATAGATGGACTAGTAGGCTACATTCATTCCAAGTGGCTAGTGAATCCCTACTAAATAATTCAGTAGCAGAACATGCGCAGTAAAAGGCTGTTCCATACAATCTATAATATAGGAACTTTGGTGGTTCTGGTAAACACAATATTAGCCCTTGCTTTAAGTCTGCCAGCACACACTTTTAAGGGTAAAAACCGTCTAAAACAAACTAAATCCAACTGAGTTATGTGTTAATTGCATCCCAACTACAACATTTGCACTATAATAAGCATTGTTATGACAAATACCAAACTAAATAATACTAGTACCAAATAGTTGGAAAAAGTAAAGAAAGAAAAAGGGCTTTGCTGTAACAGGCTGTCACAGTTGGGAACAACTCCCAAGCCTGCTACTCAGACACCACATGGGTCTCTCCCTTTACGCTACCAACTTCTTCTTCTTCTTCATCGTACTCTTTCTTCTCTTCTCCTTTTACGCTTACTGTTTCTTCTTCTCGTCTGTTCTCTCCTCTGTTCTCTCCTCTACTGGAAATTTGCATTTCACCGGCGATGAGGGTTTATCTCTCTGGGAAGCTCTTCCGTCCGTCGCCGTCGTCGGTGGACAAGTAAACTGCTAACTCTCTTTTTTTCTTTAAATCGATTTCGTTTTGCTCAAATTCAAATCTCATTTGTTGGATGTGTATCATACTGGTTTGATAACTAAGGTTATGTCTTTTGAGATGCACCACAAGGCTTTCAAGGATACATCAGGACTAAAAATGAATGGAACTAAGGTAAGAATATTTTTTACTTTTGAATATTTTAGAACCCTAACAACTTCCTCTTATTGATCTTCAAGCTTATTATTATAGTTTTTTCTTTTCTTTTGTCAGTCAATGATTGGGCATTGTCTTGGTGCTGGTGGTGGTTTGGAAGCTACAACAACTATCAAAGCAATAACTACATGATGGTTGCATCGAACCATAAACCAAGATGTACTGTCTTAGCCTAACCAACATGTTCAAAATAGGTTTCATCTATTTGACTCTCACACAATCTTAATGAATAATAAATCTAATTTTTGTTTTTTATTTTTCTACAGAATTTGTAAGAGGATGTTACAATTGATATTGTCCCTAATGTTAAGAAAAAGCATGAAGTTAATTTCGTTTCCAATTCACAAGGTAGAAAAGTGATGACTGGCGATTCCTCTTACGATCGGCATAAAAGCTCTAATGGTAAACAATGTGTATTTATTGGTCTTCATACTTCTGCATAATTTCTTCAATTTTATTAACTTGGGTTAACAATGCGGTTGTGCTGGCATAATGGATAAGTTACTAATTGGTGGTATTTCAATTGTGTCAGCGTGATGTGTTGAAACTGGTGTAGTGAAGCCTGATATGATTGAACTCATGAAATTTGATATGGTTGTGACTTAAATTATTGTTATTATTATTGTATTAGTGGCGGCTACAACATTAAGACTGGAACTGCCTGTATGATTGAACTCATGAAATTTGATATGGGTGGATCTGCTGCAGTTCTTACAGTAGCAAAAGCTCTTGGACAAATCAAACCTCTTGGAGTGTAGGTATATTATCATGGATGTTAATGCTACATCAGCTTTGCACAGGAGAAGACAATACCTGGTGTATTTTTGCAGTTCCACATTCTATTATTGTTGTTTTCTCTCTACATTTATGACGTAGCCATAGTCTCGACAATCTTCATTTTAAATGATTTCATTTTCACATATTTCAGTCCGATCTTCATCCTTCTGATGTAGATTACATCAATGTGCATGCTACATCAGGATTTGTTCATGACTTTTCTCCAATTTCTCTGATTTCAGGGGGCTATTAGTCATCTTCTAGGCGTTGATGATCTGTTTTGATTTGTTTTGGGTCTTAGATGGAGTGATGGACCAAGAAACAACAAGGATTTGGAAATGTGTTAGATATGAATTAATTGTATAGAAGCGAGGAAGAGAGAAAATAGGTGTTTCCGTTTTTTGGGCCTTGATTGCCGCCTATGTTTGTCTTCCGTATTCAACATGTCTGTTGGTTATTTTGTTCGGTTTTTGTTACTTGTACTTTTGTCTGAGTTCTGGATTGGTACTGTTTTGGTCTGTTTATGTGTTTGTTGTTACAGTTCATATGTATGTTAGTGTTTTCACTCATGATTAACTTATTACATCAGGCTCCATATCATCTGGCCCACTAAACTCTTCTGGCGATCCATGGCTGCAAATATAGTGAGGGTCTTAGGCTTTAAAGTCTAGGATCGAAATTGTTGGTGTTTGCGTGATTCGAGGTGTTGCTTCATACAGATTATTACTTATGGAGTAACATGGTATATGTGAGATTTTTGACAGCTCATGTTGTGTGTATTGAAAGGCTTCTATGTTATGCTTATGTTGTTCTACAACTTCATTATGTTGTTCTGCAATTTCATTTTTTTTACCTTTGCTTCGATTGCATCTGTTTTGATTACATACTATTTCATAAATTGTGTTACTCAAACTTCTGTTAATAGCACTGTCTTGGACCAGGTTCCTGAAACATATTTGCAGCAAACTCTATTTACATGTGTGACTGTTCTCCTATGCAAGTGAAGTTTCCCCATGACCAGGTTCCTGAAAGCTGAAACTCTATACCCTTTGTGTTTTTATTATTTTCATTTAGAGATTGGTTAATTTCTTTAAAAGTCAAATTTTCCTCAAATAATGCGCAACTGTTTGATTTATATCTGTGCAATTTGTTCCTTTTCCTTCATATTTTTGCTGAACTCACTTTGGAGACATCCTTTTATTTTGGTTGTAAAGATACGTTTCAAAAGTGAAACAACTAATTTTTTTAGTGGCGTTAACTTTATTTAGGGTCATGACAGCAGAGGTTTGAACCCCATGAATTTGAAACTGCCCAATTTCATGAACCAGCTCACTCCTGGTGGTTTATGGTTTTTCTAACTAACTGCTTCAAACAACACCTTTTAATTTAAATGGATTAATTGCGTTGTTGAGTTTAAACTAGCTCTTATTTAATTGGGATGAATCTGAGATCGTTTTATATCCTAATCCTGTTTATTAGCTATTTCTTCGCTGGAAGCCTGGAATAATAATTGACAAATTCTATTATCCACGTGATTATTCTCTTTACTGGGTGTAGTTGATTATATTATATATTTTAACTATTGATCACTGATACTGCCACATCTTTTATATATAGATATTTAATGAGCATCAGATGGCCAAGCTAAAAAATAGTGAAGCTTTCACAGTTGACAGAGAAAAAGAGATCCAACAGGTAAATAAAAAGCTGCACATGCACTGTCATTATTTGCACATTTTGACTCTGTTATCTATTTAATGAATCCAGAGTTTTTGTTATTTGCTTTTATAGGTTGTGGAATCTGTTAACGAGCTTGCCCAGATAATGAAGGATTTATCAGTATTAGTCATAGACCAAGTCAGCAGATCCTCTCACTCTGGGAAGAGACAACAACTTTCTTAATTCCCCACCCTTATGAAAACTGACATCCTCTATATGCAGGGAACCATCGTTGATAGAATAGACTACAACATTCAGAATGTGGCAACCACAATTGAGGGTGGCCTTAAACAGCTGCTGAAGGTCCCTTCTTCTCTATATTGTCTACTATTTATGTCGACTTTAGCTTCCAGTTTCTCTCATGCCCTCTCTATAACATTCTCTTTATCTCTTATGCTCTATGGTAATTATTTTGTTCATGGGACATGCAGACAGAGAAAACTCAGAAAAAGGGGGGCATGGTAATGTGTGCGACGGTCCTTCTTATCATGTGCTTTGTTATGTTGGTTCTCTTAGTCATTATGTTGGTTATCATGTGTCTTTTTAAGAACCTAATGACTTTCTTAATTGCTTAACCTTCACTTTCTCGCGCATGATCTATCTTAATTTATATGTTTTATCTGTGCCTTCACTTTCTCTGCTGGTATTTTGGTGTTTGGTGTTTGAATTTGAAGATCTATGCTGTTCAGGAGTTAGTGTGCTCATTTTGTTTTGGCGAGGATATATTTCTTCCAATATTTTGTTTTTTCCAATACGGCACTGTAGTTACGGCTAAGTACAGAAAAAATAGAGAGAGATCATTGATTATTGTTTCTCATACTTTGTCTTTGTGAGCTCACAACTCTACAAAACTCCTTTTTCCACCAATTACATGAATTTGATGAATTACTTTCCTTTTAGACTTGGATAATTGAACTGTTGCAAAAGGCAAAACGAACTTGAAGTCTTTACTATTTTGGCAGATCTGGACAAGTCTAAGTTTGTATCTCAAACTTCTCAGGATCACGAAGGACCATATGAAGGGAGTGCACGACTTTTAGTTACTGGCAGTCGATTACTAAAGAGTGCTGAGAAATTAAATTTGATAGAAGATCTAGCCAAGAAACTTGGTGTTGCTGGTAAAACGGTTAATTTATCCTATCACGATGCTTAAATATATAGCCACAGATTTGTTATTTCTTTTTTTGCTGGATTCAAAATAGGCTCCCCGATTTAATTTCCAGTTCATTGATGGTTCAGAGAATATTTAATATATATATTTGCATGCTTTGGAAAGTGATAGTCTGATTCATTTCTTCCATATCATATTGTTTGTTTTGTGAATTGAGTAAAATCTTTTAACTTCATTCTCTCCTTTCCAGTTGGTGCCACCCGTGCGCGTATCATATTGTCTTTTTTTAATGTTCCCAACTTTCTGTTTCGATTAAAACTTAAAGCAGTTCTGATTGTTTGCTATTAAATGGTTCCAAACTAGCTTGTCATATCATTCTAAATTCCTCACTATTCTATTTCGATTCAGTGCGCCATATATTTCAATTGCATTTTGATGATACTACCATAACCCTCTTCTAATCATTTCAATTACAATGCTGACTTTACAAATTGAAGTGTTGATGTATGATGTTATATATTATAGGTTGATTAGGTTCTCACTTTGTTATGCTTTTAATAATGTAGTTGTTATTGTAAAAATCATAATTTTCTTCTTTTAAAACTTTTATTACTACTTTTGACGTTTCTTCGATCCAGAATTTTTTTGAGCCAATTCTCTATTCTTATAGTAAACAATGAGAACCTATAGTGGTTTCCATTCATATCTCTCAGGTAAATTAATTTAAGTTGTTAAGTCCTGTAATCTATAAGCAGGCTTCGACTCTAAATTGTTAATTTTTTAGATTTATGTGACAAAAAATGAAGAATTTGTTCTTAAATGTTCTTTTATGATACTTCTTAAATTGTTAGATTGGATGATACCATGAAAATTGCATCATAAAAAACCAGTATTGGGAAAAAGTGTACGGTGCTTAATGTGCGTTTTCTGTTGCATTGAATAAGTCGTCTTAAATGTGCGTTTTCTGTTGCATTGAATAAGTCGTCTACAATTCAAGTTCAATAGTAAGAATTTTATATTATAACCTTTATCCAATTGATTGTTGAAACTTCGGTTTTGCTGGAACTGTGTCTATTTATGGCTTTATTGTTCACAAGATTATTAAAATAACTGATTATCATCAGTGTGTAATTTTCTCTTTTATACAGATCAATACAATTATCGGCTTGCATCTATACCTACCAAACAATCTTTTGCTATTGGAAGCTCAAGAAAACACACTGATCATTGGTTGAGACAAGTCTCTATTGTATCAACTTTGGATGTTTTTGTGAGTTCTTTTTTAATCTCAACATTCTCGTGTTTTTTCTGAATCCATTCAATCATTAGTTCGGTTGGTCTTGGAGTCCTGTTGTGCATTTTATTTTGGAGTAAAGGATGTGACGACTAGGTTCGGCCTACTGTGGTCTATTGTTTGCGCGGGGTTAAAACAGAACAGTGGTGGTAATGGCTGGAAATATAGTGAGGGGCTTAGGCTTTGAAGTCTAGGATCGACTTTACCGATGTTTGTGTGATTCGAGTTGTTGCTTAGTAAGGATTACTACTTATGACTAACATGGTATTGGTGAGATTTTTTACCTGATAAGTAGGCTCATGGTATTGGTGTAGCAGAGGCTTTGTTTACTATGCTGGGAAAACATACCTGCTACAGGAAAGAAGAGAGAGAAACTTATGGCATGTGGGGGTGGGGGGAGACGTAATGCAATTTACAAAGTTGTTGTGAGAGGTTTTATTTTTTGTGCAGATTAAAGTGTCATGGGAATCTGTGGTCTGTTTTGGGCATGATGAAAAACTAGACATTTATGAAACCTCTTTCATGTATTTAAGATTCCTTTCTACATGTTTTGTCATTGTAGTAATTGTAATAATAGATTTTGTTTGGTCATTATATAATGTGACTCATAATATTGATATAAGCCATAACATATGATGGGTTAATTAGCCCATGTCACACAATGCACGTGATGTGAAGTGGCCCATCAATAAAGAGTAATGTCATTAGTTAGATGTATTAGTACTTGTCTCTCCATGCTTATGGATCTAAAATTTCAACGTTTGGATATATACCATGGTGTTGCATTTCGGTACACAGATGTCGTGATCCTGATTACGATCGTCGCAGTACACAGAAGTAACAAATAACTTAACACTTCTGACGAAAAAAACTGTTGCATTGCCTAATAGTTCAGAAAAGGAGATTCTTGATTTAAGTCTCTAGGAATAAGTTGTTATGCATGGAAGACAATATGGTTATAGTTTTCTATTTACTTTCTTTCTTTTCTTACAACTGTAATGAAGTTTGAATGTGTCTTTATTTTACATCATTTCTTCATATTATTGTATTGAAGCATAAGTTTGATCTAAATGTACTTGAATAGTTGTTTTCAAATGGATGAGTTCTTCTAGAAATTGAACATTTTATTACAATTGCCTATAACACAGTTTTAGTTTAGTTGACTAGATTCAAATTCCTAGACAAATTATTTTAGCTATGTTATGAATTAGCCAATATGGATTTGATAGTAATATGCACCGACTGGATTTCAAAAACACCATTAAATAATAATTTTATTTTTCAAATGAGAAAATAGAATATGCATATTAAACTATTGTTAAATATTTTTAAAATATAATCATTGCTAAGTTGTTTAATTGAAAAATATGTGCATTAATTAAACATGTTTCTTTTGATAAAAAAATATTAAATATACTTCAAATATTTATATACGACAATAACTGTATTATTGATATAAATATTCTATATACGAAACAACTTTACTATTAATACAAATATTTTTAAAAATTATATTAAAACAAAAATAATATAACGGAACAACTTTAATATTGTCATAAACGGAAACACTTTTATTATTGATTCAATTTTTTTGGTATACGAGAACAAATTTACTGTTCATTGAAATTATTTTATACATTCTGTAAAAACAAAGTAATTATTTATATACAGAAAAAATACATTGTTTATTATATGTTTTTATATCGGGAAAAATACTATTGTTAGAAACGAAACAACTTTACTATTCATTCAAATATTTTTATAAATACTATCAAAACAAAAATAATACTATTATTTTAATATTTTCATTAACGGGAACAACTTCACTATTGACTCTAATATATTTCTAAATCATATCAAAACAAAAATAATATTTATATACGGGAAAAAAATTATTTTTCATTAAAATATTTTTATATACGATAACAAACAGTATTTGTCATAAACAGGACCAACTTTATTACTTATTCAAATATTGAATAACATAAATTTATTGATCATTGTATTATCTCTTATAAAATAATTCTCTTATCTGTTACAAAAACTTAAACATTTCAATTATCAAAAACATCTTTCAATGTTTTTGATATCGAATTATTATACTGTTAAATACATAATTTTATTTATATTTTTTTGGGGAAAATTTTGTGTCATTCATATTTATTAAAAAATACTTAAAACATATTTTGTTTATTCAATTATTATTATATAGTTTCAAATATATAATTCATGTCAAAAAAATTTTTAATATTTATATACGAGGTCAAATTTGTTGTTGATTATAGGCAATAAATTATTATATTTTTAAAAATAATTACTTTTTTTGGTTGAAAATTTAAATTTTTTATTTTTATTTACAAAAAATGCGCGTACCATACCAATACCCGTGCGACTGCACGGGTCTCCCACTAGTGTATTATACAATGCATCATTTCATTACTTAATAACTTGTTGCACTACATGTCATTGCAACAAGACTAAGGTCACTGAAATTAGCACTTTCACACTTTAAATTCCAGGCGCTACAATTGTCCTTAAGGAAAGAGTTATGTAACTTCATTGCCTAATATTAATTAATATATCCTACTCTTAGCAACAAGTCACCTAATTAAATTATTTCCATACTAATTCATTCTCATTCCATGCGCAATGAAAAATAGGAGGGTAGCTCACCTCACTGCAATGGATTCATTACAATCCTAATATTTCAGAAAACATATTCTAAGCGCAGTACCCACACATTTATACACTAAATGTTAATGCTACAGCGATCAACAAATCCAATAATCATATTCATTTTCCAACTCCAAATATCAAACGGATCTCTAAAATATCATAAAGAAATCAATTTCTACACATCCAAAATCAATAATTTCAGAAATTAACATTAACCTAATTAATATAAAGTTCATAGAAAAAGTTTGGGGATTTTTCACTAACTCCATTTCTACCCAATAATCAACACCCAATAATCCCAATAATGAGAGAAAACTCACTCTTACCTTAGATTTTCTAGATGACTTTGTTCTTGAGTTCCTTGGTTTCCTCCTCTCTTTTACTCTTCCTCTTTTCTCTTCTCCTCTTCTACACTTTCCTCTTCTAATTTTCTGGTTTTTCTCACTCTTTCAACTCTTACTAACTCCCTTACTAAAACTCTACTATTCATAACCAAATGGGTCTAATTCAACCCAATACTCTTAATATCAACACCTCCCTTTAAGCCTGATAATTTCTAGTAACTATAAAATCATGTAAAATAGAATAAATTAAATAGTTCACTAAATACCAAAAATTCAATAAAATAATTAATTAGATAAATTCAACAATTCAATTTATTTTCAAATAATAAATTAAATCACACGTTTCAATTTAATCAATTAAATCGATTAATTCACATAAATTAAATAAATCAATTAATTTATATAAACTCAATAAATCATATAAATCAAACAATTCATATAAATTCAATAAATCAAATAATTCACTTAATTCAAATAAATCAATATTTCATAAAATCACTTAATAATTAATATAAATAATTAATTACTAAAAATCGGGGTGTTACAGACCTCGCCGAGAACGTAGAAGCCCTCGAGCCGAGAGACGTACAGAGTGACCTGTAAGCCGGTGTCGTCAGAGGGTGGTGCTTCCTCCCCGACCTTCTTCGTCTCGTGGACGTCCTATTGAGGAGCCTCGCTCCGGTGTACTGTTTCAGGCGTCATTCCTTGATCAAGATTTCGATTTTATCCTTAAGGTGGATGTAGTCTTCCGTTACGTGCCTATGGCTCCAGTGGAACCGGAAATACTTGGATTTGTCGACGTTCGTCTTGGGGGGAGTCGACTAGGGTAAACGAACCCCACTCCGTTAGAAGTCTGAGTTTATACACTCGGCCAGAATGCGCTTGCGGGGAGCGGTCAACAACGTGTACTCAGCGAAACGGCCTGCTGGTCCCCTGTGTTCGCGAGAATTTCATGGCTTATCATCTCTCCTTTTCTCCCCGCCTCTCCGAGGAGTCACAGGGTTATCATACTTTGAGACTTTGTCCCTCTCTTGGTTCCGTTAGTCGCAGGCATTGTTGGCAGCCTCTTTCTCCTTGTACTGGATGTAAGCTTGGGCTTTGAGGAAAAGGTTATCCAGCTAATGGGGTGTTTCGATGTCAACTGCTTTGGCGAAGTCACTGCGGGGGTGCAACCCTCGCTCAAACAGGTATCTCTTCATTCAGTCAGTCGTGGCAATTTAGACGGCCTCTCGATTGAACCTCTCTATGTAGTCGTGGAGAGATTTGTCCTTCCCCTGTATGATGGCCTCGAGCGACGCCCCAGATTTCGAATGTCGTCGAGAGGCGGTGAAATACCTGATGAACTGAGTTTTCAGGTCCGTCCAGGAGGTGATGGACTCCGAGACGAGACTTTTGTACCATGACATTGCACCCTTCCTCAGAGTTGTGGGGAAGAGTCGGCACTTGATGGCGCCTTTGATGTTACGGTAGTCGAGCATCACATTAATGTTCTCGATGTGATCGTCTGGGTCTGTCGTGCCATCGTAGGTTTCCAGACTCAGTGGTTTTTCCATTACGACGGGGAGGGGAGTTTCCATAATTGCTTGGGACAGTGGACCGCGGGGATCGTCTTCATCGTTTCGGACTGGTGAGCGCGACGGGGAGTGGTTGTACTGAGCGCTTCTGCAACGGCGTAACGAGTTTCTTGGTTGACTCCTCGATTTGTCCAGTTGCCCGCCGACTTTGTTCTTATGGGAACGGGGGAGCGTCTCTCCCTGTGGGGAGGATTACGATCACAATTCTTAGTGATCTCAAGTTGTGGCCTTTCTAACTGTGGGCAACGTCTGAGTTGTCGCAGAGAGAGGCTCTGAGACTCATTTCGCTGGTGTCTCCGCGAGGGAGAGCGTGGACGGATGTCTCGTCGTTGCTGGGACGAGCATCGAGATTCAGGTCGTCGATGTCTCTGCGAGGGAGAGCGTGATTGGAGGTCCTTCTCCAGCATTCCAATCCTTTTATTCTGCTGGAAAATCATGAAATTAGTTTGATTAATTGCAACAAACAGGGCCACCGTGGTAGGATCGGCGTCGGGTGGTACAGGAATTGGTTGAAAAACTCTTGGATTCTCAAAATGTTGGACGACATTGTATGCCACATCGTCGGAGAAGGGAGAGGCGGTGAGCCCGTCTCTAGGGTCACCTCTTCGGTAATGGTTGTCACATTGTTGTTGTGGTCACTGCCGACAATGAAGGGGGTTAAGGCAGTCCCGTGGATGTTATCATTGGCGTGTTGGTTGGCCATGATGATTGGTAGGGTTTTGATAGTTTGCTTTGGTCTTTAGGTTTCTGAGAAAGAAAAGACGGGGGAGCAAAGGGTTCCCATAGATGGTGCCACTGATCTTACCAGGATCAGAATTTCAATCAGCGGCCAGCAACATGTTGTGGACTTTAAGTTCACCGGTGGATGAGAAGAATAGGGGGTGTACCTGCAATAAACTCTGATGCCAAAGTGAGGTTCAGAGAGAAAAGAGAGCAAGTACAGGGTAAGCAAGAATAAGTTTAGAATACCTGACACTCTTGTGAAGAAGGGTATTTATAATGTGCCCTAAGCGTTGGGCCAACAATCATCTATTGTGGGATGGATCATCAGACCCACTACGGATAATTGTTAGGATCATACGTGGGAGTAGGGAAGACCAGCATGTGGTCTTCGTCCTGCGGAGAAGGGTATTTATAATGTTCCACAAGTGTTGGTCCAACGATCATCTGTTGTGAGATGGATCATCATGCCCATTACGGATGATTGGTAGGATCCTACGTGGGAGTAGGGAAGGCCAGCATGTGGTCTTCGTCCTGGGTCAACTGCCCCGGGCGCGAGTTCAGTTAGTGACATGTCCCCATGTGACGGGCACGTGGGGAACGTGTGGGGGACGTTACCTTCAGCGGTGATGGTGGATTAGGCATGTGTTGGGCCCTCCCCGACACAGAGCTAGGTTGGGTCGTACCCGACGGTGGGCCAGCCCCAGGCCCAGTCCAGAACATTATTATTATTATATTGTATTTGTATTTTGAATTTAAAAAGTAAAGTTTAGTTATCTTTAAGAACTTATGAAAATAAGTTTAAAAAAAAACTTATGAACAATGTCATAAGTTGTTTTCATAAGTTCTCTCAAACAAATAGTATCACAATACTTATGTCAATATGTAAACTTGAATAAGTCAATGCAAATATGCATTTAGTCTCATCGATCTTTTAATTTGTTAGTTTATTTAAACATTAATTTAATTGCTTATTTACAAATGTTCAAATACAATAGGCTTTTATATAGGCAAATAGGTCAAACAAGCCTTCGAAAAGGCCATACTCAAGCCTAAAAATAAGCCTACGATAGGCCATACGACAGGCTTAGGCTTTGAAATTTTTAGCAGGTCAGACTCAGGCTTGGAAAAACCTAGCTCGGCCCAGCCTATTCCCGCTCATATTGTTTGGTTAAAGAATTGTTTGCACAGTGGAAAAAATTGTTAATGGGACACATGATTTGATTGGAATTTAAATGTGTGGCATTAATTATGTCATGAGCATTATTGTGCAATTAATGTGATAAGTTAGTTGATGTAATCATGTCAGGAACATGTTGGTAACTACCACCTTTATGCATTAAAGGTAAATGATTAACATTTATGTGTTATTGGGAAAGTAACGGTCCCAGATAATTGTTCTGATGTTTTTCTAGAACCCACCTGATGCTTTTCTAGATGTACCTTCGTTCTGATGTTTTTCTAGAACCCTTTTTGTACCTATCTGATGTTCTTCCAGATATGTTTGTCGTTCTGACATTCTTTCAGAACTTGCTCTCGTGCATGCAATGCTTTTCTGGGTGTTTCGGATGTATCTTTAAAATCATTTCGATTTGCATCCAATGCTTTTCTGGATATCCTCAGTATATATTTGAGTTTGGTTAACAACTCGGTCCAATGCTTTTCTGTATGCCTTCGAGTTTGTTTCCCTTTCATCCAATTCTTTTCTAGATGTTTTCCATATATCTTTGAGCTTGGCGAACAACTCGGTCCAATGCTTTTCTGAATGCCTTTGAGTTTGTTTCCCTTTCATCCAATGCTTTTTTGGATGTCTTCTATAAAATATATTAATTGGTTTCCTTTTCCGTCCAATGCTTTTCTGGATGTTTTTTTGTATTTCTGGAGTGCTACATTCAATGCTTTTCTGAATGACTCTGATGTTTCTTCAGTTTGGTTTCCTCTTCCATGGTTTATCCAATGCTTATCTGGATATGCCTGTTATGTTTTCCAGAGTTCATTCAATGCTCTTCTGAATGTCTTTGATGATTATTTCTATTGTCTCCCAGAGTTCATTCAATGCTCTTCTAAATGTCTATGATGTATTTTCAGATTGGTTTCTCGTTCATCCAATGCTTTTCTGGATGTGTCAGGCGCATCTTCCAAGTTTCATTCAATGCTCTTTTGAATGTTTCTGATGATGTTCCTGATATATCTTCTAGAGTTTATTCAACGCTCTTCTGAATGTCTCTAACAAATTGTCACATTGGTTTCTCGTTCATCCAATGCTTTCTTGGATGTGTCAGATGCATTTCACAAGTTTCATTCAATGCTCTTCTAAATATCTCTGATGAATTGTCAGATTGGTTTCTCGTTCATCCAATGCATTTCTGGATGTGCCTGGTGTTCTTCTAGAGTTCATTCAATGCTCTTGTGAATGTCTTTGATGATTATTTCTATTATGTTCTAAAGTTTCATTCAATGCTCTTATGAATGTTTCTGATAATGTTCTTGTTGCTCTCCTATTTACCCTTGACGTACCTTTATAAGTTGGTTTCATTCCACATATAATTCTTTTATAGATGTTACGGGTGTGTTTCTGAGTTTAGTTCCTTTGTATCTAATCCTTTGTTAGACGTTCTTCAGTTTATCCCATGGTTTCTCTCTATTTTGTTCCAAGTATTGTTGGATGATTCTCCGACAGATTTCTAGCATATCTTGTTTTCCCCAGACAGTTTTCTTACCTTACCGTATTCAGTGTAGTTTCCTTTTTTCTGCAATCTCTGTCATCCCCGCAGAGTCTGTTTCTCGTATCATAGTCTCATGCATATTATGGCATTTAGGGACAACAATTCGGGTCTTCTGGTATTTAACTATCTTCCACCGTAATAACATGACGATTAACATCTCTCATGACATCTAGTTGAAGATATTTAAATAGGGGCAACTGTCATACCCTCATTTTTAGCCTAACATTCTCATCATCTATGCATCATATCATCAGCATATCATTTAACCATTATGCATTCAAAAATACAAAAATATCTTGCATTTGCTTTCTTTTCTTGGTGTTCAAGCATTATGTTTGCAATAGTGGATCAAGGTTGTCTCTACCATGGATATTGTCAAAGGACAAAAGGTGCATAAATTCAAGTGTTTAGAAATCATCATGGGGTTAGTGTAGCTCAAGCAAGTTTTGTGCCAAGATAAGGCCAATTGAGATTCAAATTACAAATCTTGGGCAAGTAAGGATTTTGAATTTGGTTCATCATTTCTTAAGTGACAAGGAATTAGCAATTCATCTACTCATGGTCAAGGCTTTCTTTCAATATTGATTCAAGTTAGCTTAACATGGAAGCAAGGTCTTAATTCATTCATCTCAAAATTAGTTTTTAATGAAGAGGTTCAAATTTGGTGCAAATGGTTCTAAGTGTGTTCCATATGAGTTTGTGAATCAAAATCAAAGCTAGACAATACAATTTCATGCATGGTTCAAACAAGTATATAGGGTGCAAATAATAACATTTAAATGAAAGGCCCAAATACAAATTACATTCAAGGCAAGGTAATCCAAGTTATAAGAGTCCAAAAACAAGGAAAATGGAAGGGAAAAATACAACGTGGGTAAGGAAAAAAACCGCAGCAATACAAATGCTGAAAAGTTTCATAAGAAACTTTGATGGCAAAGCCTAAATTACCCTTCCCTAACTATAAATCAGTAACACTTTCCCAAGCAAAGGGGGTTAGATGCAGAATTCCACGCACACAAAAAAACCTTGATTGCTCATAAAAAAACCTTCATAGCATTGTAACGATCCTCAACCACTCTTCACATATTTTCAACCTTAAATAACTGCACTCAAAAAAACTTTGCACATTAACAACAAATACACAAAGCAAAAATCCAATTTCATCACCAAAAATAAATAAAAAACACATCACACAAAAATCACTCTGCTCAACAATAACAACAACTCATAACAACCCGTAGTGAACATTCTTGCCAATAAATAATTCACAGCCCTTACTGCAACGTAGAAACTCAACAACAACACTCAAAACGCAGACCACAACAAAATACAATGCATAACAATCAACAACATCACGAGTTCGATTCATAACACAATGATTCGCGATAACAACGACTCAGAAATTGCGAAGAAGAAGAACAAGAACAAGAACGCGATAAAAATTTTGGTACCTGAATCTCTCGTCGCTGTGCAAATCGAGACGTCGAAGGTAGATTTCTTGTTTTAGATTTAAGAACTTGATGAAGAATTAGTTGAAATTTATGAAGGGTTGGAAGTGAGAAGACCAAGACAAAGGTGTTGTCGTTGCCGCCGCCGTGTGGTGTACCGACGCAGGTTGTTCGTGTGATCGGTGAGCATGTTTGAGGAAGAAGAGGAAAATGAGTTAATTGGATGTGAAGGCTTTGACTTGTGAGGCTGAGTCTCTTGAATCCTTCTTCATGTAAGCTTGGGCTTCATAGCCCATTCACATTGTTACTCACACCTTCCTCCCGACCCATCACCCCCTCTCTTTTCTTATTCTTTTGTTTTTTCTTTCTTATTTTTCAATTGTTTTATTATCTTACTTTTTTTCTAAACTTCTAATAATCTTTCTATTTCATACTTTAATTTCTTTTTTACAATCATTCTTGATTCATTTTTTTGGATCCATTTTTTATTCTTTTTTTGTTTATTCTTTTGTTTTTTTTCTTCCTTTTGTGATTATACGGTTGATGAAGTCTTAAACGTCAGGGATAAATGATCCCTAGGATGATTGAAACTTCAACACTTCAAACCAGTTGACGAATAATAATTGGATCATTCTTGATATTTTGAGGTATTGATAGGCTGCTCTTGGTTGATCATACATTTGAATCTCTTGATGATAGATGAAACCATTGTGCCGATTTGAGTTTGCTTTCGATTTTCTCATTGTGTTGCATGTTTTATGAGAATAACTTTGCATTATTTCTCCAACATGTTTGAATGCATAGATTCTTATTGACCGACCTCGGATAGGCGTGTCTTCTACATAAGTCCACTTACTATTGCTTAACATAGCGCTAGATTGTCCCGATGCGATTAATCGATCATTCGATCACTAACTACTAACTTCTAACTTCTAACTTTTATGTTATTGCACTTTATTTTCTCGCAATTTACTTCTCGTCATTTACTTTCCGCAATTTATTTTATTACTCATTTATCATTCATGTATTTACTTTGTGTCCTTTTCTTCCTTTTTTATCTTTATTCCTTATCTTGTAAAAAACAAAAAAAATATATGATAAAAAACAAAAAAAGGCTTAAAAAAACTTGGGAGACATAAATGGACTGTGGATTGTGCAGATTGTAACACCCTTCTAAACCCCGTGGAAAATATATAATTATATCAGAGTAATTATCATGTATTTCACAAAAGGGTATTATATATAATTTCAAAACATCACAAAACACTTGTCATGCTCAATAACACTTAACTAAATTTATGCTTTTAAAAAACTTACATATTAACATGTAGCAGCGAATTTAAGTTAATCATAATAGACATAATGAAAGTCTCATGCTCATCTCATTCATAATCAATACTTAGACATACAAGCCAATAATCCACATAATTCAAAACAAACATAGCAACATAAAGTGAGTACATAATGTATCTCTCAAACATAAACCGAAACGATCCCAGTGTTACATGATCAGAGCACGAGTCGACCCAACATAAATAAAGACACTAAAACAGCTACTTCAACGGCTACCTTGCGCTACGAGTAACTCTATTCCTCAGTACCTGAGCGATAGTGTATAAAACATCATTCCAACAGAAGGGTGAGAATTCACATAATTATTGAAATCATAAGATAATAATTAATTAAAAGGCATATAAACATAATTACAATTATTCTCACACTTCCAAAGTCTCATCAACGAGGTATTACTCAAGTAACCACACCATACACAAGTATATCCACACAATTCCTCAATTTAACTAATTCAACAATTCACATGCATACACATACTTTCATACGACAACATATATGCAATGTGATTCGATGCAAGACTCAATGCAACTCATGCCATGTGGTACCAACACTTATTATTTTTTGGTTTTTACACTTAAACCGGGTCCGTTCCCTAGACCAATAACAAACAAAAGCTTGTTCCCTAAACTTTCAAACCTCGCTCTAGGTTTGGGATAAGTCACTAGCTCCCACGGAACTAGCAAGCAATGCCTCTTGACACAAATGATGCGTATGCAATCAACAATCATATGCAATTAAGACAATTCCCTAATCTTAATATCATGCATATCTCCAATAATTCATTACACTTGAATTACCACACACTTGCAGACACAAACACATTTTCAAAATCAAGACATTCTTACTTCAAACATCATCACCATAATTAGCAATTAATCCACAAGTATCAATACAATTTCATCTCAATTCACAAATCACATGATACCGATTACACATAGAGTAAATGATTTATCATCAATAATTAACTCAATATTTAATAAATAATCAATATCTAAATAAATAATCAATATTTAATTAAATGATCAATATTTGAATAAATAGTCAATATCTAAATAAATAATCAATCTAATATTCAATAAATAATTAATATTTAATAAATCATCCAATATTCAATAAACAATTCATTATTTAATAAATAATCAACATTTGAATAGACAATTAATATTTGGATAAGTAATTAACATTTAATAAGGTCCCCTATAATTAATAAAGTTTCATTTGATAGAATATCACTTATACTATTAAATATGAAGTTGATGCTACAAAAATGTGTGTAATTGAATTTGTAGGAGGCACAATTATCCTCCTCCGAGTTGGTTGACATGTATAAGAAGCTGTTTGTACTACGATATGGTATATGCTTATCATAAAATAATGAAACATTCGAGATTTTTTAATGCCACTTTAGGTTGTAATATCTGTTGATAATGTTGTATGTTTCTTTATAATTTGTATTTGATTATCAATACTATATTTCAAGCATGCTCGGTTGCTCTCAAATAAATTTAGAAAATGGTACAAATATTCCAATTCCAATTCTAAAAAAAATGCTCTCTATTGTAACAAATTCTTATTCTTACTATATGCAACATTTAAATCAAATATGTGAGACATGTGGCTTCAAAATGTACAAGGGCGATTAGGCTAATCTTTATATACAGGAGCAAAATTATTAACATAATCCAATAGGGTTGAATAATATTTCTTACCGGATATATGCACACACAAAAAATAAGAATAGTACATGAAAAGGAACAGGAGTCATATTTGTTTCATTGCTCAATTGATGAGCTACAGGATATAGAAAAATCACATTAATTTCCACTACTACTCTACAAGTGCTTATAATTAAATATTTTGTATTATTTCCATTGCCTAATTATTAAAAGAAATGGCACTTGTTTTCGTCAAAATCTGAAGCACTACAAGGTAGAAGGAGAAATTATTACATTGCCTAATTAATTACTACCTTCTTGTCATACTCATAGAAAGGTGGCGCTACAGTGATTAACAAATTAATTATCCCTTTTTTTTCAATTCTAATGGGTTCTCTAAATATTAAATGAGTCTCTATACTATAACAATATCAATTCCAAACGCACAAAAATTAACACATTTCAAAGATTAATATCAAAACCTAACAATTTTAATCTAAACCTATTTCTACCCACTAATCATCATAAAATAATCCTAATAATGAGTGAAAACTCACCCTTACCTTAGTTCTGGATGAATTTCTTGAGCTAGGCTTTTGAGTTCCTCTTCTTCTCCACTCCTCTTCTTTCCTCTACACTTTTCTTCTTGTTCCAATTTCTCTCTTACTATCTTTCTATTCTCTTTAAACCCTAACTTTGTCTTTAAGCTACTGGACTTAACCCAACCCATCTCACTTACTATTCACACACCACATCAAACCCAACTAATATCTAGAAATTCTACATAATTCTACCAAATAGAATCAATTAAATAAATTACTTAATTTAAATAATCCAAATAAATCAAGTAATTAAATAAATCAATTATTTCAAATAAATCTAAACAAATCAATTATTTCAAATAATTTAATAAATCACATATTTCAATTAAATCAATTAAATCAATTAATTCATATAAATCAAATAAATCAATTAATTTATATAATTCCAATAATTCATATAAATCAAACAATTCATATAAATTCAATAAATCAAATAATTCATTTAAATCAATTAATTCAAATAAATTAAATAAATCACATAAATCAATCAATTCATAAAATCACTCAATTAATTAATATAAATAAATAATCACTAAAATTAGGGTGTTACAACCCTCCCCCACTTAAGAGATTTTCGCCCTCGAAAATTACCTCAAACGAATAACTTGGGATAAGACTCTCTCGTCTGACTCATACCAACACAATGACGTCCTACACCTCCTACCAAACAATGCCTCGAACGGTGTCATTCCAATACTCGAATGAAAACTGTTGTTGTAGGTGAACTCAATCAAAGGTAAGTAGTTATCCCAAGCTCTTCCCTTTTCCAACACACAAGCTCTCAAAAGATCAATATAATTCCATCTCAATTCACAAATCACACGATACCGATTACACATAGAGTAAATGATTTATCATCAATAATTAACTCAATATTTAATAAATAATCAATATTTAAATAAATAATCAATATTTAATTAAATGATCAATATTTAAATAAATAGTCAATATCTAAATAAATAATCAATCTAATATTCAATAAATAATTAATATTTAATAAATCATCCAATATTCAATAAACAATTCATTATTTAACAAATAATCAACATTTGAATAGACAATTAATATTTAGATAAGTAATTAACATTTAATAAGGTCCCCTTTAATTAATAAAGTTTCATTTGATAGAACATCACTTATACTATTAAATATGAAGTTGGTGCTACAAAAATGTGTGTAATTGAATTTGTAGGAGGCACAATTATCCTCCTCCGAGTTGGTTGACATGTATAAGAAGCAGTTTGTACTACGATATGGTATATGCTTATCATAAAATAATGAAACATTGGAGATTTTTTAATGCCACTTTAGGTTGTAATATCTCTTGATAATGTTGTATGTTTCTTTATAATTTGTATTTGATTATCAATACTATATTTCAAGCATACTCGGTTGCTCTCAAATAAATTTAGAAAATGGTACAGAAATTCCAATTCCAATTCTAAAAAAAATGCTCTCTATTGTAACAAATTCTTATTCTTACTATATGCAACATTTAAATCAAATATGTGAGACATGTGGCTTCAAAATGTACAGGGGCGATTAGGCTAATCTTTATATACAGGAGCAAAATTATTAACATAATCCAATAGGGTTGAATAATATTTCTTACCGGATATATGCACACACAAAAAATAAGAATAGTACATGAAAAGGAACATGAGTCATATTTGTTTCATTACTCAATTGATGAGCTACAGGATATAGAAAAATCACATTAATTTCCACTACTACTCTACAAGTGCTTATAATTAAATATTTTGTATTATTTTCATTGCCTAATTATTAAAAGAAATGGCACTAGTTTTCGTCAAAATCTGAAGCACTACAGGGTAGAAGGAGAAATTATTACATTGCCTAATTAATTACTACCTTCTTGTCATACTCATAGAAAGGTGGCGCTACAGTGATTAACAAATTAATTATCCCTTTTTTTCCAATTCTAATGGGTTCTCTAAATACTAAATGAGTCTCAATACTAAACCAATTTCAATTCCAAACACACAAAAATTAACACATTTCAAAGATTAATATCAAAACCTAACAATTTTAATCTAAACCTATTTTTACCCACTAATCATCATCAAATAATCCAAATAATGAGTGAAAACTCACCCTTACCTTAATTTTGGATGAATTTCTTGAGCTAGGATTTTGAGTTCCTCTTCTTCTCCACTCCTCTTCTTTCCACTACATTTTTCTTCTTGTTCCAATTTCTCTCTTACTATCTTTCTATTCTCTTTAAACCCTAACTTTATCTTTAAGCTACTGGGCTTAATCCAACCCATCTCACTTACTATTCACACACCACATCAAACCCAACTAATATCTAAAAATTATACATAATTCTACCAAATAGAATCAATTAAATAAATTACTTAATTTAAATAATCCAAATAAATCAAGTAATTAAATAAATCAATTATTTCAAATAAATCTAAACAAATCAATTATTTCAAATAATTTAATAAATCACATATTTCAATTAAATCAATTAAATCAATTAATTCATGTAAATCAAATAAATCAATTAATTTATATAATTCCAATAATTCATATAAATCAAACAATTCATATAAATTCAATAAATCAAATAATTCATTTAAATAAATTAATTCAAATAAATTAAATAAATCACATAAATCAATTAATTCATAAAATCACTCAATTAATTAATATAAATAAATAATCACTAAAATTAGGGTGTTACAACCCTCCCCCACTTAAGAGATTTTTGCCCTCGAAAATTACCTCAAACGAATAACTTGGGATAAGACTCTCTCATCTGACTCATACCAACACAATGGCGTCCTACACCTCCTACCAAACAATGCCTCGAACGGTGTCATTCCAATACTCGAATGAAAACTGTTGTTGTAGGTGAACTCAATTAAAGGTAAGTAGTTATCCCAAGCTCCTCCCTTTTCCAACACACAAGCTCTCAAAAGATCCTCGAGTGACTGAATCGTCCTCTCAGTCTGACTATCTGTCTGCGGATTATAAGCAGAACTCAAACGCAACTTCGTACCCAAGGCACTTTGCAAACTCTCCCAAAATCTTGAAGTAAACCTCTGATCTCTATCTGACACAATGCTAGACGGAATACCATGCAAACTGAAAATCCTCTCAATGTACAACGTTGCTAATTTCTCCAATGGATAATCCATTCGCATTGGAATAAAGTGAGCATATTTTGTCAATCTATCCACAATAACCCAAATAGATTCACAATTACTCGGTGATCTAGGTAAACCAGTCACAAAATCCATGGATATGCTATCCCATTTTCACTCGGGAATAGATAACGGTTGCATCAAACCCGACAGTTTCTGATGCTCAATCTTCGACTTCTGACAAGTAAAACAAGAATACACAAACTCGACAATATCCTTCTTCATACGAGGCCACCAAAATACTTTCCTCAAATCTTGATACATCTTAATAACATCGGGATGAATACTCAATTAACTACAATGCCCTTCCTCAAGAATACACTTCTTCAGCTCAACAATATCCAGAACACAAACTCTAACACGACATCTCATGATATCGTTCTCATCAATCCAAAAATCACCACCTTGACCTTGATTGATTAAAGTCAACCGATCAACCAAACTCAAATCAGATTTTTTACCTTCTCGAATCTCATCAAGAATACCACTCGTAAGCTTCAAGATACCAAGCTTCACTCCATAACAAGTCTCTTCATAAACCAAACTCAAATCACAAAATTGCTCAATCATTTCTAACTCTTTTACCATCATCATCGACATAGGCAAAGATTTCCTACTCAATGCATCAGCTACCACATTTGCTTTACCCGGATGGTAATTCAAACCAAAATCATAATCCTTCAGAAGTTCCAACCATCTCCTTTGCCTTCCATTCAATTCTTTCTGGCCAAAGAGGTACTTCAAACTCTTATGATCACTAAATACCTCAAATCTAGAACCAAACAAATTATGCCTCCAAAGCTGCAACACAAACACAACAACGACCAACTCTAAGTCATGCGTCAGATAATTCCTCTCAAGCACTTTAAGTTGCCTTGAAGCATAAGCAATAACTTATTGATATTGTATCAACACACCTCCCAAACCCATCAAAGAAGCATCACAATATACAACAAATGGTTCTACCGGATTCGGCAAAATCAAAACATGAGCTGTCGTCAATCTTCTCTTAAGTTCTTGGAAACTTTCTTCACACTTTGCATCCCAAACAAAAACTTGACCCTTCCTATTCAACTGCGTCAACGACAAAGATAACTTGGCAAATCCTTCAATGAATTTCCGATAATAACCTGCCAAACCAAGAAAACTTCTAATCTCAAAAACTGATCTCGGAGCTTCCCATTGCGATACAGCTTCAACCTTCGACAGATCAACTGCAATACCTCTACTCAAAATCACATGGCCAAGAAAATTCATTTCCTTCAACCAAAACTCGCACTTAGAAAGTTTAGCATATAACTACTTTTTCAACACAGATAACACAATTCTCAGGTGCTCAACATGATTCTCTTCACTATTCGAATAGATCAAAATATCATCAATGAACACAACCACAAACTTGTCCAAATAAGGATGGAAAATCTTGTTCATGTACTCTATAAATACACCTGGTGCATTAGTCACCCCAAATGGCATCACAAAATACTCATAATGTCCATACCTCGTTCTAAAAGCAGTCTTCTGAATTTCTTCAGCCTTCACACGAATCTGATGACACCCATATCTCAAATCTATCTTACTGAACACACTCGCACCAACCAACTGATCCATCAAATCATCAATCCTTGGAAGTGGATACTTATTCTTGATAGTCACTTTGTTCAATTGTTTGTAATCCACACAAAGCCTCATAGAACCTTCTTTCTTCTTAACCAACAAAACTGGTGCACCCCACGGTGACACACTCAAACGAATAAACCTCTTCTCAAGAAAATCTTCAAGTTGACTCTTCAACCCTTTCAATTCCGATGCGAGTATACGATATGGGGCCATCGATAACGGACTAGTTCCAGAAACTAAGTCGATCGAAAACCCCACTTCATGTTACGACGGTAAATAACTTATCTTATCAGGAAAAACTTCTGAAAAATCACGAACAATTGGCAAAGCACCAACTACTTCACTTTCACCAATACTCAAAGTTGCCATCAATATAAACATCTCAGCACCATCCTGAACCGACTCATCAAAACAATCTGTAAGTACTTGGCTTAACTCCAAACAATTCACTGTACACACCATCTAAGCTTGCAAGACACGTCTATTTCATCCAACATGATCCCGTCTACTATCAACAAGAGATTAAGGGTGATCAGTTTCTCAATTTGTCAATAGACAGTCGACAATCATGATGGGGCATAAACCATCTTTGTCAAACTATAATAACGTTCAACGACACACTGAGCCACCACTCCACACTTGAAGCATCTTGGAGAATCACAAATTTCTCCCCCACTTGTTTCAATTCCACTCCTGCTGACAAAGGTTAGAAATCCAAACGAGTACCGACAGTGTTTTCACACACATGTCGCATACTAGGAAACAAACAACATTAGACAACCTGGCCGGATAAACTGACCTGCTCTGATACCACTAATGTAACACCCTTTTAAACCCTGCGGAAAATATATATTTACATCAAAGTAAATATCATGTATTTCACAAAAGGGTATCACAAATAATTTCAAAACATCACAAAACACTTGTCATGCTCAATAACACTTAACTAAATTTATGCTTTTCAAAAACTTTCTCATTAGCATGTAGCAGCGGATTTAAGTTAATCATAATAGACATAATGAAAGTCTCATGCTCATCTCATTCATAATCAATACTTAGGCATACAAGCCAATAATCCACATAATTCAAAATAAACATAGCAACATAAAGTGAGTACATAATGTATCTCTCAAACATAAACTGAAACGATCCCAATGTTACATGATCAGAGCACGAGTCGACCCAACATAAATAAAGACACTAAAACAGTTACTCCAATGGCTACCTCGTGCTACTAGCAACTCTACTCCTCGGTACCTGAGCGATGTTATATAAAACATCATTCCAACAGAAGGGTGAGAATTCACATAATGATTGAAATCATAAGATAATAATTGATTAAAAGGCATATAAACATAATTACAATTATTCTCACACTTCCAAAGTCTCATCAACAAGGTATTACTCAAGTAACCACACCATACACAAGTATATCCACACAATTCCACAATTTCACTAATTCAACAATTCACATACATACACATACTTTCATATGACAACATATATGCAATGTGACTCGATGCAAGACTCAATGCAACTCAAGCCATGTAGTACCAACACTTGTTATTATTTTTCGGTTTTTACACTTAAACCGGGTCCGTTTCCTAGACCAATAACAAACAAAAGCCTGTTCCCTAAGCTTTTAAACCCCGCTCTAGGTTTGGGATAAGTCACTAGCTCCCATAGAACTAGCAAACATTGTCTCTTGACACAAATGATGCGTATGCAATCAACAATCATATGCAATTAAGACAATTCCCTAATCTTAATATCATGCATATCTCCAATAATTCATCACACTTGAATTAACACACACTTGCACACATAAACACATTTTCAAAATCAAGACATTCTTACTTCAAACATCATCACCATAATTAGCAAGTAATCCACAAGTATCAATACAATTCCATCTCAATTCACAAATCACACGATACCGATTACACATAGAGTAAATGATTTATCATCAATAATTAACTCAATGTTTAATAAATAATCAATATCTAAATAAATAATCAATATTTAATTAAATGATTAATACTTAAATAAATAGTCAATATCTAAATAAATAATCAATATAATATTCAATAAATAATTAATATTTAATAAATCATCCAATATTCAATAAAAAATTCATTATTTAATAAATAATCAACATTTGAATAGACAATTAATATTTGGATAAGTAATTAACATTTAATAAGGTCCCCTTTAATTAATAATGTTTCATTTGATAGAATATCACTTATACTATTAAATATGAAGCTAATGCTACAAAAATGTGTGTAATTGGATTTGTAGGAGGCACAATTATCCTCCTCCGAGTTGGTTGACATGTATAAGAAGCAATTTGTACTACGATATGGTATATGCTTATCATAAAATAATGAAACATTGGAGATTTTTGAATGCCACTTTAGGTTGTAATATCTCTTGATAATGTTGTATGTTTTTTTATAATTTGTATTTGATTATCAATACTATATTTCAAGCATACTCGGTTGCTCTCAAATAAAATTAGAAAATGGTACAGATATTCCAATTCCAATTCTAAAAAAATGCTCTCTATTGTAACAAATTCTTATTCTTACTATATGCAACATTTAAATCAAATATGTGAGACATGTGTCTTCAAAATGTACAAGAGCGATTAGGCTAATCTTTATATACAGGTGCAAAATTATTAGCATAATCCAATAGAGTTGAATAATATTTCTTACCGGATATATGCACAAAAAACAAATGAGAATAGTACATGAAAAGGAACAGGAGTCATATTTGTTTCATTGCTCAATTGATGAGCTACAAGGTATAAAAAAATCACATTAATTTCCACTACTACTCTACAAGTGCTTATAATTAAATATTTTATATTATTTTCATTGCCTAATTATTAAAAGAAATGACACTTGTTTTTGTCAAAATGTGAAGCGCTAGAGGGGAGAAGGAGAAATAATTACATTGCCTAATTAATTACTACCTTCTTGTCATACTCATAGAAAGGTGACGCTACAGTGATTAACAAATTAATTATCCCAATTTTTTTTCCAATTCTAATGGGTTCTCTAAATATTAAACGGGTCTTTATATTATACCAATATCAATTCCAAACACAAAAATTAACACATTTCAAAGATTAATATCAAAACCTAACAATTTCAATCTCATAGAAAAATTTGGGGATTTTAATCTAAACCTATTTCTACCCACTAATCATCATCAAATAATCCCAAAAATGAGTGAAACCCACTCTTACCTTAGTTTTGGATGAATTTCTTGAGTTTGGATTTTGAGTTCCTCTTCTTCTCCACTCGTCTTCTTTCCTCTACGTTTTTCTTCTTGTTCAAATTTTCTCTCTTACTATCTTTCTATTCTCTTTAAACCCTAACTTTGTCTTTAAGCTATTGGGCTTAACCCAACCCATCTCACTTACTATTCACACACCACATCAAACCCAACTAATATCTAGAAATTCTACATAATTCTACCAAATATAATCAATTAAATAAATTACTTAATTTATATAATCCAAATAAATCAAGTAATTAAATAAATCAATTATTTCAAATAAATCTAAACAAATCAATTACTTCAAATAATTTAATAAATCATATATTTCAATTAAATCAATTAATTTATATAATTCCAATCATTCATATAAATCAAACAATTCATATAAATTCAACAAATCAAATAATTCTGTTAAATCAATTATTTCAAATAAATTTAATAAATCACATAAATCAATTAATTCATAAAATCACTCAATTAATTATTGTAAATAAATAATCACTAAAATTAGGGTGTTACAACACACAACTTAATATTTTTCATCATGGAGTTTTGGACTTAATATTTGACCATAGGAAAATGAGACTTGGATTTGAACTCTTATTTTCATTGCCTAGCTTAAGAAACTTTGCACAACACACGACTTTCTCTTGGGCTACCTGACAACGAGACCATTTATTTCTCGCTTCATTATATTCCTATTCGACAAAATGTACCTCATCCCTATATGATGTAATAGCTTTATCGCTTTTGTCATGATTGTGTTTTAATGCTTTATTCAACTGTTAATCACTTCAAGCATCACATTAAACCCTTTTAAAAAAACACATTCTCGATTCAATGTGAGTCATTTTATACCTTGTAAGTCGACCGCTTTATAAGCATCATAATCAACCTATGGCTTACTCTTGGGCTTTCTTACAATGAGTTTTTTTTTGCACACACCCATATAACTTACTCTTAGGTTTCCTTACAATGAGACTCATGCATTTTTAATTAATTAATTGGATGCTTATCTGAGTGCTTAATCCAGTTGTGTATGCTGATACGCTTCGAACACACTGACGTGTCCGTCGAATAAAAACTGCAAGTATACAGTTGTTCGCGTAATTTTAAATAAGGTTGTCGAACCCAGATGGAAGGGATAATCAAACTAATGCAATCTATAGTTGCAGTGCAAAGCTAAGGCTAAGGATTAACGGGTTTTAAACGGGAATAACAAATTACTAATTATAGAGGTTTTTAGGAATAATAATAAAAACGAGTCCAAAATATGGTTTCCGCGTACTTAAGGGACTTGTAGGAGTCGGGTGCTAATTACGATTGAACTTTGTTCCGTAGAAAGTACTAACTTAAAGACTCTGTCTCACACTCTTGCGCTATCGACAAGAACCACACCTCTCAACCACAGGATTTTGCTCTCGCTCGCCCGATTTAATTGAAAAGTGTATTTTGAAAGTTAATGAACTTCTAAATAATGCCTAAAGCGCTCTCGCTGTTTTTAGGATCGATACCTAGTTTCCACTATCAGTTCATCCCTCACACTCTCGCGCTATCGGTCCGAACTTAGTATATTCCTCACTCTCGTGTCGGAATAATAAGACATGAAAATTAGAAACAAAGAGCAAAACTAACATACAATTAATAATTTTGCACCTAAATTTTCTACGTAGTCCCGTCGGTAACGACGGTCCTCATACGCCGAACTCTAATAATTTAGTAAGACATGGTGTTTTTCATAGCATACATGTTAACGGTAATCGAAATCAAAACTAACATTACATACAAAATTAAAATAAATTCAAATGCAAAATAAAATCAAGAAATAACCTATAAAGTAAAAATACTGAACTAAATTGAAATAATGCCGACAGGCTTGTTCGGAATCCAAAAGTACACCAACAAAAGAAAATTACAAAAAAGTGCGACAATTCCTCGATGTGAGTAATTGCCGCTTTGAAACTGAATATATGCCTAAAAATCTAAACGGAATTTTGACAGAGCTTCCGCGCGAATTCGGGGTGTTTGGAACATGACCATAGGGTCCTGTATATAGAGGAAGTAAGGATATCAAATGCCCATGTCATGGTCTTGAGTTGAGGGGAAAAAAGGACTGAAGTAACTGCCCAAAGCAGTTGCAGAATTTGAATTCTGCAACTGTGCTGCTATGGCGACTGCCGTCAGGCCATGACGAACACCATGGTCTTGCTTCATTTAAATAAGTGGCAGGCTGGTGTATGGTGAACACCATATGGCCATGGCAAATGCCATATCAGCAAAACAGCCAGAATTGATCTTTCTTGCTGCAATTTCCTCTTCTTTCACTCTTTTTCTGCTTCTCTTCCGATTCTGCAACAGATGAAGTTGTCAACTGCAAAATACACAAAACAAAGTAAAGATACAAATAAAACACGAATAAAAAGGACGAATAATGTGCGCAATGAGACTAAAAATATGATACGATTTCTCGTTATCAAACTCCCCCACACTAAGACTTTTGCTTGTCCTCAAGCAAACTCCCAACACATATAAAAACAGTAGGTGCAATATCCGAAACGAAAGCACGACACGACTTTAAAACGGGTACACAACTATTAGGCTAATACTAAAAGGATATGTACTAGACTTTGACAACGAGGATACCGTAATGTCACATATCCGCGTTTGCGGACAAAAACTCCCCCTATTCGATACTAATCCAAATCATACCATTATAACTCGACCTACATTCCTTGTTTCTTTTTCACTCTCTTTCATTCTCGCGCGATCACATTAATCCCGTTATCCCCGCACTCGCATGGTAAGTGAATCTGTTAGTGTTTATGATCTCGGAATTTAACTTTTTGCTCTTTTTCTTTCTTTTCGAATTTTAAAAATCCGATCCGTTGGGCTAAATGGTCGGGTGAGGGCCACCTAACTTAGAGGAAAACGAATCTTTTCATTCATTTTCTATAAAACAGCTTAATTCATATTATTATTATTTTTTCGAGATCACCACATATTTGCATCGGTTCATTACTTAGCGTGTGCATTAGGATGGTGCTGACTGCTAACATAAACTAATCAAGTGACTACTACATAAAATCAGAAATCAATGTCTCGGCATAATGGTTTTTTATATCGGTTCCGCATACTTAGGGAGTCTAGGGTGCTATGACGGTACCGACGATATCAAGACTTTCCCAAGTCTAATTAACGTAGCCTATAAGTGAAAAGTGTCATGCTTTTGAATCAGAAGAAATTTTTTTCGTCGGGGTCAATTTTTATCAATCTTAGGGGTATCTAACAAAAGAAAAGGATAACATACAATAGGACTCAATTGACGCATAAAAGACTCGACATAACTAAAACAGAAATAAACTAACTAGTAAAACATAAAAATAACAGAAAACTAAAAATAAAGCAATAAAGCTCCTCCCCCACACTTAAACCAAACATTGTCCCCAATGTTTTAGTACAAGGTGAAAGAAGGAGTGGAAAAAACTGGTGAAATCAATGGTGGCGGGCTCTGCCGCGATGGCGTCCAAATCCTCTGCCAAGGGCAGGGTTAGGAACATGCTGCACAATCTCTCTCAAAGAAGTCACCTCCATCCTCATACCCTCCATCTGCTCCATCAGATCTCCCATGTCATGCTTTATCCGGTCGGCAAAGTCAACCTGCTGCTGGTTGGCACGGTCCAAAGCAACTCTGAGGTCCTCCTGCTATCGCTGCAAACTCTAGAGTAGTAAATCACGCTCTGCCTCTCTGTCATTCCGAAACCATAGCTCGGACAAGATGGCATCTAGACTGCTCCAGATGACGACGTAATCGTACTCTTCACGGGGCTGGTATGTACCAATAAAGTGATCAGAAAAATTGGGTGCAGTGTGTGCATGGTGACTAGGCCCTGGGATATCAGCAGCATTGGCACGGGGGCCAGTCTATGGAGCAAATCCCATAGTCTCAGCATAGGCCCTGTTAGCAGTCTCCTCCTCTAGGTTCGGGGCCTCAGTGTCAAACAATGTTCACATTAATGCGCGTCGCACAAGGTAAAACAATACTCCTCACCTCTCTGTTCCTAATCATCAGCCTATATTTGTCGCTTGGCAGATTCTTAATGAGGTGCATGTTGAGGCAATATTCTAAGTCAGTAAAAGAAACGACCAACTGCTCAATGGTAGCCAACTCATCATGCAGACCTAAAGTATAAGCTATGGAGGTAATCATTCCTCCTACACATATGTGACCACCAGTCCTACCGGCGGCATATCCAAGATGAGATAACAAGAAAGGGGTAGGGTCTACCTTAGTTTCCGATAAAGCACAGATAATGAAAAATAGGTATTTGGAATTGACATTCCCTGTGTTCTCTCTTCCAAAAATTGTGTTCGCTAAAATGCGGTGAAGGTATCTTATGGCGGGGTTGTGGATTGTGGTGGATTTTAGACCTTCCCAAGAAGTGGCGGTCTTGCCAGTAATCTGGCGCCAAAAGCCTATAACATTGGCTTCCCACTCACTTTCAAGTGGTGCCTGGAAAGTGTAAGCCTCTCCGCTCGGAAATTGAAAAATAGCCCATACTCTCTCTTGTGTCAGTGTATAATCCCTATTGAACATTCTAAAATTAACAGTGCCAGATGTATGGGACGAATCACAAGAATACTAAAAGGTGCTTAAAAATTCATAAGTTAATTTAGTGTAAGTGGGGTGAGTGAGAGAGCAAAATAAGACAAACCGAGATTGGTCAACATCCAATTGATGCTATCAAACAACCCCAATGCACGAACAATATTGACGTGGGCGTACCGAGTTGCTACAACAGGTCTCTTACAGAGTTTGTGGAAGACGGTCCGTTGATGCTAACTAACGATTTCTTCCGGGAACTCGATTCTCATGTAATCGATTTCATAAGCAACTCTTGGAGGCATTCTGGAAATTTTGAAAATGATTAAGAGAGTTGAAAGGTGAGAACAGTGAGTAAGTGGAGGAGTTTGAGGGTGGTGGAGATGATGAAGTTAGAATGAGAGTTTTGTGGTTTTTATAGAGAAAGAAAAGGTATTTGGATGGTTGGGGGTTAGGATAATGATTAATGGGAGTTATTTTGGATGGTTAATGAGAAGTTTGGGGAGTTGAACAAATTTTGTTTGGAAACCGCACAAAATTTGTAACAGAATACGCGCAGGAAATTCTGCTCGTTCCATCTCCATGGCGAACGCCATTAAGCACATGGCGAACGCCATGTGTTTAAACGTTGGAAATTTGAAAATAGGAACAGATGGCAAACGCCATCTAGCAATGGCGAATGCCATTAAGCTAGAATGCACAAATTTCAGTTTTTAAAGTTTAGAAACAGGATTTTTTTAATAAATTAAATAAGTATAATATAAAGAGCTAATTGCAGAAATTAAACTTTGAGAATAAAAATTGCATAAACGTAAAAATAAGCATAAAATACTATGAACAAAGATAAATAACATAAATGAGAATCACATTAATGAATAGCAAAAACAACATGTCTTCGTTAATAAATCGACGATACAGTAAATTAAGAGCAACAATGGAAAGAAATACAATAATAACTAAAACAAACTAAAACATGAAAACAACGAAACTCCATCGGTACATGTCATCAATTATCTATTAAAGTGCCTACTGAATGAATGGACTTGCTGAAACAAATGATCGAACTGCTCATTGGCAACACCCATAAAACCAATGAGATCTCCTCGGATGGAAGTGATCTCATTCCTAAGAGTCTCTACTTGACATTGTAGAACACCAATGGCAGCAACATAGTCTACACGAGCTCCAGAGACACGAGAAGTGGCATCAGGGGGATTGGCATCAGGTACTTCATATGGTTGAGGACTATAAGGTGGTGTAGGTGGTTCACTCTGCTCCTCTAAGTCATACAACCAGTTGTTCCTATTGTGCGTATTGGTCCTCTCATGGTTAGGTAAGGTAAAGTTATGGACCACTTTGTTATCAATTAAGACTAAAATTCGGCTGGTCCTAAGTTAGCTAAAATACCACGGTTGAACCAAAAATTCAAATGCATGGGACGGATGCCTCCATAGGCACGGGTACGGTTAAGTTGGTATCGTAAACCTATGGCTTCTGCAATTATGGTGACTAATCCTCCAGCGAGAATAACACCATGGGTCTCATGTGCAATACGGTTCGGATTTGCTAACATAAAAGGAGCGACATTCACAAGCCTTCCCTGTGAAGCACAATACTAATAAACAGCTCGTCCTTAGAAACAGAAGTAACATTTTCCTCCTTACAAAATAAAGTGTGTGCCAGAATCTTATGGAAATACCTTAGAGCCAGATTGTGGATGTTTTCTGAGAACATGGTGTGAGGTTCAGGGTGGTAATTATCGGTAATGGTTCCCTAGAAAAAATTAAGGTCGAGGTCAGTGAAGGCGTCATCAGGTGTCAGGAATGGGCGTCAGGTCCATTAGGGAATCTTAATAGGTTGGCCATTTCATATGGGTAAAGTGGTATTTTGTCTCGAACAACCTGAAAGTGGCTAAGCCTCAGCCAAAACCAAGACCTCGGTTAGGGTCATAATAAAGTGAGCTAAGGAACTTTAGGGTAAGCATGCATTAAGGGGTAAATATCCTCCTTACACCAAAATTCACCAAACCAATTTGGTCGAGCAGATACATAACACTGTCCCTCAGTTCTAGGGTGGTCAAAGTAAGTGCATCTGGGTATATAGGTAGTGCCAATTCCCTCTGAACTAGGATATTAAATCAGCGTCTATGAGCTTCGTTCCTAAACACAATCCCCACATCAGCATTAGGCTCCATACTCTAAGTCAACGACGGTTATCCTAAGCTAAGCTAGCCTGAAAGTAGACAAAGGTTATACTATCAATGAACTGTACCGTGGAAGGTGTCAAAATAGAAATAATAATAATAATCATAATAATAATAATAATAATAATATTAATAGTAATGGCAAACAGACACAAAAGCAGATAATAAAGATAACAAATAATAAAGATAAAAAGTAAAGTCTAAAGGTCGTGGGTTGCCTCCCACGCAGCGCTTGTTTAATGTCTATAGCTCGACATCAGGTCTGAGTCAAACTAGTCATCGAAAGAGCGGGAAGCTCCTCTAACTTATAGCTTATGCAGAAATCCTTGTTTTCAATGTTATGGTAATGCTTAAGTCTTTGTCCATTCACAATAAATGTCTCATCAGATTTTCCTTTAATTTCTATGACTCCGCTTTGGAGAACTCTTATAACTTTGAAGGGGCCAGATCATCTGGAACGAAGTTTGCCAGGAAATAGCTTAAGTCGAGAGTTAAAAAGGAGAACTATACCACCCTTGTTGAAATCTCGCCTAGCTATTTGTTTATCATGCCACAGTTTGGTTCTTTCCTTATAAATCCGGGCATTTTTCGTATGCGTCTAATCTAAGTTCCCCTAGTTCATGGATATCCAGAATTCTTTTCTCTCTTGCCGTTGTGTAATTCATATTCAGGGTCTTAGTGGCCCAATAAGCTTTATGCTCAAGTTTGACAGGTAAGTGACGTGATTTGCCATAAACTAGTTTGAATGGGGTGGTTCATATAGGAGTTTTATAACCTGTTCTATAAGCCCACGTAGCTTCATGAAGTTTCGCATACCAATCCTTCCTAGAGGTTGCAACTATTTTTTCTAATATCTGCTTGATCTCTCTATTGGAAACCTCAACTTATCCACTCGTTTGAGGGTGATATGGTGTTGCTACTCGATGTCACACTCTATATTTAAGCAACAATTTCCTAAAGATATTCTAGATAAAATGGCATCCACTGTCGCTAATGACAACTCTCGGCACACCAAATCTAGGAAAAATTACATTCTTAAAGAGTCTTATGACTATTCGTGCATCATTGGTAGGAGAAGCTATTGCTTCGATCCACTTCGACACATAATCTACTGCGACGAGTATGTATTTGTTACCAAAAGAAGACGAGAAATGGCCTATGAAATCTATGCCCCAAACATCAAAGACTTGTACTTCTAGAATACCCCTTAGTGGCATCTCATCGTGTCTAGAAATGTTACCAGTGCGCTGGCACCAGTCGCAATTTGTAACCGCGATGTAGACGTCTTTCCAAAGGTTAGGCCAGAATAGGCCAGATTATAAGATCTTTGCGCAGGTCTTTGAAATGCCTGCATGCCCTCCATAGGGTGCAGAGTGGCAGTGAGATATGATATCTTTTACTTCAGATTCAGGGACGCATCGATGGAAAATTTTGTCGGTGCCTCGCTTGAAAAGTACGGGCTCATCCCAATAATAGTGTTTAAGATCATGGAAGAATTTCTTATTTTGTTGGTAGGATAAATCTGGTGGAAGTACCTCTGCTGCTAGGTAGTTGACAAAGTCAGCATACCACGACAGTGTGGTCTTTGTGCAGATTGATTCCACAACTTCATTTGTTTCTGCATCATGATAAATTAAAGAGAATTCACTTATTTCGCTTTCACTTTCTAACTGGGCTACAAGTCTATCGCAGGAAAAATCGTCATTGATGGGCACTCGCTCAGGTTCTTGATCTTCGATTCAAGAAAGATGATCCGTTACTACATTTTCAGTCCCTTTCTTATATTTGATTTCTAGATCAAACTCTTGCAAAAGCAGGGTCCATCTTAAAAGTCTCAGTTTAGCATCCTTCTTATTCAACAGGTACCTAATTGTGGCCTGATCGGTATAGACAATTATTTTCACTCCCACCAAGTAAGAACGGAATTTATCTGATGTGAACACAACAGCCAGGAGTTCTTTTTCTGTGGTGGCATAGTTCATCTACGCACTGTCCAAGGTTCTACTCGCATAATATATAGCATGAAGCTTTTTGTCTTTTCTTTGTCCTAAGACAACACCAACAACATAATCACTAGCGTCGTACATTATTTCAAATGGTTTACTCCAATCGGGCGGTTGCATAAAGGGTGCAATTATAAGAGCGTTTTTCAAATGTTCGAACGCTTTTAAGCAGTCCTCATCAAATATAAATTTAGCGTCTTTCATTAATAAGACCGTTAATGGCTTGGTTATCTTAGAGAAACCTTTAATGAATCGCTGGTAGAAACCGGCATGTCCTAGAAAACTTCGAATTTCTCTAATATTTTTCGGAGGTTGAAGGTTTTCTATAATTTCAATTTTTCCTTTATCAACTTCAATTCCTCAGTTAGATACTACATGTCAAAGCACAATTCCTTTCCAGGCCATGAAATGACATTTTTCCCAATTCAGCACTAGATTGACTTTAACGCAATGTTCGAGTACCATTTCTAGGTTCGACAGACATCCTTCGAAACTTTTCCCATAGACAGAGAAGTCATCCATAAATATTTCCATTAGGTTGTCTATAAAATCGGCAAAGATTGCCATCAAACATCTCTGAAAGGTTGCGGTGTATTACACAGTCTGAACGGCATTCGTCTATAGGCAAATGTACCATAAGGACAGGTGAAAGTCGTCTTTTCTTGATCGTTAGGATGGATAGGAATTTGGAAGAATCCTGAGTATCCGTCTAAATAGCAGAAGTGATAATGTTTAGGCAGTCGCTCAAGCATTTGATCTATAAAGGGTAAAGGAAAATGTCCTTGCGAGTGGACTTGTTTAGCTTTCTATGGTCTATGCACATCCTCCATCTAGTTTGAGTTCGTTTTGCAATGGATTCGCCTTTTTCGTTACTAACAACCGTAACACCTCCCTTCTTTGGCACGACATGCACAAGACTGACCCAATTACTATCAGATATCAGGCATATGATTCCTGCTTCTAGTAGCTTTTGTACCTCATTTTTTACTACATCGCTCAAGATATGATTTATCCTTCTCTGATGTTATCTAGAGGTCTTACAATCTTCTTCAAGCATAATGTGATGCATGCATATAGAAGGACTCATTCCTTTTAGGTCCGAAATGTTATACCCTAGTGCTTTAGGATACTTTCTTAGAACATGTAGAAGTTTTTCGGTCTCTATCTGTCCCAAGTCGGCGTTAACTATCACTGGTTGTTCCAGTTTGGTGTCTAGGAACTCATACCTTAGGTTTTTGGGCAGCGTCATAAGTTCTACATAAGGTTTCTTCGGGCATGGTATTAGATCGGGTGTTAGTGCTAGACATTCCCTCAAACTGTCATCTACGTATGGATCACGCCAATTATCGTCTTCAAGTATAGGAGGTGCTGGAATTTTTAGTATTTATGTATACTTAGATGGTTCCATCTCTATTTATTTTACGCAATCGTCGATAACGTCGAGGAAACAACATGAATCATCTATAGCAGGAGCTTTCAAGAATTGGGCTAGAATAAATTCGACTTTTTCTTCACCAACTTCAAAAGTTAGCTTTCCTTTCTTAACATCAATGATGGCTCCGGCTGTAGCTAAAAAGGGTATTCCTAAAATAATAGGAATGTTGGAATCCTCTTTTATATCCATAACCACAAAATCAGTTAGAATATAGAATTGTCTTATACGAACGAGCACATTCTCTAGCATACCTATGGGAAATTTAACAGAACGGTCCGCTAGTTGTAGAGACATTTTCGTTGGCCGCAACTCTCATAAATCGAGCTTCTTACAGGTGGATAAGGGCATTAGACTAACACCGACTCCTAAATCGCATAGAGCATTGTCTATGACGTACTTTCCGATTACACAGGGTATGGAGAAACTACATGGGTCTTTCAGCTTAGGAGGCATGTTGTTTTGAATGATAGTGCTACACTCGGCAGTGAGCATAACAATTTCATTATCCTCGAGCTTCTTCTTGTTAGATAGGATCTCTTTAAGGAATTTGGCATATGAAGGCATTTGCGTTATAGCTTCTATGAATGGTATAGTAATATCGATTTATTTCAGAAGCTCCATGAACTTCTTGAATTGTCCTTCATTTTTAGGCTCAACAAGTCTTTGAGGATAAGGTATTAGTGGTTTGTATGGTGGCGGAGGCACATAAGGTGTTTCTTTCTCTACGGCCTCTTCGCCTTTGTCTTCCTTTTTGTCATTATTGGGCTCTATTACCTTTTCAGCTCCTTTACCAGGATTTTGATACATGGCACGACTTTGGATTCTTGGTTCCACTGGTCCATCTAGTTCGGTTCCGCTTCGCAGTGTGATAGCATTAGCCTTTCCATTCGGGTTTGGTTGTGGTTGTCCTGGAAATGTTCCTGCAGGGGCTGCTACTGTTGCTTGTTGTTGGGCTACTTGAAAGATTTGAGTTTTTAACATTTTGTTATGGGTAGCCATGGCGTCAAGCTTAGTTGCCATCTGCTTTAACAATTCACTTGTGTGCACATTTTGGTTGGCAAACTCTTTGTTTTGTTGAGTTTGGGTTGCGATGAAATTTTCTAATAATAGCTCAACGTTTGACTTTCTTGGTGCTTGAGGGGCTGCGGTTGCTCCCTTCTGATATCCTAGAGGAACGAAAGGGGCTTGGGTTGGAGCAAACAAAGCGTTGTTGTTCTTGTAGGAAAAATTTGGATGATTCCTCCAGCCAGGATTGTAGGTGTTTGAGTACGGATTTCCTTGGGAGTAATTCACTTAGTCGGTAGGAATACCAACTAGTAAATGACATTCAGCATTACTATGCCCAGGGGTTCCGTACAATTCACAACTTGGTGTCACAGCGACCATGGTGGATGTTGGAGCTACAGTTAAACTTTTGATCTTTTGAGTAAGCGCATCCACTTTAGCACTGACACGGTCCAAACTGTTAACTTCGTACATTTCGTTCTTCGTAGCAGGCTTTTCTATCAGAGTTCTCTCACCTCCCCATTGGAAGTGGTTTTGAGCCATATTTTCAATGATTTGATAAACGTCTTCATATGGTTTGTCTATCAGAGCGCCGCCAGCTGCAGCATTTAGATTCAACTTTGTGTTGTAAAAAAGACCATTATAGAAAGTATTGATTAACAACCATTGTTCAAGTCCATGGTGCGGGCAAAGCCTTAGCATGTCTTTGTATCTTTCCCAAGCATCAAAAAGAGATTCATTGTATTTTTGCCTAAATCCGTTGATTTGGGCTCTTAGCATAGCAGTTTTGTTTGGCAGAAAATATCGGGCTAAAAAGACTTTCTTCAACTCGTCCCACGTAGTGATGGAGTTGGATGGTAGAGACTAGAGCCAAGCTCTAGCTCTATCTCTTAAAGAGAAAGGAAAAAGACGTAGTCGTATGGCTTCGTTACTAACACCATTTGCTTTTACGGTATCAGGATATTACACAAACATAGATAAATGAAGGTTCAAATCATCTGTGGAACTTCCAGAAAATTGGTTCTGTGGAACGGCTTGTAACAACGAAGGTTTCAGCTCAAAATCGTTTCGATTGATGGCAGGGGTAATAATACTGTTATGCAGTTCATCTTGCGATGAGACAGCGTAATCCTTAAGAGGACGGTTCAGTGGGTTTTCATCAATGGGTATTTTTAATTCTGGGTAAGGGATTTCAGGTTCGGGAAGATTATACTTAATTCAGAATTCATTAATTCGGCATCTTAAATTAATAAAACGCTCGATGTCGCCAATCAGTTGCTCAAGCTTGTCGCCTCGAGAGTGAGTGTTTGGCATACAATCGACGAATTAGAGAAAAAGGAAAAATATTGGTGTCTTAGTATATACTGCACAACAATGGAATCATAATATTGACTAAATCAGCCTTCCCCGGCAACGGCGCCAAAAACTTGATGCGCTTCGAGCACACTGACGTGTCAGTCAAATAAATACTACAAGTATACAGCTGTTCACGTAGTTTTAAATAAGATTGTTGAACCCACAGGGAAGGAATAATCAAACTAATGCAATCTATAGTTGCAATGCAAAGCTATGACTAAGGATTAACGGGTTTTAAACGGGAAGAACGAATTACAAATCTAGAGGTTTTTAGGAATAGTAATAAAAACGAGTCCAAAATATGGTTTCTGCGTACCTAAGGGAGTTGTAGGAGTCGGGTGCTAATTACAACTGAACTTCGTTCTGTAGAAAGTACTAACTTAAAGACTCTGTCTCACACTCTCGCGTTATCGACAAGAACCACACCTCTCAACCACAGGATTTTGCTCTCGCTCGCCCCGTTTTAATTGAAAAGTGTATTTTGAAAGTTAATGAAAATCTAAACGATGCCTAAAGTGCTCTCGCTGTTTTTAGGATTGATGCCTAATTTCCACTATCAGTTCATCCCTCACACTCTCGCGCTATCGGTCCGAACCTAGTATATTCCTCACTCTAGTGTCAGAATAATAAGATATGAAAATTAGAAGCAAAGACCAAAACTAACATACAATTAATAATTTCGCACCTAAATTTTCTACGAAGTCCCGTCGGTAACGACGATCCTCATACGCCGAACTCAAATAATTTAGTAAGACATGGTATTTTTCATAGCATACATGTTAACGGTAATTGGAATCAAAACTAACATTGCATACAAAATTAAAATAAATTCAAATGCAAAATAAAGGCAAGAAATAACCTATAAAGTAAAAATACTGAACTGAATTAAAATAATGTCGACAGGCTTGTTCGGAATCCAAAAGTACAGCAACAAAAGAAAATTACAATAAAAGTGCGACATGTAAGTTAGGAATGAACCTAAGAGGGGGTGAATTAAGTACTTAGAAATTTTTCTAGATTTTTGACGGTTTTATGTTTTACTTTCCTAAGTGATTACTATGTGATGAAAGTGATAAATACGGAAAGTAAAGAACACAAGAATATATCCTGGTTCCCCTCACAGTCTGAGAATACTCCAGTCCCCTTTTAACATGAAAGAGATTTTTAATAATGTTAGATCTTATGACAAGACTGTCCTAGCCTTTCTATACAGACTCTAACAAGCACACCAAGAACAATCCTCTTGGATTTTTACAATAAGTAAATTAAGAGAACAATCCTCCCTTAATCACTCTCTTGTTTCTAACAACCTGGACAACAAGGATTACAACCCTACAATCTTAAGTTCAACAATCCTAAAGATAAGATGTAATAAGCAAAGAATAATTCTGAATTTTGTATAAGTATTTGAAATGGATATTCCAATGTATCAATCAAAG
The DNA here is from genome assembly GCA_022829125.1 of Lathyrus tuberosus. Classification (NCBI taxonomy): domain Eukaryota; kingdom Viridiplantae; phylum Streptophyta; class Magnoliopsida; order Fabales; family Fabaceae; genus Lathyrus; species Lathyrus tuberosus. The sequence continues at coordinate 6,516,700 of JALAZF010000149.1, forward strand.
GATTGATCTTCTTCTTTAACAAACAACTTTTATAAAGATTAAACAAGTGTTCTTAGATGAGAGAGATGAAACTATAATGATTTGGATTAAAGTTCAATGCACAAGTTTCACTCTATAAAAATTCTTATTTTAGCACTTGAGAAATTTGAAAGTTTAATGATGATGAGAATGTTTGAAATTGTTTGCAAGAAGGTGAGTTTTAAATTCTGAGATTATGAGGTTTATATAGCCTCTAAACACCTTTTCAAAAGGGTGCAAATGACTAAAGGTTGCCATGGTTCAAAAAGAAAAAATTACAGAAGTTTCTGCCAAAAGATGCAAGTTTTTGGCCTATTGCGCCAGTGGTAATCGGTTACCTAAAGTCGGTAATCGATTACATGCCTTTCAACGTTAAAAAATATTCAAAAATTCTTCAGGGTAATCGATTACCATATATGAGTAACCGATTAGTCTGAGCCAGTTTTGCAAAAATGCTGAAAAATAGAAGTGAAATGGTTTCTAATATGCACAAAACTAATTCTAATGGATATGCAAAGAATGAAGAGAGGTTTGAACACTTGCATAATCTATATAGAGGTTGAATGTTATACCTTTCCTTTGTTCTAATCCATCTTCATAATTCATCAAAAGTTGATGTATTATTTTGACAATTTTGGTCTTTGTTCTTGATCTTGATGCTTTGAAAATTCTTTATCCTTCCTTGAGCCGTAGAATATGTGGTCATCAAAACCTTTAAGAAGCCATGTCTTCACATTCTCCCCCTTTTTGATGATGACAACTACTTCTTGAAAATTAGTTTCCTTTGTGCTACTCTAACAAAATGCTCCCCCTTGGTTGATGCTCCCTCTTAGTCCATGACTTTAGAGAGTTTTTGAAATCTGCACTTTTTGTTAGAGAAAGCAAATAACACCACACAATTCTTCTCCCACTTTGTCATTAACAAAAAGAATGGGAAAAGATATTTGAAAAGTAAAGTATGCATATAAACACAACATGCAGAACACACATGACATAAACCATAAAACATGAAATTTATAATACGATAGTACGAAACAACATTGTACGGAACGATACGAAATACATAACATAAAGTACTTGAAACAAAACCAATAAAACATAAGCTTAAACAACTTAAAACATAAACTAGTGCAAGACATAATAAACTAGTCAATTAAAACATAAGCTAGTATAACTTAAAACATAAGCTAGTCACTTTCCGACATGTTGCCTCCATCTTCTTCTTCACCTTCTTCATCTTCACCTTCATCCTCACTCTCTTCAATAGGCTCACAGGACCGGTTCATGAACATGAAAAGTATCCTAAGAGATTTTATTTCACGTTTGGTTTCACGGTGGTTACAGTTCATTATCGACTCAATGGTACACATTTTAGTGTAAAGCATCTCATTAGTGATATCACCTTCCGGAATTGGTTGAGGAACGGAGGTTGAAATAGGATCTTTGTATCAAAAAATTCCATCGGGACCGGTAATGATGCCGGTATTTTTGGTTGCCGTAATCGTAGTGATTTCACAATTTCTAGCCGTCATAACCGTCTTCGGTTCTCTTTGCAACATCACTCCACTAGCCTCCAAAATCTTTGAAACTATCCTCGCATAAGGAAGACCACCACGAAGATTCATTTGGTGCTTCATTTGGTACAAGATAACATAAGCCCAATTTATTTTCATATTCATTTTCATAGCCCGAATAAGTTGCAGCTCAACTTCACTAACTTGTGCATGATTTGAATGTTTTGGAACCAAAATATAGACAAGGGCGTAATGAAGCATACAATCACTTACAGTTAAAATTTTCACAAACTTCACAACCCGAGAAGAATCTGGATTCTGACGACTCATAAGGTCGGCTTGAGTTCGTCTGGAGATTTCAATGAAATATTCCATACTCTTATAATCCTTCCAAGCTTTCGTATCTGGTTCAACACCATGACGGATTTCTTCACCTTCAGAAGGTACCCCTAAACATGTTCCTAACTGTTTCAAATCCATAATGATTTCAACATTCTTAACCTTAACATTCAATACTAAATCCCCAAAATCATCAGTTCCAATAACCAAATTATAGAAAAAATCTCTTACAAGATCAGGATAATAACAACCCACTTCAGATACCAGTTTATCTACCCCTGAATCTTTTAATAGAGTAGGAAAGGTAAAGCTATGTTTTAGAAAAGCTTTAAGGTTTACATACTTTACCGGCATGAGAGTGCGAGTTCGGATACTGAAAGTGAGTCTTCTAGCTTTGACAGATTGAAGCTGCTCTTCTTCTGCAGGGTCAGAGCTTTCTTCAACCATTTTCTTCTTTCCTTTATTTTGTTGTGGAGGAGCCATGGGAGATTGATGGTTAGGGTTTGGAAAATGGTTTTTCATAATTGAGAAGAGGGGAGTGTTTGGAGATGAAGATTTGGGAGGTTAGGGATTATAAAGAGAGAATATGTGAGTGGGGTTTTAATTTGCTTTGAATGGAGTTAATGGGAGGTGGAAGAGGAAGTTGGAAGATTGGAGTAAATGAGAAAGGGAGAGTGAAGTGATGAAGAGTAACAATGTAATCACTTTTGCAGGAAAAAAAACACTTATTGATATGAGATAAAATATAAAAGAAGGAATTAAAAGTAACACTTTAATTCTGATTTTTCTATGAAAAAAATTGCATCAATAACAGTGGTAATCGATTACCGTATATAGGATAATCAGTTACCTAGTGTAAAATGCGTGAATATAGTGAAAACTTTAACAGGGTAATCGATTACCCACTTACAGTAATCGATTACCCGACACAAAAAACACCAAGCATGTAACTCTCAAAATACATGAAATTTCCATTATTTTTTAATTTGACATGTTATATTATATTATAATGCAATTTTGAGTGGGCCAAACATGTCATGAAAAATAGATTAGGCTTATGTAAAATTAAGATAAGTAAATTTTTCACAAAATGCATATTTTTGACAATAATTGCATAAATTAAAATGATTAAAATTTTGTGTACCTTGGATTCATTATTGATAATAATGAATAAATATTGAAGAATTACATATCACCTTAATCTAATATGCCAAGTTCTCTTCGAATCTTGAAAAACTGTTCTTTAGCGAGTGGTTTCGTGAATATGTCCGCGAGTTGATTATGTGTATCCACAAAGGTGACTTCAACATCCTTTTGAAGTACATAATCACGCAGGAAGTGATTTCGTATGTCGACGTGCTTTGTTCTTGAATGCATAACCAGATTCTTTATTATGTTGATCGCACTTGTATTATCACATCGTAAAGGAACACATTCAAGATTGAGTCCATAATCATGTAGTTGTTGTTCGAGCTATAGGATCTGCGCACAACAACTTCCTGCCGTAATATATTCGGCCTCGGTTGTGCTAAGTGCGACACACGCTTGTTTCTTGCAGGACCATGATACTAACGCATTTCCTAGTATGTGACATGTACCACCTGTGCTTTTGCGATCAGTTTTACAACCTGTATAGTCTGAGTCAGAATAACCTACTAAATTACACACACTACCTTTTGGATACCATAGACCAACATTTGTCGTTCCCTTGAGATAATTCATGATTCTTTTAACAACGGTGAGATGTGACTCCTTTGGATTTGCTTAAAAACAGGCACATAAACACACATTAAACATAATGTCAGGACATCTTGCCGTCAAATACAATAAAGAACCAATCATACCTCGATACTTTGTAACATCAACTGAAATACCTGATTCATCTTGATCAATGTAGGTTCTGGATCCCATTGGAGTAGACATAGCCTTGCAACCATCCATGTCGAATCTTTTTAACAACTCCTTGTAGTACTTGGATTGGTTGATGAAGATGCCATCCTTTAATTGCTTAATTTGTAATCCAAGGAAGTAATTAATCTTTCCCATCATAGACATCTCGAATCCTCCTTGCATCATCTATGAGAATTCCTCACAAAGATCTTTGTTTGTTGATCCGAATATGATGTCGTCAACATAGACTTGAACCAATAAAGTGTTATCCTTAATTCTCTTAATGAACAAAGTCTTATCTACTTTACCTTTTTTAAATCCTCTTTCGCAAAGAAAGTTTCTAAGTCGATCATACCATGCCCTTGGTGCTTGCTTTAAGCCATAAAGAGCTTTTCTCAACTTAAAGACATGTGAAGGATTCTTGAAGTCTTCAAAGTCGGGGGGTTGTTTGACGTAGACTTCTTTATTGATGTAGCCACTCAATAATGCGTTATTGACATCCATTTGGTATAATTGAAAATTCAATGAACACGCATAAGCAAGTAATAAACAGATAGCTTCTAACCTTGCAACCAGAGCGAATATTTCTTCAAAATCAATTCCTTCCTCTTGATTGTATCCTTGGGCCACCAATCTTGCTTTGTTTTGAATAATTATCCCATCCTCATCAAGTTTGTTCTTAAACACCCACTTGGTACCTATGATGTGTTTTTCACTTAGCCTAGGAACAAGTTCCCAAACTTGATTCCTTTCGAATTGGTTTAACTCTTCTTGCATAGCAATAATCCATTGGTCATCTCCTAAGGCTTCATCAACTTTGGAAGGTTCAATTTGTGAGACAAACACCATATTCAAGCATGCATCTTTGAGGTTTAGTCTAGTTGCAACGCCTTGACTGATATCACCAATGACCTTATCAATTGGATGATCTCTATGAATTTTCCATTCCTTAGGTAGATCATTGTCATTTGCCTCTTGTTGTATCGGTTCTTCTTGATGTTCCGGTTGAGTTTCATTGTTGACCTTGGAAGTATCTTCTTGAGTAACTTCTATTAAATCATCATCATCATCACACAAAACAATAACCTCCTTGGAGGGATTAGATTCATCAAACTTTACATGCATAGATTCTTCAATAGTTAAAGTTCATTTATTATAAATTCTATATGCTTTACTTAAAAGAGAATAACCAAGAAATATACCTTCATCCGATTTTTCATCGAACTTACCAAGATTGTCTTTGTCATTATTTAAGACAAAGCACTTGCATCCAAATATGTGAAAGTAAGCAATGTTTGGTTTCCTCCCTTTGAAAAGTTCATAAGGAGTTTTCTTAAAGATAGGTCTAATATTTACTCTATTACTTACAAAACATGTCGTGCTTACCGCATCCGCCCAAAAATATTTTGGAAGATTTGAGTCGCTAAGCATTATCCTTGCAAGTTCCACCAATGACCTATTCTTTCTTTCTACAACACCATTTTGTTGAGGAGTCCTTGGTGCCTAGAAGTTGTGAGAGATTCCATGTTCTTCGCAAAATTCTTCGAAAGGGGCATTTTGGAGTTCTCCACCATGATCGCTTCTTATGGAGGCAATTGTTAGTGACTTCTCATTTTGGATTTGTTTCGCATATTTCTTGAACGCCTTGAATGCATCACTTTTCTCCACTAAAAAGAATGTCCAAGTATATCTAGATAAATCTTCAATAATAACTAAAGCATATACATTACCTCCGAAGCTTCTTGTTCTTGATGGACCAAATAAGTCCATATGAAACAATTGTAGTGGCCTTGAAGTGGACACCACATTCTTAGATTTGAAAGTTGATTTGGTTTGTTTCCCCTTTTGACATGTATCACACAACTTATCTTTGACAAATTTTATCTTTGGCAATCCAATGACTAGATCATGCTTGATTAGTTTATTCAAGTGTTCCATATGAATGTGAGCAATCCTTTTGTGTCATAGCCATGAATCATTGTTGTTCGCCATGAGACATTTTACCTTCAAAGACAAGTTATCAAGGGAAATCATAAATATATTGTTAATTCTTTTACCTTTGAGTTTTACCTCATGTGTGACTTCGTCTTCTATCAAGCATTCATCTTTGGTGAACTTGATCTTGAAGCCTTTGTCACAAAGTTGGCTTATACTAAGAAGATTGTGCTTTAGTCCTTCAACATAAAGTACATCATCAATGGATGTGAAAGGTGGTGCTCCAACTATGCCTATGCCAATAATCTTTCCTTTGTTGTTATCTCCATAAGTAACATAACCCTTGGCCTAAAGCACTAGATTTGAAAATTTGTTAATGTCTTCCGTCATAAGCACTAGATTCGAAGTGGTCTTCAAGCAAACCTACAAAACAAATAAAGTTTTGTTAGGTAACCAAATTGCCTTGGGTCCTTCATAATTAGTCCATTTCTTTACCCACACATAATGCACACTTGCAACACTAAACTTTCTAACATAGCAAGCATTAGGTCTATGGCCAACAATACCACAATAAAAATAAGTAGGAACAAAATTGCTTTTATATCTAGGAACATAAGATTTCTTTTTCACAAATCTTTTCTTTTTAGGATAAGGATGCACATTCCTAGGTTTGTTGTCTTTCTCTTTGGAAGATTGGTCACCAACCTTAACAAAAATAGTTTTACTAGAACTTGGTTTGAAAAACTTTGAATAACCAAGTCCACTTTTATCATTTGAATATCTTTGTTGACTAAGGACGACTTCTAACCCAATTTGTCATTTCTTATATCTTTCAAGGACTCTTTTTAATTGAACAATTTGGAAAGAAAGTAATTCACAATTTTTACATACCAACTCTTGTTTTTCTTCACTAATTTTCTTTTGTTTCTCATTTTATGCTTCTTTTTCCATAATATAAACTTTTTCTTCTAAAGATGTAATTTGTTTCTTTTGTGAAGATATTGTTTTATACAATACTTTGCATTCATTTAAGAGTTCATTTATGGCATCTTGTGCATCATTATCATAAAGAGAAAATTCATTACTAACCTCATCATTTTCATCATCGGAGTTGTGTGTAGCCATTAGTGCCAAATTTGCACTTTCGTCGTGTAACACCCCATTTTTTTAAAAACAAAACAAGTGCATATATATGTTTTCAGATCAACGGAGTACGTTAAATTAAATGGAAATCCAGCTCTACATAATCGAAAGAACTACATCATATAATTACAAAAGTAGGACAACTGTTTCAAGCTAATTAGTACTATATGCATCAGTAGTGCTTCTCGAGGAAGCAAAGTGTATGTACCTGAATAATACAATTCCTAAAATAGAGCTCCTAGTTCATGACATCTAAACATAAGTGTGTCATGGACTTAGGCCATACCAAGCTAGAACATAATGAAAGCTGCTCACTAAAAGTATAATATTATCACGTACAATCATCCCAAAAAGGTACCCAAAAAACTACGACTAGTCATCATCTACGTCAGTGTAGTCGTGTCAGAGTAGGACCCCACAAATAAGCTAGAAGAGCTAGGAGGGACAAATACAGGGGTGCTCGCCACAAACTAGGCAAGAGCTCTCGGAAGGGGCTCGAGCTCGGGAGGTCACCTCATACACCCTGGTACTATAATCATCTCCTGACTCCCTGGTGACTAAATCAACCCACATAGTTGGGGTGACTGAGGGAGCTGGAATCTCGTAGCAACTATCCTCCCGTAAAGAAACTCCAGGAGGAGATACTAAGTGGGGTACCTCTGGACCCCCTAGAGATCCTAGACCTGCAGCAGTTGATGCTCGAAGCATCGCCTCCTCCAACGTCTCTATGGGTACTGAAGGTCCCCCCCACATCGAAACCTCAAAGAGTAGTGGCTCCCAACCCACAAAAAGGTATTGTCTCTTCCACAGAACTCATCTGCGTCTCTGGCAGAGGGCCAATAGGAGCATCCCATGGAACACCGCCTACTCCATGCATGGGAACAGGGAATGAGGGTGCCTGCCAGACCACACTCTGATGTATCTGAAGCACGCCGTATCTAGTATTAATCACAACCTGCCCGTAATAATATGTCGTACTTGAAGTCAGGTCTAATCTCCAAGCACCAAGCCGACCTCTATCAATAAAATCCCAAGTAGTCGCAGTCGTCATCTCGACCGGTGGCATCAGAGGCTCTCCCATGGTCTGGGCGGGCGTTAACCCGCAACATATAGGTAGTAGAAGGGTCACAATCTAAAAATAGCATATATGAAAGAATACACACATACAAGTACAACATGATATATAACACTTATAACATTATTTCAATATATATGGAAATGTAAAAATGGCCTAATGCAGACTCTACATGAGTGTGATCGCCCTAACCGGGTTCCTCACATGCATAAATTCCAGAATTTAACCTCTCCGCAGAGAGTCGTGGACCCTTTACACTAAAGGTGTAGCATTCCCTACGACTCAATAAAATCTCGCAGGATTAGGTGGGCTGCGTTCCCTACAGTCCTCACCCAGTGTTGTCCCCTCGACATACACGCAACTATGATATGCATAAGTATATGCTTTCCCTACACATACTAATGCAACAATTACATAAGCTCATCATACGTGATCCTAACCACATGTCAATTCATATATTTATTCAAAATCATATGAAAGCATATTCACACGTTTAGCATCATAATATAAACACATATTCATAATTGAGCACACCAACATTAAACATTCTCAATCAGACACACAATAATCACAAAACCCCTAAGTGGGCACATAATTCATTCATACCAACACATGTGCATTCAATCACATATAATATAATTAGAAAGTGCCCTTACTGTAGCGAGATTTTCGATTATAGTCTTTATTCAAAAACCGCGTACTATCGAACCCTAAATCACATAACATAACATGTTACCGTTAAATTTATAATTTTTAACTTACAAATAAATTAGGAAATTCCAATTTCTATCCTTTAGGTTTCTTGTTGAATATGTACTCATACACATTACTAACGTCCTTTGCCTAAATCCTGATAATTTTTATGGTTTACAAAACTTACATTATTTTAATCATAGTACCTCATTTCATTAAACCAAACCGTTTCAATAGATTTTAGTAAACGAAAATTTAATTTATTTAATCTAAATACTTCATTTGTTTTAATTATGAAAGGTGTGTTATAACTTCACATTATTAATTATTAAATAAAGATGACTCGAGTGTATTAAAGTTTACTGTAATGAACTTAAACCTCATGAGATGCATGTATTATAATATATATATATATATATATATATATATATATATATATATATATATATATATATATATATATATATATATATATATATATAATTATTACATTTTTCAAAAGTAGTCTTATTTAATGATAACACCTAGTTTTATATAACCAAACAAGCTTATTAGACAAATAATACTCCTAGTCTTAAACAAAAATATAATAGTATCATAAATAGAATTTCAATATAAAAATTAACAAAAATATTTTGAAAAATGCAAATTCGTGCCAAGACTTTTATTTTTATTGTTGGTTGGAGTATGAACATTACTAAACATTCAAACATATATTATTGATTGAAAACTAAAACATGATTATCATTATTTATACCTTTAAATCCCATAGCTTCAAAACAAAAATTTATATCCCATATATACCAAAATTTTCAACACGTAACACTGGTCAATTTAAAAATAAACAAGTTATTATCCTTAGAAATGAATATTGCTATCTTTAATTATTTTAAAACAACAACTAATTTAAACCAAATTTAATAAAAATAATTCAACTCAAACTAGTAAACAAACTAGGACCATAAGTTTCCTTTCCAAAAAGAACTCTAAGCTTGGCTATCTAAGATGATAAAAGAGGGAGATATTTGGTTACTATAAAAATAGAAGCGAAAACATATCCAAGCTCAAGGTGTGGGCTTTCAAATGGTGAAATGGCGTAGAGGTGAAAAGGAAAATGTGAAGGTGTTTTGTGCTCTGATGTTCAGCCGAGAGAGAGAATTGTGTTTTGTGTAAGAATTAATTTTCTTCAAGACTCTTTTATAGACTTAGATTTTTATTATGACCACTAGATGAGATGATGACAAGTGATATGTGTTCTTCCTAGCCCTTGGATCTCTCTCTCACACATTAATGTCATCATGACTCTTAAGAAAATATCATGATATTTTAGTTTATGAGCACTACTTAAACTATTATTTTAATACAACTTAAAACCAACGTGTGAAAAAAATATTATGGATAACTTGAGTATAAAGAAAATATTTTAAAATGAAATAAAAGCGTAGAAAAGGAGACCGGAACGAATAACAGTCGGATACGCGTTTGATCAGAAAATAAAATTGAACACATTAAAATAATCTACGCGGAACGAAGTTATATAAAACAAACTGAAAAAAATAAAAATCATAATTAAAATTTATTCGCTAATTTTAAGCACAGTGTCCAATTGCTTCGACTGGTCAGCCTATAAAATTCCTATTAAATATTTTACAAAATACGAATATTTTGTGTAGATATTTAAGAATTATGAGAACATTGTGTTAACCTTACCAAAGTGTTGGTAATACTCCGACATGGCCTTAGTAACTTCGCGTTATTTATAGATAATTATTTGGACTAACGATCGAAAAACCCCTAACTTCCTTATTAATTTTACACCCTTAATACTTATAGCTACCTTAAAGTTATGGGTCTTACACGTCGCTCTCCGAATCGGATGATGAACTTATGTCATTGTCGTCCCATGCAATATATGCCTTTTTATTCTTTGTTTCCTTCTTGCCTTTGAATCCACCTTTCTTTGTGAGTTTTGGACAATCGGGCTTTATGTGACCTTCCTTTTCACATTCATAACATGTAACATCTTGTGTTGAGGTGGAAGCCTCATTTTTCTTGAAGTGTTTCTTTCTTTTAGCATAATTAAAGGACTTGTCATTTTTACCAAGAAATTTCCCAAGTCTTTTTACTAGGAGCATAAAATTTTCATCTTGATGTTCATGTTTTTCAAGTCGTCCAAGTTCTAATTCGTGTTCTTGGAGTTTTCCAAATAATGATGCGGAAGTCATGGTAGAAAGACTTTTCTTTTCCGATATTGCTGTAACTTTTGGTTGCCATTCTCTAGTCAAGGATCTAAGAACTCTGAGATTTAATTCATCATTAAAAAATGTCTTATCAAGTGCAATCAAGTGATTAGTCAAATGTACGATTCTTTTCTGTAAAGTAACGATGAATTCTCCGGGCTGCATTCGGAACAACTCATATTCTTGACTTAGTGTATTCAATCTAGATCGTTTAACTTCAGCGGTTCCTTCATGAGTTTCCACCAAAGTGTCCCAACTTTCTTTTGCGGATTTAAATTGTGAAATGCGAAAGAATTTATCCATACTTAATGCACTTTGTAATATGTTAATGATTTTCTTTTCATCAAGAACTCTCTTTTTATCATCTTCATTATAAGCACTTTTAATCTTTGGAGTTCCAACATCGTTTACTACACTCATTGGTTGATGTGGACCATTTTCAACAGTTTCCCATATTCCAACTCCTTGTGCTTCTAAGTGTGCTCTCATTTGGATTTTTCAAAAGTCAAAATACTCTCCAGAAAATAGAGGGGGCTTGTTGCTACTACCGCCATCTTTGAAAACCAGATTTGCGCTTGTGGGAGCCATACTAGATCTGTAGGAACATGTTACCTATAACCTGCTCTGATGCCAATTGTAAGTTAGGAATGCACCTAAAAGGGGAGGGGGTGAATTAGGTATTTAGAAATTTTTCCGGATTTTTGACGGTTTTATGTTTTACTTTCCTAAGTGATTACTATGTTATGAAAGTGATAAACGCAGAAAGTACAAAACACGAGAATATATCCTGGTTCCCCTCACAGTCCGAGAGTAATCCAGTATCCTTTCAACATGAAAGAGATTTTTTAATAATGTTAGATCTTATGACAAGACTATCCTAGCCTTTCTATACAGACTCTAACAAGCACACCAAGAATAATCCTCTTGGATTTTACAATAAATAAATTAAGAGAACAATCTTCCCTTAATCACTCTCTTGTTTCCAACAACCTGGACAACAAGGATTACAACCTTACAATCTTATGTTCAACAATCCTGAAGATAAGATGTAATAAGCAAAGAATAATTCTGAATTTTGTATAAGTATTTGAAATGGATATTCCAATGTATCAATCAAAGAATTGATCTTATTCTTGAACAAATAACTTTTATAAAGATTAAAAAAGTGTTCTTAGATGAGAGAGATGAAACTAGAATGATTTGGATGAAAGTTCAATGCACAAGTTTCACTCTATAAAAATTCTGATTTTAACACTTGAGAAATTGAAAGTTTAATGATGATGAGAATGTTTGAAATTGTTTGCAAGAAGGTGAGTTTTAAATTCAACGATTATGAGGTTTATATAGTCTCTAAACACCTTTTCAAAAAGGTGCAAATGACTAAAGGTTGCCATGGTTAAAAAAAAAATTACAAAAGTTTCTGCCAAAAGATGCAAGTTTTTGGCCTACTGCGCCAGTGGTAATCGGTTACCTAAAGTGGGTAATCGATTACATGCCTTTCAACGTTAAAAAATATTCAAAAATTCTTTAGGGTAATCGATTACCATATATGAGTAACCGATTACTCTGAGCCAGTTTTGCAAAAATGCTAAAAAACAGAAGTGAAATGGTTTCTAATATGCACAAAACTAATTCTAATGGATATGCAAAGAATGAAGAGAGGTTTGAACACTTGCATAATCTATATAGAGGTTGAATGTTATACCTTTCCTTTGTGTTAATCCATCTTCATAATTCATCAAGAGTTGATGTATTATTTTGACAATTTTAGTCTTTGTTCTTGATTTTGATACTTTGAAAATTCTTTATCTATCCTTGAGCCGTAGAATATGTGTCGTCATCAAAACCTTTGAGAATCCATGTCTTCACACGACAATTTCTCGATGTGAGTAATTGCCGCTTTGAAAATGAATATATGCCTAAAAATCTAAACAGAATTTTGACAGAGCTTCCGCGCGAATTTGGGGTGTCTGGAACATGACCAAAGGGTCCTATATATAAAGGAAGTGAGGATATCAACTGCCCAGGTCGTGGTCTTGAGTGGAGGGAAAAAATGACTGAAGTAACTGCCCAAAACAGTTGCAGAATTTGAATTCTGCAACTGCACTGCTATGGCGAGCGCCATCAGGCCATGACGAACGCCATGTTCTTGCTTCATTTAAATACGTGGCAGACTGATGTATGGCGAACGCCATATCAGTAAAACAACCGGAATTGATCTTTCTTGCTGCAATTTCCCCTTCTTTCACTCTTTTTCCGCTTCTCTCCCGATTCCGCAACAAATGAAGCTGCCAACTGCAAAATACACAAAACAAAGTAAAAATGCAAATAAAACGCGAATAAAACGGACGAATAACATGCGCAATGAGCCTAAAAATATGATACAATTTCTCGTTATCATATGTTTATTTGTTTGGGCTTGTGTTTATTGCTTTACCTTTCTCCCATTCAACAAAGTGTATCCCCACTCTTTGGACTTGTAATAATTGTATCGCTTCCTAAGGTTTTTTTTGTTAACATTGCACGTAAAATGAAATCGAACCTAAAGCATAATCGATCCACATATTGAGCCATCTCTTAACGCTTATAAGTCGACCGTCTTATGCATTGCCATCAACCAAATCCAAATAATTTTCGCAATTACTTAAACGAAAAGAAGTGGTATAAAGCCTTCTATTCTCTTCTCGAATGCTTGAATACGAGTAGCCTTACTCAGCCATCAAGTATTCGTCGTTCATCAAAACACATAACATTATCAAACACCATTTCAATAAGATGAAAATGGGGATGATCTGGAGCCTTCGATTCCTCTCCTCAATTGTTTGGGTACGAGTTGCCTTACTCACTAGTCAAACAATTATCATCTCTAAAAACTTGTAATCCAATTCACCTTAAAACCTTTTCGTAAAAAAATTAAATCAAAACCTATTTTCCTAATAACTTAGATGAAAAGAGAGTGGTCTATAACCTTCTATTCCCTTTCTCGAATGCTTTGATACGAGTAGCCTTACTCGGCCATTCAAGTATTCGTCATCCATTTAAAATACCTTAAATATTCAAATCCCTTTGCAATTAAGAATGAAAAGAGAGATGTTCTGGAGCCTTCGATTCCCCTCCTCGATTATTTGGATACGAGTTGCCTTACTCGACAATTTGAGTAATCATCATTCAAATAAAACATTCAACATATTAATTCAACCTCTCGCCCCGTGCGATTAAAACTTTTTCTTAAAAGAACAATGTGTAGTCCCTTCTAACGTGCATACAAACTAAATGCTTATGTCTCTGCCGAGAGTAGACAAGCTAATGTTTAGCCCTTAGAACGCGATCTAAACATTTGTTCGATAAAACAAACCAACACGTCTTAGTCCCTCGAACTACGGAGCTCTGATTTCCTTATTGCATTATGAGGATACGTAGGCACGAGATTACGAGATCTTGGCGATCACCCTAATAAAAACTTCCATTAGACGTGAGGGGTGCTAATAGCTTCCCCTTGCATAATCGACTCCCGAACCCGAATATGGTTGCGAAGACCATTATTCTGTTTTTTTAGGTTTTATCAATATTTTCCTGTTCCATCTTGGAATAAATAAAGTTCGGTGGCGACTTTGTTTAAACTATTTTTTTTTCCGTGACCATCGCGAATGATTGTATTTTTTGAGGCACGACATTAACAAAATTTGATATTCAATAGTTTACATTTTGTACAATAAAGTTATTGAATGATCTCACTAAAGTAAAGTAGGACCAATTGAAAATCGACATATACAAACCAACTTTATGTGATTTTCATGCTGCATATTTCATGATGGATCTATGTCATTTAGTTGTGTCACTATTGGTGATCATTGTTGGGTTTAGTTATGATTGATATAACGAAAGTCACCTTAATTTTGTATATTGGCATGATTAATGGACAAGATAATTTGGATATGCTTGAAATATGTAATGGCAAATTTTGAGCTCATAAAGTCTAACACGTATGTAAAGTTGCATATGTGACCAGTAAGAGATTGTTAGAATTTTGGGTCACAAATGTAACATTTAAGGTGTTAGTGCCATTATTTTAATTAGTAAAAACTTAAAGGGGTCTAATTGATATAGTATTAGGTTTGTGGGTAAAAGCATAAATGTCATGAAAGGTTAGGTTATTGTGTAGATACCATAAGTCAATATCTATTTTGATGAGGGGCCAAATTAGAATATTGAAAACTAAGAAATAACCTTAGGGTTATGTAAATGGATTATGGTCCCCATTTGTTGAGAACGATCAAAATACGGTTTATCAGGTTTTCTCTTTTCATCCCCATCAGAAGAGATTCAAAGAGCTCTACAAATTGTAAGATCACAAACCCGCAGTATTCAACGATTTCAACGGCAAATTCAGGTACGATTCCACCTTCATTTTCTAATTAAATTCTGGTATGGGTTTAAGGGTTTAGAATTCTATTGTTGATTTCTATATCGGTAGAAATCATAAGGTTATGAACGGATCTCACATATATGACCATTAAGAAAAACATATTTTACGTCCATTTGATAAAGCTTAAAGTCCATGTAGCAAGCGACAACAAAAAGAGTCCAATAACTTCTAGATGAACTACAGGAGCATAAGTCTCCTCGTAGTATCTTCCTTCATTTTAGCCCTAAATTAAAAATGAATTAATAAGCAAGATGGAGTAAGTTTTAATCTCTTACTATTGGAGTAAGAATATTCACACTTTAAGAGTAATTCTTTTTTAACTTATTTTAAATTATAGTTCTTAAATTAAATTTAATCGAATGACTAATTAAATAAAATATCAATTTTATCATTAGATTTAATTTAATTTAACAATTATGATTTGAAATAAGTTAAAAAACTTACTCAGAATTAGTTGAACCACATATATAAATATATAAATATGAAAAATGCTAATCTACACTTAAAATTGGTGGGTCTCACAAAAATACACTACATTTATTTTTTTTCTTCATCTTTCTAATGTGGGTTCCACCCAAAATTAGTGGGCCCCACACAAAAATACACTAAGGTGTATGTTCTAATGCACACCTACATAGATGTGTATTAGCATAACCCTATATATATATATATATATATATATATATATATATATATATATATATATATATATATATATATATATATATATATATATATAAAGAGAAATTTTCACCTTCTCATATACATACACTCCTTTCACCTACCAGCAAAGAAATAAATTAATGATAACGTGTGATAAAAATCAACATGAAACTACTTTTATGTTTTAATAGTATAAAAAGAACTTTAGGGCAAAAAAAATACTAAAGTTATAAGTGAGATATGCTCCTTGAAGCATGCATACAGCAATAATTATATAATTTTGTTCTTTTATAAAGGAACCAAACAAAACAACGGAAACAAGCAAAGATAAAGCAGGCCCTCCAACCATAATTCCCGCTTACTTTTACTTTAATAATGCAGTTTTAGTAATCATCTACTTCAATCAATTTCGTTAATTTGATAGTAATAATAATAATTAAATCTTAAACATTTTTAATGAAATTAAAACATCGCCGAAAGAAAATATTTATAATGTAGTTGTAGATTTTGTTCACACTCCGTCAAACATAGTCAGCCATATGAGATCATGACAGCTCAAAAAGACTAAAAGAGACAAAGCACAATTTGTAATTTCATTTTCTCATATTTTATTATTACAATTTACATGATATTTTTTATTTATAAAAAAGGATAACTTTAAGATTTGAAATGATGATCAAATAAAAATAAAATATATGTATATAATTATATAAGTAAATGAAAAAAAATAAATATTATTCCTTTTCAAAAAGATTGATAAGTCTCCGATTCCTTAACTTACTACTAGAAAAGAAAATTCTTTCTTCATAACAAGGCTAAAAGTAAAAAATAATTAGAATAAACCTAGGGCCCCTTTGTGACAATTTTTATTTTTTCAAATAATCATTTAAAAATAGTTTCTTTCCATTTTGTTTCATGTTTGCTTAAATTTTAAAAAATCTTAAAATAAAATTATTTTTGTGTGACAGTTATAAATAATTTATTTAAGAAAATATTTTTCAAAAATAACTTATATATATTTTAAAAAGATTTGTTTTTTTTAAACGGCTAAAAAAAAGTTAGAAATTGGTAATAATAACTACGGCGGTAGATAGATGCAAAACAAAAAAAGACGAAGCTTTCTCTTTCTGTCTGAGTTCCGAGTTAACTCAGTTACAGAGCAAAATGAGTCAGGAATCGTTCATATACAGTTTCGTGGCTCGTGGAACAATGGTGTTAGGTGAGTACACCGAGTTTACTGGAAACTTCCCTGCCATTGCAGCTCAGTGTCTTCAGAAACTACCTTCTTCAAATAACAAGTTCACCTACAACTGTGACCACCACACTTTCAATTTTCTGGTTGAAGATGGTTATGGTAACTTTGATCTGTTGTTTCTTTCTCTTTGCTTTGTGTAGTTGTGTGCATTGCATGGTTTGAGTGGTTTGTTTTGTTGTTGGAACCATAATTGGAATTGAATCTGAATTTTGCATGTTTTTTAGTGGTGGATCCACTTTAGTGTGTATAAAGTTTTGATTTTTTGGGTTTTGTTTGGATTTTGAGTTAATGTTACTGTTAGGTTTTGTTGTTTTGTGGATTTTTGTTATGTTTTGGTGATTGAAGTAAAGAAGTGAAATAACAGTTTAGAAAAGGTTAATTTGATTTACTGAGCTCTAATTAAGGTTAGTCAGTCAATTAAGGTCAATGATTTTTTTTGTTGGGTCGTCCGCAACCGTGATCTAGGCTGCTATACACTGATTTTTGTTGTTGCTGAAATGCAACTGCAATTGTGGCTGCATTTAAACTCTGTAGCACTGTCGCCTCTGGAAGAAAAAAACGTGTCTGTGTCCGTGTTAGGAACCAATTCTTTATGTCACATTAGGAATAGGGTTTAAGTAAAACAATCTTCATCATCCAGAAGTTATTCAAGACTAGTGTCTCTCACATTCTCACCAGGTACACACACTTATAGAAAGAGTATTAGGTCAGAACACGATATTTACGGTACAACTTACACAAATGATCAAGATTAGGTCCTTCCATGCTCTAGCTAGATATAGACATAACCCTTGTATACATATCTATGTGTGTATTTTTCACTTCTGTTTTTGCGTTGATTATAAACATTAAGCTGCAGCGCAATGACTGTTTTGCGTCTTGTCTTTCTATTAATTTCAGCTTACTGTGTTGTTGCCAAAGAATCTGTAAGCAAGCAGATCTCTATTGCATTCCTTGAACGCGTCAAAGCTGACTTTAAGAAAAGATATGGTGGTGGAAAAGCAGATACAGCTATTGCCAAAAGTTTGAACAAGGAATTTGGGTATACTCATTTTGTTCTAAACCATTGGGGATTTGTTGATTGATATCTTAATGCTTGGATAGAAAAATTATACATGGAATTTAATAATAATGTGTGCACATTTGCAGACCAATTATGAAAGAACACATGAAGTATATCATTGATCACGCTGAAGAGATTGAAAAGCTATTAAAAGTGAAGGCCCAAGTTTCAGAAGTTAAAAGCATCATGTTAGAAAATATAGACAAGGTACTGTTTGTGTGAAAGCTAAACTATGAACACCATTGAAATGAAATAAAAAGCTTGTATTGCAATATGGAGAAATGAGTTACAGAAAATCTGATTTACAATGCTCAAGCTAGTGCTACTTATAACAATAAGAGTTAGTTATCACCAATAACTAACTTTCAACTAACTCATAACTAACTAGTGTAGGTTAGTTATGACTAACAAAACCAAGAGTTACACCAATGGTGAAGTTGATTTGTTACACAAGTAACTTCACCAATAACAACTAACCCTTATGTTTAACATCCCCCTCAAGGTAGAATAGATGTTAATCATTCCTAACTTGCTTTGAAGATTGTTGAATGGTCCTACGTGCAACGACTTGGTCAAAATGTCTGTCACTTGATCCTTAGATGCAATTGAAAGTAAATGAAAGATTCCTGCCTGCACTTTGTCTCTAACAACATGACAATTGATTTCTATATGCTTGATTCTCTCATGAAAAACTGGATTGGCTGCTATGTGAAGAGCTGATTTGTTGTCTCAATAAATCACAATTTGAGAATAGTGTTTGATGTGAAAATCCTACAGCAAGTATAAAATCCATTGTCCTTCACATGTGGCTTAGGCTAATGCTCTATATTCAGCCTCAGATGAAGATCTAGATACTATTATTTATTTCTTACTTTTCCAACTAATCAAAGAGTTCCTAAGGAAGAAACAAAACCCTGTCTTTTAGTGTCTGGACATGCTCCCCAATCAAAATAAAAAAAACCTTTGAGTTCTAGTGCTGATGATGAGCTGAAGAAGAAGCAATTACCATGACTACCTTTGAGGTATTTCAAAACATGTAAGCCTGCTAGCATGTATTCATCAGTTGGTGCACTTAGAAATTGGTGCACTTAGAAACTGATTGAGCTTGCTTGCAGCATAAGAAATCTCTGGCCTGGAATGTCTTAGGTACAGAAGTCTCCCAATTAACCTCTTGTATGTAGTTGAATCAGAAACTGAGTCACCATATCCCTTGTGCAACTGCAAGTGAGGCTGCATATGAGTAGTGCAAGGTTTTACTCCACTAAAACCTGTGTCTTGCAAGAGGTCTAGTGTGTATTTCCTTTGGCATAATGTGATACCTTCTTTTGATCTGCTCACTTCAAAACCTAGAAAGTATTTAAGAACTCCTAGATCCTTGATGCTAAATTTGTCATTTAAGAGGGTCTTAATGTTGGTAATCTCATCAACATCAGTTTTCCCTAAGACCAAATAATTTACATATACAAAGATCACTGTGAAATGTGCACCATTAGACTTAATGTGCAAGGAATAGTCAGATTTTGATTGAATGTAATCTGAGTGTAAAAGATTTTCAGTGAGTTTTGCACACCATGTTAGAATGAGGCAAATTAAGACCTGGAGGAGCTTGCATATAGACTTCTTCATTAAGATCACCATGCAAGAATGTTTTATTGACATCAAGTTAAAACAATGGTCACTTCTGAGCAACTGCAATGACGATGAAAACTCTGATGGTTGTTATTTTGACAACTGGACTGAAGGTGTCCAGATAACTTGCCTTTTATCTCTTTGCAGAGCCATTAGCATGTAGTTTGAGTTTGAACATCCATTTACAGCCAATTGCTTTCTTGTGATTAGGCAAGTGAACTAACTTCCATGTGTTAGTCTTTATTAGTGCAGTCAGTTCAGATTGAATGACATTACTCCAATTCTCATCACAAATGGCTTCTTCATAATTGTTAGGTTCATAAATGGATGACATATTAAGAATGTATTTTGTATATGTAGTAGAAAAATTATGATAAGTAATGAAAGAGGATAGGGGTACTTACTTTGAGAAGAAGCTGGAATATCAACTTAATTAGGAGACTGAACTGTATTCTCAATCAAGTTGCAATGGTAGTCTTGTAAAAATGAGGGAGGATTAGTAACTCTAGTAGATCTTCTAGGTTGAAGATCAGGATCAGGTAAATTGAGTGATGGAGACATGATAGGTAGGTGACTTGTGTTGGTAGGTGAGGTAGATGAAGGAGGTGACTAGTTATTTGGTGAAGGAGAAGAGGAAGGATTATGTTTAATAGAGAAGGTAGCAGGTGTATTTACAATAGATGGATCTGGAATCTCATAATGGTGACTATCTGCTGTGATATGGGATTGGGAATCACGAATGTAAGGAAAATCAAATATACTAGTTTGATGGAAAGAATTGTAATGTGAAGAATGAGAATTTGATGAGATATCGGTGGAATGTGTGCAAGGAAAAATTGTTTCAAAGAAAACAACATCTCTAGACAGAAAAATTTCTTTGGAATGCAAGTCAAATAAAATGTGTCCTTTAAGACCAATCTGCAAACCTAGATGCGAACATTTCTTGGATCTTGAGTCTAGTTTCTTCCTATTGGCTTGTAGGGTTGAGGCAAAACAAAGAGAACCAAAAACTCTAAGAAGATTAATGTCAGGCAAGCATTGATATAGAATT
The DNA here is from genome assembly GCA_022829125.1 of Lathyrus tuberosus. Taxonomy (NCBI): domain Eukaryota; kingdom Viridiplantae; phylum Streptophyta; class Magnoliopsida; order Fabales; family Fabaceae; genus Lathyrus; species Lathyrus tuberosus. Next base: position 6,537,634 of record JALAZF010000149.1, read on the forward strand.
TGAAAAGGTAACTTGTGCAAGAAAGGTGTGGAAAGTCTGTTAATAATATGAATGACATGACTAACGGCATAAGACCATAAAATCTCAGGGAGTTTGGTTTGGAATAGAAGGGCTCTAATAATACCAAGTATATGTGGGTGGTTCCTCTCAACAATGCCATTTTGTTGAGACGTACCAACACATGAAGTATGATGTGAAATGCCAGTTTCCTTATAGAAATCTCTAAAGAATAAACTCACTACCATTGTCTGATCTAATGCATTTGATGTTGCTATTAAATTGAGTGTGAACCATAGAAACAAAAGCTCTAATAAGGTTTGGTGTTTATAATTTACATTTCATGAGAAAATCCATGTAAATCGACTTTTGTCATCAACTACTGTGAGAAAATATATGTGGCCATTTATTGAAGGGATGGACAACGGACCCCATATGTCCATATGAATTATGTCAAAAATGTTAACAGACTTGTGAGTGCTATCAGGGAATGATAATTTCTTTTGTTTGGCATAAAAGCAAACATCACAAGGCATTTCAAACTGCATAATTTTGACAAAAGGAAAAGTTTTCTTTATTTCAATCAACTTGTCATATGAAAGATGACCAAGTCTTAAGTAGGGGTGTTCGTGGGGCGGTTTGGTTTGGTTTTGAGAGAATCCGATGCCCAAACCGATCAAAAATATATGGATTGTTTTGGATTGAATTTGCACATTTTTGAGATAAATCCCAAACCGAACCTAACCGGAAAGCAACGAGTTGGTTTGGATTAGATTGATCGGATACATTAGAAATAAATGTGCAAAAATATTTAAAAAAAATATCTAATTTACATAAAATAACTTTCCATAATAATATAAAATTTCTAATCTTTTTCGTTTCTCCATTATAGGTTATAAATGTCACAAATGACATTACATTTTTATCTTCTTGAAGTGGAATATCTTATACTAGTTTTCATGATAATGATGATATAAAATATATGAATTAATATGGTTGGTTCAGGTAGACGGATTCACAGGTAGAATTTTGAAAATCCGTTACCCGAACCAATTAACATCAAGGTTCATTGGTTTGGTTTGATTTTTGCCCTAACAAAAAAAATGCTCGACCCAAACACCATGGTTTGGTTTGGATTTGTCCGAACCAATGAACACCTCGTCTTAAGTGCCAAATTTTACAATTATTTTCACGTGGGGGGTCATGTTAATTAACAGAGTTGACAGAGGTATTATGCTTCAAAAGAAAAGAATTAATACATGAATCAGTAAGACTTGAGGATGTACAATCCACCTCTTAATTTAGCTGCACCAATCATCTTCTTGGAGTAAGAGTTATGAGTTAGCTTAGGGACAAATATAAGGTTGAAAGAAAATTGAGACATATATAAAACTTTGGTTAAAATGATAGTGGTGTAAAAAGAATGGTTCTTGCAAAATTAGTGGTAACCAAGGGACCATTTGGAAGTTTAACTATTATAGGAGGAATTCTTTTCAAACAAGAGAATAATTTTCGAGAAAAACACACATGATCAGTTGCACTAATGTCAAGGATAAATGATTCACGTTTGACATTGATAGGAAAAGTGCAGATAATACCTGTGTTGGATTTTGGTTGAGTAATTAGATGGTTTACACTATGAGAGTTTGATTGTGATGATTGTTGAATTAATGCTAACAAAACTTTACGTTGGTCAAGAGTAAAGCCTATGAAACTTGAATTTTGATCATTATGTTGTTCTTCAGTATTTTTAGGTTGAACATCATCTTCATAAGTATGATCATAAGATACATTATTGATATTGCCCTGCTGTTGCCAATGTGGAGGATAACCATGCTTCTTACGTGTATCTATGGTATGGTTGGTCATACCATAATGTGTACAAATTCTGGTACCTCTTCCTCGACCACTGAATGATCTACCACCCCTAACATTCTTTCCTCGAAAATAAGGAGTACCTCTGCCTTGAAATTGACCAGTAGGAAAAGCCAAAACTTTGGATTTGTCAATGGGAGAAACAATTTGTCTTTGTCGTTGAACAAGCAAAGAGTAGACCTTACAAATGTTTGGAAGATGATCCATCAACATGATTTAAGATCTAACTACAGGGTATTGCTCATTCAAACTTTTCAAGAATCTGATGACTTGATAAAAAATTCTCGTAACTATGAATTTTGTCAATGGCTATACACGATATATCCCAATCACATGCAGGAATTAGACGAAAATTGTCTAATTCTTGCCATAACATCTTTAATTTCCTGTAATAAGAAGAGATAGAGCAATCGCCTTGCCTTGGACTACATATTTTTTCTTGAATATCTGAAATTTTGAACACATCACCATGATAAAACCGATCTTTTAGTTCTTTCCATATGTTGAAACCAGTCTCCATCCACAAGATACTATGAGAAATTTCAGATTCAACTGAGTTCAGCCATGACATGATCATCGTGTTTCATCGACCCCGAGCAATGGAATACCGATCTTCATCTGTTGGTCTTGGCAAAGCACCATTGATGAAATAAAGCTGGTTCTTGGATCTTAAAGCTATTGTTATGGATCTGAACCAAGAATGATAATTTCCAGGATTCAACAAGGGAGTAACTAACACAAGAGCTGAATTTTCATTAGGATGCATGAAGTAAGGGATTAGGGTATCATTTTGATAACCTTTATTGAGATTTGAAGAAAGATTGTTCTGATGTGATGGAGCATGACCACTAATGGTGCTCGAAGAACCCTCCACAGACATTAGAAGAAAAAGAAAGAATTGAATTACGATCAATGGAAGAAACGGAAAAACAGGTTGAGATTTGTGAAGATTATGCAGTAGCGATGGTGAAGGCATAGCCCCAGGTTGATGATAACATGTGAAAACTAAACTATGAACACCATTGAAATGAAATGAAAAGCTTGCATTGCAATATTGAGAAATAAGTCGCACAAAATTTGATTTACAATGCTCAAGCTAGTGCTACTTGTAACAACAAGAGTTAGTTATCTCCAATAACTAACTCATAACTAACTAGTGTAGGTTAGCTATGACTAACAAAACCAAGAGTTACACCAAAGGTGAAGTTGACTTGTTACACACGTAACTTCACCAGTAACAACTAACCCTTATGTTTAAGGGTTTGTTTAGGAATACGACTTGGGAATTTTTTTCCCTAATATTTGTTTGTTTGAATTGACTTTTTTAAGTTTATCTATTGCAAACACTTGTGAGTATTTGGGGGAGTTTATTGAAACAACATATGACATGTTCACAAGATCTTCAAGATAGCGTATGAAAATAACTTATATAACTTGCGTCGGTTATGACCTATGAAGTACTGGCACAGACACAACACTGACATTTCGACACCAATAATTATTTGAGAAAATAGATAATTGAATGCAACCACACATGTCAGTGTTGTGATAGTGTCAGACACTGACACGTGTCACACACCATACACGTCTTCAATTTAAAGTGTTAGTGCTACATAGGCTATGACTTGCAATGGTCATTTAGCAATTATTCTTATAAATCTTTCGGTAGTGAATTTATTTGCTCCTAAACTGTTATTCACTGCTGTTTGCAGACAAAATAATTCTGCTTGAAACTTTGAGTGACTAAGTTATAGCCTTATTACGTTTTGTTTAACCACAAAATTGTTTCTTTCCTTTCTCTTGTGTGTGTTACTGAAGCTCTACTTTTATTGAAGCTGAATTCATTTATTTCAATGCTAGACAAGACAACAGTATATAAACTTTAACATCTTTATTTTCATCATTTGTGTTTTCAGGCTATTGATAGAGGAGAAAACTTAGCCGTTCTTTCAGACAAAACTGAGACATTGCGTTCACTGGTAAGTTGGCTGAGGTTAGATAGTAGTATTATTTTTGAAACTTATGCTTTCTAAGGCTAAAAGATTTCCCAACTTCCAGGCTCAAGATTTCAGAAAGCAAGGAACACAGGTCCGTCGCAAGATGTGGTATCAGAACATGAAAATTAAATTGGTTGTTCTTGGAATTCTGTTGTTTCTGGTCCTGGTTATCTGGCTCTCTATTTGTGGTGGATTTGATTGTTCAAATTAGTAATAATTAAAATTTTACTAATCAGGTTCTTATTTCAAGAGTTTAATAACTATAGATTGATAGTATAAAAAAGTTTTGCCAAGACATTTAATCATATTTTACCATTTTATTATGTCATAATATCACTAAATAATTTTTGTAAGTTATTGACAGTGAAAATGGTGAAAATGTGATTGAATGTTTATGTGAAATTGTTGTATACTGTCAGTATATAGTTAATATTTTTATTTATAAATGATGTTGAAATGGGCAAGTTAAGAAGAAAATCAAACCAGGAGGGTCAATTTGTCAATTGGAAAAAAGTTTCCTACAGTGTTTCTGGTGGGTAAAGATATGAATGTTATTAGAAATTGTTTAATAGAAGGAAAGGGTTTATCAGTATGTTTGGTCTCAATTTATAAAAGATACATGTGTTTAAAACAAAAATTTGTGGTGTTTTTGTTTAAATATGTTTAATCTTTGATTAAAAATGTCAAAAGTAAAAGAACTTTAAAAAACGCATTGCTATGTTGTTTTACATTTATATTGCATTTTATTTCTGTCAGACTTCACAATAAAAAAAAAAAGAAAAAGCCTTTTAACCTATATTGTCTTACTCAAGTCAATATGTATAAATATTAATATTACTATATTAATCGGTTGGAAATGTACACATTTTTTATTAAGATTAGCATAAAAGTATATAAAATTATGTTAACTGTTTATAGAAAATAGCTTTCATAATATTGATAGTATTTATTTCACAAATTTTGTCTTTGTATACAATGTATGATGTTGAAATACTAGTACATGTTCAGGTGAAAGGGCTATCAGCTTTGAACCCACGAGTTCTAGAGAGAGATGGTTTGCCTTCTCTCTAGAATTTAGCGTGTCTTTTTCTTCAAATTTAATTTAGGATTTTGGCGTTTTATCTCCTCTAGATCTATCTGGTTTCTCCCCAATTTCTTTTGGTTTTCTCTCTACTCTTTTGTGGTTTTTCTTTTCTCTGGTTTTCATTGTTGAGTGTTTACAACTCTTCTTCCATTCGTCTATCCTCAGTATGGATAAATGGAAGGAAATTTCTCTATCAAAGGAAGAAGAAGAGGGTGTTAAGGCGGAAGTGGAGGAAGTAGGAGGAGATAAGATTTTTCAACGGACTCTGGTGGTTAAGATTTGGTCGGACAATCATTTTAACTCTAGAGCCTTTACATCAACAATGATAAATGCTTGGAAACTCAAGAATCCGGTGGAAACTCAAGAACTAAACAAGAACCTATTCCTTATTCGCTTCACCACGAAGAGGGGGGATTTAGCGAATGTCCTTCGAAATGGACCATGAAGCTTCGACAGAAATCTGGTGGTTCTCGCCCGTGTTTCTGGTGAAGAACAACCGTCGGCCCTAAACATGTACTACAGAACTTTCTGGGCCAAAGTTTATGAGCTACCACTTACGTTAAGAACTAAGGCGATGGCAAAAAAACTAGGAGGTATTTTGGGTGTTTTTGAGGAAGTGAATCAAAAGGACGCTCACATGAATGACAGATTTCTCCGCATCAAAGTTACACTAGATGTGAAACAACCTCTCAAGAGGGGTATGGTGGTTCGAGTCAAAGAGAAGAATCTTAGAGTTTTTTTCAAATATGAAAGATTACCAACTTTGTGTTTTGTGTGCGGAAGACTTGGTCACCAATTAAAGGGCTGCGAGGTGGTTACAGATCTAAGTGAAGAAGGTTTCGAAGAGCTTGAGGAAAATGATTTGTCATACAGGTCGTGGTTGCGTGCGTCCTCTACCCAGAATCCCAGTTGAACAAAGGAAGGACTCAAATTCGAGCTTTTGTAGTAAGAGCCTCTTCAATATTTCTTCAGGAAACAACAAGTGTGATCCAAAGGAGAAAGACAAGGAAGGCGATGAGGAAGTTGAACAAAATAAAATGGACACAAGTAAGGACAAGCACGACATATTGTTAAGCTACAAAGAGGTGACTCCCAAGCAAAATAAGCTGGAAGTAGAAGCTGTCGCTGAAATCTCTTGGCACAGTGGACCTCTCAAGGATGGGAAATGATAAGGTTCCAAACTCAAGTTCAAAGGGTGCAAGCATGAAGAAGAAGAAGTGGACAAGGAAACAAACACCTAGGAAGGTGAGTCCAAATTAATAGAAGACTTCACTTGGAATTTGGAAAATGTCAGCTGATCGATGTAATGATTGTTGAAGGAATGATTGAGGGTCAAGGTAGTGATGAAAAGAAGAGGAAGAGTCGGGTCACGGGGGAAGAGTCACAAATTTTACCAGAGGTGGTGCTGGAGAACCAACATCGCCTAGCCCAATGAAAATAATAAGTTGGAACCGCAGGGGGTTAAGGAGTCCCCAGGCAGTTCGAGCCTTGCTAAGGCTCAACCGTATTGAAAACTCGGAGGTTCTTTTTCTAATGGAGACACGTTTGAAGAGTGAAGAAGTTCAAACCATTAAATCCAAGAGTGGATTCGATGGCTGTTTTGTGGTGGATTATAGTGGTAACGGAAGAGACAGAGCGGGGGGTCTAATCTTGTTTTGGAAGGAAAATGTGCAGATCTCAATTGAGTCGTTCTCCATCAATCATATTGGAGGCTCTGTGATTGACGAAGACGATGACAAGAAATAGTTTTTCAGTGGTAGCTACGGGTTCCCAGAGGAGCAAAATAAAAGGAAAACATGGGGGTTGATATAAGACCTTGTCAGTTGTGGTGGAGAGAGATTCATCTGTTTTGGAGATCTTAACGACGTTATTTATGACCATGAGAAAAGAGGAGGGCACATCAGATCATCTAGTCAATTATCATGGGGAAGGCAAGTGCTAGATATTTGTAAACTAACTGATCTTGGTTTTGCAGGTTACAAATTCACTTGGACGGATGGAAGAGAAAGAGAGAATAATATCCAATGCAGATTGGACCGTAGTCTGGCCTCTGAAAGCTTCATTAACAGATTTGCGCCTATAAGGATCAACCATCTTCCTTGTTATGGCTCAGACCATGCGGCGTTAAGAATTGAGTTAGAAGCTGACTTAACAGACACGAAGCGAAGAAGGAGACACATCTTTAGGTTCGAAGAAGCTTGGAGCAAAGACTCAAAGTTCGAGAAAGCTGTGGACAGGTTAGGGAAGAATTCTGCAGGGAGGGGTTCTATGAAGCTTGCAGCCATGCAGGGCCTTGATGATTGTTCAAAGATGATAGAAGCAGCACTATTAGTAAAGAGATTGGTAAGATTCAAGTGCTTTTAAAAGAACACGGTAGATGGGATGCTACCACTGGGGACATCAATGAGCACAAAGCGCTGGAGAATCAAAGAAATAAACTTTTGCAGGTCGATGAGATCATGTGGTGATAGAGAAGTCGAGATCTTTGGTTGAAACACGAAGACAATAATAAATTCTTCCATGGGAAATCCAATCAGAGAAAGCAGACAAATGCCATCACAAAGCTTAAGGATGAAAATGGAGTTTGGTGGAGAGGCGATGATCAATGTGAAAGACTCTTAGTCTACTACTTTTCAGAGTTGTTTTCTTCTTCCCTTCCTTCAAATATCGAAGAGGTTTGTTCTGTTGTGAAAGGTAAGCTTCAGTCTGATCATATCAGTTGGTGCGAAGGGAGGTTTACAGCTTTGGAAGTTAAAACTGCTCTTTTTCAAATGCACTCGTTAAAAGCTCCTGGCTCGGGCGGTCTACCTGCCCTTTTCTTTCAAAAGTATTGGAATATTATTGGGACTGATATTTGTGATATTGTCTTGGATGTGCTGACTAGGGAGCTAAACAACACCCACATTGTCTTAATTCCAAAGAGTAAACACCCTTCAAGCGCAAAGGATTTTCGGCCTATAAGTCTTTGTAATGTGGTCATGAAGATGTTCACAAAGACCATTTCCAACAGGATAAAGCAGATTCTTCCCGACATTATTGATGAAGAACAAAGAGCTTTCGTCCAAGGTCATCTCATTACACATAACTCTCTAGTGGCGATATAATACTTTCATTGGATGAAAAAGAAGACAAAGGGGAAGAAGGGGATTATGGCACTCAAGTTGGACATGTCAAATGCTTACGACAGGTTGGAATGGGTGTTCATTATCGAAGTTCTTTCCTCTAAGGGCTTCCCTCAAAGCAAGGTCAATCTTATCAAAAAGTGCATTTCTACGGTCTCTTACAATGTTCTCATAAATGGGCAACCTATTTCAAGCTTTATGCTGGAGAGGGGTCTCCGTCAAGGGGATCCCCTTTCCCCTTATTTATTTATTTTGTGTGCTGATGTCCTTTCAGGTCTAATAAAAAAAGAGGTAAACCTCAGGCAACTCCATGGTATCCAAGTAGCTCGTAAGGCTCCTCACATAACTCATTTGTTTTTTTGCAGATGACAGTCTGCTTTTCGGTAGAGCTAGTCTGCTGGAAGCAGCGATGATTCCGTCTATTCTTGGAAGGTATCAAGAATCGTCTAGGCAGGTTGTAAGCCTCGAAAAATAAGAGGTATCTTTTAGCAAAAATGTGAATGGTGAGGCTCAAGAAGCACTGTGGTCAAAGTTGGGAGTCAGAACTGTTCCAAGCCATACCAAATACCTTGGACTTCCGGTGGTTTTTGGCAGATCAAAGAAATTTCAAACTGGTTATCGACAGGGTGTGGAAGAATGTAAAGGGTTGGAAAGAGAGGTTTCTATCACGTGTTGGAAAAGAGGTCCTCATTAGAGTTGTTGCCCAGGCTATTCCTACATACATCATGAGTTGCTATAAGTTGCCGGAATCCACTTGTAAGGAGATTGAGTCCATTATTGCCAACTTCTGGTGGGGAGCTCTTGGTGGTACTAAGAAGGTCCATTGGATGAGTTGGGACAAGCTTGCAAAGAGGAAAGGGGATGAGGGTTTGGGGTTCAGAGGTTTTAGTGATTTCAACACTAGTCTGTTAGGAAAACACTATTGACGCCTTCTAACGAATGAGAATACTCTGCTTGGAAAAGTTTTTAAAGGAAGGTATTACCTCCGAAGTACCATAGCGGAAAGTACTCTTGGTTTCGCTCATAGCTTCTCCTGGAGGAGTATTTTGAGTGCGAGAGAGCTCATAAATCATGGGGCTAGATGGAGGATCGGGAATGGGGAAAAAGTGGTGGCTTGTTTAGATAGTTGGCTCCCTGATAACCCAGGTTTCAAAATTTTTAGGCCAGTCAGAGGAATTCAAAAAGACACAAAAGTGAAGGAATTTATTGATGGCGATTTAAAGACCTGGAAGAAAGATTTGATTGAGACCTGCTTTGACCCAGTGGATGCTAAACAAATCACTAGTATCCCCACCTCCTTTAGGGATAATGAGGATTGTCTTCTTTGGAATTTTGAGAGGAACGACGAGTATACTGTAAAATCACCCTATCATATCTGCCAGCAAATCAAGAGTGCTAAGATTCCCGGAACCTCTAATGTTCCTTTTTAAGAGTTGTGGAAAGAGATTTGGAAGCCAAGCATCATGTCAGAACGCACAATTTTTTGTGGTGCTTGGCAAAAAATATCCTTCCCTCCAAGGATAATCTTTTCAGGAAAGGTGTACAGCTGGACACGACCTGCTTTCTTTGCAACTCTGTTGTGGAAACTAACCACCATCTGTTTTTGGATTGTGTTTTTGCAAAACAAGTGCTTTTCTCCTCCATTCTTGGATACCAGATTGCATGGACGTGAGCCTTCAGGACTGGCTGCTGAGCATTCTCACTTGTGGGGATTTGATGAGCATTAAGCTATTGTGCACAATGCTGCAAAAAATTTGGAAGGCTCAGAATTTCCCTGTGTATGAGCAGAAGATGATTGAGCCCTCAATGGTGGCACTTGAGGCGTTGAACTTTGTGTCTGAGTTCAACAATTCAAATCCTGAGATTGGTTGAAGAAAGTAGTCCCTGTTAAGCCAGATTTGGATACGATTGCTGGAAAGTATTTTGTGGTACAGGTGGATGCGAGTATCATGGAGGAGGAAGCCGCGTGTTTTGGCTGCATAATCATAACCAATGATTTAGTGATTTTTCTTGCTGCCAGCAGAAAGGAAAGCATCAAGGTGACTCCTGTGGTGGCGGAAATTCTTGCAATTAGATGGTCCCTTTTGCTTACCATGGACTTGAAGATTGATAGGATTATTATCCAATTTGACTCGCTTACTGCAGTTGAGTGTATAAATTCATGCTTAGCCAATGCCGATATTAAGCCCATTGTGGAGGATTACAGGCAGTTGCTTAGAAAGTTCAATTTTAGTTCTATTATGTTTTTAAGTAGGTTGTTTAATACTGATGCCCATAACCTTGTTGATTTGGGTAAGACTTTTGGTTCTAGATCCTGGATTAGGGGATACCCATCTGTAAACTGTGAGGTTTCAAATACCTCCCCTGTTTCTCTTTAGTGAAGTATTAGTTTCTTGTAAAAAAATGATGTTGAAATAGTATATTGATTATATCATGTTGAAATAGTATATTGATTATATCAATAAGTTATCAAAATCCAATCCTTCTCTTAAAGTGACTTTTAAAATTGTCACATATAATTGATTATGTGAAAAAATCAGCGAAAAAATAAAAACTTCAACATTCTTAACTGATTGACCTTGATATTAATTGGAATTATAAAAAAAAAACAATCAATAGAAATTGTCTTCATTGAAATTTGAAAGGAATTTTAATATAAAATGGTGTCAAGGATAATTGAGGTGTAATGACTTTATCTCTGATATTACTTTTTGAGATAACATATTTCTCATCTTGGTGATTATCAATTGAGCTCCATTGCACAATCCTGAAAATTGGTCAATATTTTTTTAATAACAGTACTCTAACTTTAAATTTCAATTTGTGGTTTAAAAAATTTTGGTGTGTGAATGTCATCGATTGCATAAATCTCTAAATTGGATGAATATAGACAATCATAATTCAAATATATTTTTTCTTCATTCAGAAATAAATCTAACACATAATCATTAATCATATCAACATTGATTTTTTTAGAACCAATATAATCCTACTTTGAAAAAAGATACCCCGTTAATATTATTTAAAATAGAAGGATACGTGTTTTCAATAATTGCGGCAAGAGGATTGTTATCTTTTATAATAAGTAAGTGGTGTGGGATATTAAGTGTAATATCAATGTCATTAGAATCTTCAATTGAACCATCACAAATACCCAAATCCTAATAAAATAACTGTTTTAGTTCATCGTTATTTGAATTTGGTTGACCATTTAGAAGTCTCATATTCTTGGTCAATGTAAGAACTTCACATGAATCTAGTAACTATGATGAATTGATTGTAGCGTGCACAACATTTAGCTTGATTCCTTTTGCTATAACAGATAGAATTTTCCTAAAATCACCACAAAATACCACAACTTTACCTCCAAATGGAGTGTTCTTATTACCTTCATCATAAGACCAAAAAATGTCTCTAAAAGTTCTATCAATAATTTCAAATCAGTGTTTATGCATCATTTGAGCTTTATCCCATATGATTAGCTTTTTCTTTGCTATTAAATTAGCTAATGCATATTTCAGGTTTATGAAACATGTTGAACACTCTTCAATATATATAGGAATATAAAATTTTGAATGTGTAATTGTTCTAACATGTATTAGTAATGCAACTGATCGTGAAGGCTGGATCAGATCTTGTAGAATCGGGCCGCCAAGTGCGTCAGGGATGCTAGTCGTATGGAGAGGAGGGGGTGTACCTGCAAGGTACTCCGACGCTCAAGTAAGAAAGGGTCAGAGAAAAGGAGCAAGTACAAAGTATGAATTCTTAGGGTGAATGTTGTATACCTGACCCTCTCAAGCGAGAGGGTTTATATAGAGCCCCCAGCGCGTGACCAACGGTCATATTTTTGGGGCGAAATAACCGTTTTCCCCAAAGAATAGGTAACTACCCAAACTAGCCGTTATGTCGGACAGGGTGCCCAAAACTAGCCGTTATGTCGGGCATAGGCGTGGTTTTGGGCACCTGCCCATAGCTGTTCGGGGAGCAGTGAAGCCGTACGTAACGGGCAGTAATTCCGGGGAGGAACGTTGTATTCCTTGCCCGGTTGGAGGGGCAGAAAGGTGACTTTTGCCCCTTTGTGGATTGAACTTAGGCAATTTAGGCCGCTCTGGAGCAGAGCAGGATTGGGCCATGTCTAGCCAGTGGTCCAGTCCAGAACAGGAGCCCCCCAATTCGTTGCTCCCGAGCACGGGAGTGATGACTTAAGGACTGCTCGTTGCTCCGTGGAGCTAGTATGAAGTCGTCGTTCGAAGACGAGGAGGATTATCTCAAGGTGCTCGTGGTTCCCTGTGTCCGCGAGATTCGTGGTCGTGACCTTGTTGCCCGGTGTTCGGGGAGATCAAGGGTCAGACAGAATTGGAAACGTTGGGACGCCACGTGTGCCTGGAGCTCCGTGTAGCAGTTAATAGGCAATGATGGCTAGTGGGTAGTCATCATGGCCTACGAGCGCGTGTTCGCACGTGCCCCTTTGTATAAAAGGGGGAAAATTGTTCCATTTGGAACTTTTCAGTCTGATTTCTCTTCGCTCTCTTCAGTAATCTTGCCCGTAACCTCCTTCCGCCTATTCTGACCACCGTGTCAAGCTTTGAGCAGCGCCTTTTTCTACTTAAATCAAGTAAGTTTTCCGATCCTTTGCATGTTCTGCTTTTGTTTGTTGTTAATGGTAGATTGCATGCGGTTAGGGCTAGCTTTAGAGGACAAAATGGGTGAATCTCTGGCGATTGTTGGTGGTGGACGGCGGTTGTGCCATTTTTCTACCTCTAACATGTAGCCGGAGTTAGTAGTATATTTCAGCGAGGAGGGTGGTTCACGGTGATGTTGCGGTAGCTATGTAAGCGTGATCGCCGTGTCTGTTCATCGTCCGAGTGAGTGATGAGTTTTCTGGTAGAACATTTCCAGATTTCGGTGAAGCTTTGCGATTTCCGGTGAAGCTTCAAATGGAAACTGGATGTGGGTGCGCGGAAGCTCCTCGCCTTGGGATGATTAGTTTCGAGCATCTCCTCGCGGGGAGGTTTCAGCTTTCCTTATGATGTTAGGGCTTAGGCCGAGGACGTTGTCCTTAGCCCTTTGCGCACCCTTTCACTTGACTTAGCAGTGGAAGGGTGGATTTGATTTGCTCTCGAATTCACTTTCTTCTCTACTTTTCAGGTGACTGTAATGGCGACGGGGCCAGATAGAGAAGTTATTATAGATACATCCGAGGAGGAGACGGGCTTCGAAGATAGCAGCTCGACGGCCTCTAGTTTGGCGACTTCGAGTTCTTCCAGCAATGTAGGGAGGAGGAAGAGTTGGACATCATGGACGAGGACGTTGAAGGGTTCTCCGCAGAGGAGTGGAAGGTTGTCGAACCTGCCGAGCATGTGTCCACTTTCGCAAAGTCTTTGGTGGATGTTTTCACAGAGGTTGGGCCGGAGGGAGAGTGGAAGGTGCACTTCCCTTCGTTAGACGATCGTGTCTGTACTCATTTCGGGGACCATTTCACGATGTACGAGTATGCCTTTAAAGAGCTGGGCCTGAGGCTGCCTTTTACTGATTTTCAATAGTCCGTGTTCGAGCATTTGAAGTTAGCCCCTACACAACTGCATCCGAATTCTCTGGCCTTCATCCGGGCCTTCGAGTTGGTATGCGAGCATCTCTCCCTAGGGGCTACCCTCCCTTTGTTCTTTATCGTTTTCCATCTCCAAAGGCAGTTGTCGGGGAAGAAGTACGGCTGGGTCTCTTTGAAGCAGCCCCGTAAGCTGTTCAAGCCGTTTTCGGAGTCTATCCGGACATTCAAGGAACGATACTACGTCGTTGAGCCCGTGTCCGAGGTTGCCCAGGACAACACATATGTCTGGGAGATTGAAGTTGCCGAGGACGAGAACGAGCTGTACGAGGAGGAGGAGAGGTTTATTGGGCGGAGACTTTACAAGTTCCCCCTCCATTGGGCACCAGATCATTTTGCTAAGAAGCCCGACGACTATGTCTTCCAACCGAGCGAGCTGCTCGGGCAGGACGCCGCGGCGTATGAGGCGTTGGTGAAGTGGGTCAACTCCTTCCGGCTTGCCGAGTGCTGGACGAGCAAGGGCAGTCCGATCTTCGAGGAGGACAGGAGCCAGAGAGTTGAGCGTAGATTCATTAATATTAAGGCACTGCTGGAGTGCAAGACTCCCGTGGATGCCGAGAAGCTGCTTGGTAGTCTTAGTTATTTAGATTTTGTTTGTGTCATTTCTTTTCCTCGTATCTAACATGCTCGTATTTTGTCTGTGTAGGTGAGATGCCTCAGGCCCACAACAGAGTTGTGAGGAATGCTCTTTCAAGGAACAAGGCCGGGGGCAGCCCCCTCGAAGTCTCGGTTTGCTGGTGCCCGTGTTCCTCCTCCCGTGCAGTATCCTGTGGGGACCTCTTCTTCTCCTACTCCTGCTCCCCGGGGGTCTCCTCTTCCTTTGACCGGTCGACCCAAGCGGCAAAGGTTTAATGACGTTGTGGATCTTACTCGGGTGTCGGAGAAGGGGAAGTTTGAGCTTCCTTCTTGCATCCATGACCGGAAGTTCTTCGAGGAGAGCTCTCTGATTGTGCCTCGGGCGGAGTCTCTTCGCTTGGAAAATATGGATCGCCCGAGCAAGAGGGCGTTGGTGGCCCAGGACGCTTCTGCCTTGGTCAGGATGCTGGAGATGGCAGCTGTGTATGCCGAAGGGGATTCGGCGACTGAGGCCGAACTTACGGCTGCTTGTGCTACCATGGCGTCCCTCAAGGAAGAAGCTAAGGGTGCCGACGATGCTCGGAAGAAAGCTGAGGAGGAGGTAGCTCATTTGAAGGAGGAGAACTCGAAGCTGGCGGCGGAGAAGAAAGCTTTCGAGGAGCTGATAAGGGAGCTGAGGGCGGTCAATGCCGCGGGTGTCGACGAGCCGAACGATGTGAAAGAATTGAAGACTAGATCCGAGCTGGTTGCTCGCATGCTGCTGGCCGAAGACGATGGTATTGCCGTCGCGGAGGAGTCTTTCAAAAATGCCGTGGCTCAATTGCGGGTGGTAAACCCTGAGCTCGATTTTTCCGTTGAGGGTACTCACTACCTGGTGCATGTAGAGGACGGCCGTATTGTCGTGCCCGACGGTCTCCTTGAAGGTACCCCCGAGGATCAGCCCGCAGAGGACCAGGGACCCCAGCCAGAGCCTGCCGAGCATGCGGATGAGTGAGGAATTTGTATTTTTGATGTTGTTGTAATCTGTCCGGCCTGCGTGCCGTGGAATTACGTGCAATTTATTTCTGGGGGCGTGGCCCCCGTTTCATGTAACAAAGCACAATCGTGGCCCTTGCGGCCACTTATTATGTTAACTTATCACATGTTTAATTCTGTTGTTTGTATGAATTTACTTGCTTTAATTTTTAGCTAAGTATCGTATTCATTCTCGTTGCAAGTGTATATCTGCCCGTGATTGGGAGTATTTAACTAGCGCAAGTATTTTAGGGGATTACTCAATGCAGATGTGTTCGATGGTGAGGGGAACTGGTCGAACTGTCGGGGAATGTCCTGGTGGGGTGCGGAGCTCAGGTCGCGTTTGAGGCTTGAGTTCGCGGCATGAACGTCCTATCATGAGCTGGGGTTCTGCCAGTCATGGTACTTTGACTACATCGATGCTCGATCGAGGACCGCCGTCGAGCAGTGGTCCGACTTGTTACTGAGCGAGGTTCTGCTTTATTCGTATGCGACGCTTGTACCTAGACGCGCATAGTGGTCGGTAGCTGACGTTCGTCGTTGCGACGGGTCGAACCGAGGATTTAGCTGTAGTATTGTTGTAGCTTTTTAGCATTCCATGGTCGAGCAAGTTCTTCCCCAGAGAGATGTTCTAGGTAGTAGGCCCCATTTTTTGT
The DNA here is from genome assembly GCA_022829125.1 of Lathyrus tuberosus. NCBI lineage: Eukaryota > Viridiplantae > Streptophyta > Magnoliopsida > Fabales > Fabaceae > Lathyrus > Lathyrus tuberosus. Next base: position 6,553,560 of record JALAZF010000149.1, read on the forward strand.
TTTTTCTCGGACACGATAGGGTCCTTCCCAGTTGGCTGCTAGTTTGCCTTTGCGAGAGTCTTTGTGGTTTCTTCTTAGAACAAGGCTTCCCACGTCGAACTCTCGCCATATCACCTTGGCGTTGTGCCTGATGGTAATTTTTTGTTTTAGTGAGGCTTCGCGAAGGGCTGCACCGGTTCGGATTTCCTCGACGAGGTCTAGCTTTTCTCTCAACGATTCTTCGTTCATCTCCTCATCTAGGATCGACTCTGTCCACCTAGTGGGCACGTGAACTTCGACGAGAATTACAGCCTCGGTCCCGTATACTAAACGGAAAGGTGTTTCCCTGGTTGTTGAGTGCAGAGTTGTGCGGTATGCCCACAGTACGCTGTGCAGTTCCTCGACCCATGCCTTCTTTGTTTCGTCCAGCCTTCGCTTGAGGCCTCGAAGGATGACTCGGTTGGCTACCTCAGCCTGCCCGTTTGTTTGAGGGTGCTCCACGGATGCGAAGTGCTGCTTCATGCCCAGTTGGGCGACGAAGTCTTGGAACTTCCTGTCCGTGAATTGTGTCCCGTTGTCCATTACTATCGCTTGGGGAATACCGAAATATGCAAGGATGTTTCGTTTGTAGAAACGGAGGATGTTGAGGGCAGTTATTTTGGCTAGAGCTTCTGCTTCTATCCATTTTGTGAAATAGTCTACGCCCACTATGAGGTATTTGTTCTGACTTGATCCTACCACGAAGGGTCCTAGGATGTCTAGGCCTCACCAAGCGATTGGCGACATAGCCTTGAGCTCGTTAGGCGGAGCGAAGTGCATGTCCCCGTGCTGTTGGCATTTATCGCATTTCTTCACGTGTTCTTTCGCGTCGTTTTGCATGGTCAGCCAGTAGTAGCCTGCCAGAGAGCCTTTCGAGCAAGGGACCTTTCGCCGAGATGTTGGGCGTTGATTCCCTCGTGGATTTCGCGCAGGACGTGTGCGACCATTTCCTCTTCGACACATTTGAGCAGCGGGATGAAGAATCCCCGTCTGTAGAGTTTATCTTCAACCAGGACATAAGAGCTGGCTCTCCGCCTGACTATGCTGGCCTCCTTTGGGTCGGACGAAAGTTCGTCTTTGGCGAGATAGTTGTAGACTGGGGTTATCCAACATTTGTTGTCGCCGATCACCTGCACGTTGAGTGTCGCGGAGGCCTTCTCGATGCTGGGTCGAGGAAGTACTTCCTGTATGACGGATTTGTTTCAGCCTTTCTTCTTCGTGCTGGCTAGTTTGGATAACACGTCTGCTCGTACTTTATGTTCGCGGGGAACGTGTTTCACTTCCACTGTTGTGAACTTCGCCATTTCCTTCTTTACCAGGGCCAAGTATTCGGCCAGGTTGTCATTTTTGGCTTGGTATTCTCCCCGGACCTGGAGGGCCACGAGTTGTGAATCTGTACAAATGACGACTTCCTCTGCGCCTAGGTCCTCGGCAAGGCGTAGCCCAGCGAGGAAGGCTTTGTATTCAGCCTGGTTATTGGAGGTCTGGAAAGATAGTGTGAGTGATACCTCAACGATATTTCCTTCGTCGCTCTCCAGTATGATGCCCGCGCCACTTCCTACAGAGCTTGAGGCACCGTCGACAAAGATGGTCCATTTGCGTGCTTCGCTCGCGGGGGAGTCCGCGAACGTCATCTCCGCGATGAAGTCGGCCTGAGCTTGGGCCTTGAGGGCTTTTCTTCCTTCGTATTGGATGTTGAATTTGAACAGTTCCAGCGACCATTTAAGCATTCGGCCGGCCATATCTGGTCGTCCGAGCAGCTGCTTTATGGGCTGATCTGTTCGAACCATGATCGTGTGAGTCAGGAAGTAGTGTCTTAACCTCCTGGCTGCATTGATGAGGGCCAGTGCCACCTTCTCTATCTGTTGGTATCTTAACTCTGGTCCTTGCAGCGCTTTGCTCGTGAAATAAATGGGCTTCTGCCCGTCAGGTGTCTCGCGGATGAGAGCGGCACTCACTGCTTTGGTTGCTACGGCCAGGTATAGGTACAACGTTTCGCCGTTGTCTTGGCGATGGAGAACCGGTGGCTCTGAGAGTGCCTGTTTCAGATGGAGAAGGGCCTTGTCGCACTTCTCGGTCCATTCGAATGCTGCCTCTTTGCAGAGGAGTTTGAAGAATGGTAGGGCGTGCTGGGCGGACTTGGCCACGAAACGAGATAGTGACGCGAGCATCCCGTTGAGGGACTGGATTGATTTTTTGGACTTGAGCATAGGAAACTCGGAGAATGCCGACATTTGTCGTGGTTGGCTTCGATTCCTCATTCTATCAAGTAGAAGCTGAGGAATTTGCCTGCCCGGACACCGAACATGCACTTCTCCATATTAAAACGCATTTTGTATTTCCTGGCCTATTCGAAGACCTTTCTCAAGTGGGCGGTATGATCGGTTTCCTCGTGGGATTTTACGATCATGTCGTCCATGTAGACTTCGAGCATGTCGCCTATTTCTCCCTGAAACACTTTGTTCATCATTCGTTGGTACATTGCTCCGGCGTTCTTCAGGCCGAAGGGCATTACGTTGTAGTAATAGTTGCCCGATTCGGTCATGAAGGTCGTATATTTTTTGTCAAACATTGCCATTGGGATTTGATTGTAGCCCGAGTAGGCGTCCATGAACGATAAAAGTTTAAAACCAGCAGAATTATCAATAAGTTTATCAATATTGGGGAGGGGGTAGGCATCCTTCGGGCATGCCTTATTGAGATCAGTATAATCAATGGACATGCGCCATTTTCCATTAGATTTTTTAACTAATACAACGTTGGACAGCCAAGTTGTGTACTTGGCTTCCGAAATAAATTTGGCCTCGAGGAGGTCCTTTACAGCTTTTTCAGCAGCCTCCGTTTTCTCCGGAGACTGCTTCCTCCTACGTTGTGCTACGACCTTGACGGCAGGGTCGATGGTCAGCTGGTGACAAGCGACGGATGGATCCAAGCCGGGCATTTCGGCGGCGCTCCATGCGAAGAGGTCGGCATTCTCTCTGAGGCATGCTTTGAGCTGCTTCCTCGCGATGTCAGGCAGGTCTGCTCCGATCTTCACTCCCCGTTGGGGGTCTTCACCGAATATAACTATCTCGAAGTTGCCATTCGGGATTGGGCGCATCGGATGGGAGCTGCTGCTGGATGACGTGGATGGGCTGGCTAACGCTGCTCGTTCCTCCTGTTGATCCTCGGGGAAGCGAATTTTGAGGTCGATAGAGTCGACCTGGGGTAGAGGCTTGGTCTCCTCAGAGCTACTTGGCGGTGCTGGCTTGCTCGACACTTTTGGCTTGGGTGTAATGGTGTTGAATCCCTTTGTAGTAGCTTTGAAACACCGTCGGACAACTTCAATATCGCCGTGGAGGGTGGCGACCATCCCTTTCGAAGTGTAATACTTCATCTTCAGGTGGACTGTTGAGGGTACTGCTACCAACTCGGCCAGAGTTGGCCTTCCGAAAATGCATTGGTAAAGCGACGGGCAGTCGATTACCAGAAATTGCACCTTGATGGATCTGGCTATTTCAGCTGATCCGAAGGTCACGATTAGCTCGACGTATCCCCACAGCTTAGTTACAGACCCGTTGAATCCCTGTAAATCGGACCCTACGTAGGGGGTAAGGTGCGATTTATCCAGCTGAAGTGTTGAAAACAGCTGGGAGTACATGATGTCGACCGAGCTGCCCTGGTCGACGAGTATTCTGCGAACGTCGAAGTTCACCATCCGGGCTCTGACGAGCAAAGGTATGCTTGAGTTCAGGGAGCCGCCAAGGAGTTCCTCCCGATAGAAGGAGATGGGGACGGAGCCCTTCTGTGCCCGATCAAGCATGGTCACTTTGCTGGAGCTTGTGTTGATCAGGTGTTCGAACTTCTGTTTTACGGAGCCCACAATGACTTTGTTGAAACCCCCGCCAGAGATGACCATGGCGGAGGGAAATGTCTCCCACGGGCTGTGGCCCGCGAAATATGCAGGGGCGCTGAGCCCGTCCGGGACGTTGAAGTCCTCGGGTCGCGATATGGATATAGCGACCTCTACATTGGCGTCTTCCGAGGAAGGTACCTCCTCCTCGACCTTCTTGGACTCCTGGGCGTCCTGTGGAGGAGTGTCCTTCTTCTTCACGAACTGCTTCAGGTGGCCGTCCCTGATCAGTATTTCAATGGCATCCTTGAGATGGATGCAGTCCTCCGTAGTATGGCCGTGACTTTTGTGGAAACGGTAGTATTTTGATTTGTCCACGTTTGGTCTGTTCGGAAGTTGTTTGGGGAAGCGGACCCCAGCCTGTTTGAACTCCGAATTGGCACATTCGGACAAAATCTTTTCCCTGGAAACGGTCAGGGGAGTGTAGTCTTGGAAGCGCCCGGAGGGTCCCTTACTATCGCGGGAGTCCCTTGGACGTCCCTCGTGCCTCCGTTCACCCCGACGAGATGTCGAGGCTTCTTCTCCTTTAGAGCCCCGAGCGTTCTCCTGGCGGCGTGATGCTCGGACGTTGCAGGCCACAATCTTCTCTTCGTACTGAATATGAGATTGGACTTTGAGGAGGAGGGCGTCTAAGTTCCTCGGTGGCGCGAGGCCAATGGCTTTAGAGAACTCGGAGTCTGGGCGGACCCCTTGTTTGAGCAGAAACTTCTTCATTTTATCTGTCGTCGGGACCTGCACTGCTTCCTTGTTGAACCTCTCGATATATGCACGGAGAGGTTCGTATTTCCCCTAGATTATGGCTCCAAGAGGGGCCTCAGTTTTGGGGTGGCGACGAGATGTTGTGAAGTGCCACAACCTGCCCAGCTGTCTCCACGAGATAATGGACTCCTCGGGCAGTTGCTTATACCATGTCATCGCTCCCTTTCAGAGTGTGGTCGGGAACAATCTGCATTTGATGGCGCCCCGTACACCGCAGTAGTCTAACAGCGCATCAATGTTCTCGATGTGCTCGTTGGGGTCGGTGGTCCCATCGTACGTGCCGAGTGAGGGGGGTTTCTCCAAGCCTTTTGGGAGACGGGTAGCCAAGATCTCCTGGGACAACGGGCTGCGAGGCTTGTCATCATCACTAGAACTGGTGTATGATGGGGACCAAACGGGATGCTCGCAACGTCGGTTCCTTCGCGGGGAAGGTGAGCGGTTCCTTCGAGAAGAAGGTGAGCGGTTCCTTCGCGGGGGAGGTGAGTGGTCCCATCCTCTAGACTTGATCGAGGGAGTTTGCTTGTTCCTCCGAGTCCTCTTGTGGTCATGAGCGTGCTGGTCACTCGGGGAGATCTGGTCGCGCTTTCTGGCTACGCGAGGATCAGGTTCTTGGCGCAGTCTTCGGTCGATTTCTCTCCGGGGCTGCGGGCTTCTTGATCGTGGCTGGTTCCTCTACGTAGGAGGGGACCTCGGACGGTGGGACTCCTCTAGTGCCTTGATCCTCTCGTTCTGCTGCAGGATCAGGGTGTTGGTTTTGTTGATCGCCTCCAGGAGGGCTGCCACGACTGGGTCAACATTGGGTGGAACAGGAACGAGCTGGACGTCAAGTGATGGTTGATCGTTGTTGCGATCAGCAGGGGTAGGGGAAAGAGAAGCAGTGGCTCCATCCCTGAGGAAACGGGCATCTCGGAGGAGAGATGACTGGCCGTCAATGTCAGATTTGTTGAGGGGAGGATGGTGGTTTGGAGAGCATCCTTGGTGCGATCTTGGAAGGCCATGATCGTGATGATGTTTGAGAATTGTTTTGATCTTCGGTTTCTGAGGAAAGAGAGATGGGGAGAACAAAGATTCCCACAGACGGCACCACTGATGGTGAAGGCTGGATCAGATCCTGTAGAATTGGGCCGCCAAGTGCATCAGGGATGCTGGTCGTATGGAGAGGAGGGGGTGTACCTGCAAGGTACTCCGACGCTCAAGTAAGAAAGGGTCAGAGAAAAGGAGCAAGTACAAAGTATGAATTCTTAGGGTGAATGTTGGATACTTGACCCTCTCAAGCGAGAGGGTTTATATAGAGCCCCCAGCGCGTGGCCAACAATCCTATTTTGGGGGCAAAATAACCGTTTTCCCCAAAGAATAGATAACTACCCAAACTAGCCATTATGTCGGGCATAGGCGTGGTTTTGGGCACCTGCCCATAGCTGTTCGAGGAGCAGTGAAGCCGTGCGTAACGAGCAGCAATTCCGGGGAGGAACGTTGTATTCCTTTCCCGGTTGGAGGGGCAGAAATGTGACTTTTCCCCCTCTGTGGATTGGACTTAGGCAATTTGGGCCGCTCTGGAGCAGTACTGGATTGGGCCATGTCTAGCCAGTGGTCCAGTCCAGAACAACAACAATTCTACTCAAAGCGACTATAATAATATTCCCTTTTGATCTTTGTGTGATAGACATGACCCTTCAAATAAATGTTTTTCATGTTCCACCATAACCATAAAGAAAAAATAGACCAAATATTTTTTTTTCATTTACCTTGTCTATATTTTGTCATTAACTCTTCTTTTCTCTTGAGTCATCGTCGATATTAATCAAATATGTTTATCTGTCAAATTTTTTGTCATAATTTAATTCATTATCTATCAATATTTTGAGATTCAGAGAGTATTGACATATCTGATTGAGGCACTGTAGAAAAATCCGTTAAACTTCTACCATTACTTTGTAACAAAATTTCAATATCATCCGATGTATCTTTAATTGATCTTCACATAAATCTAAATATGAAAATTATCGTGATATTAGAAACAAATTATTCAAACTTAGAAAATTTTAAAAATTTTAAAAAAGGTAATCGGTGTAGTTAAAAAACTTTAATATACCTGTTTCTCGAAGCAAACTTCGTTGTCCATGCAGTATAGCACCACTCAAATACATTCATGTGTCATTCCAAACCATTAACGGTCTTGATAATTGGCTTGAAACAATTAAGTTTACAAACAACTTTCTTAAATAATTTTCAATTCTCCAATGACTTGCCTCTACAATTGCATCTATGTACTATTTATCATCATCATCATCATCATCATCGTCATTATCATTGAGCAAACCCATAGCATAACCGACTTCTCTAAATATACTCCCTCCGTCCCACAATGAGTGACCTATTTGAAATAAAATGGTGTCCTAAAATGTATGACCCATTTCAATTTCGAATGCAACTTTTTCTATTTTACCCTCTAATTAATATTACTTTCATCATTCCCAATATATCATAAGGGTACTTTAGTAAAAATATCATTCTCTCTCTTTCATTTATTCCTTTTTTTTAATCTGTGTGAAAAGTCAACTGGGTCGCTCATTGTGGAACGGAGGGAGAATTGTATTTAACATTGCTAATTATTTTGATGTTGACATAACATGTAGGACCTTTGACATAATAAAGAAGTGTACTAAAATAAAAAATTTCACCATATCCAAGAGGAGCAAAGTTGACTCTAATAATAGAAAGTCTCCTTTTACATGGAAACCATTCATGTTGGAAATTTTTTCACACAAATTTCAATAGAAATTGTGCATAATCTAAATAGTTTGCCTTGAGAAATCTATTATTTGCATCCATCCAAGTCATGCGTTTGTGATCTTCAAATATGAAAACTTGTGCGTCTTCCAGATGAAAATTTAGTCTTTCAACAGATGGTTCACACTAATGTATATCAAATGAAAATATTCTTCACATGCAGGCAAATATCTATAGTCGTAATATATTTTTATTTCATCAAAACATTCTGAGTTTTCTCTTTCATTAACACTACTATAAAAATCTCCAATGACACAACTGTGTCCTTTGTAAACATATTTGAATGAAGATTTGATTGACCTTAATTGATTATATCATTGAACATTGATGTGAAAAATATACCTCAACAAAATGTGTATATTGTAAAGGGATGCATTGTACTCCCTCAGTTCCTTTTTAAGTGTCATTTTTTGACTTTTTACACATACCAAGAAAACTAATAATTATAGTTACTTTTCAAACAACAATTATCCTTTTACCTATAATACCCCTAATTATTTATTACATTCATCTTACTTTTTTTCTCTCTGTAATGATTACCTAGAGGTAATTTTGACAAAAGTGTAATCAATACTACCTTGAACTTTACAAATGATAATTAAAAAGAAATAAAAAATTATTCTAAAAATGACACTTAAAAAAGAACGGAGGGAGTAGTTCGTTGTTCCATTACAATAAGCAAGGAATGAAAGAGCGGGGATTCATTATATCATTGTACAAGTCAGATTTGAAAAAACAATTTGCTTGCACAATAAAGATATGAAAAAACTAAAAAGTCACTCATATTTATTATTATACACTTTGTTTCTATCACATTCATTAATGACATAGGAAATGGTGGCATTGAGCACCACAATGCACGAATATCGAATATTCACAATGATGACAATTTTTTGAACAACATAATACACAAATATCAAATATTCATAATGATGTTTTTTGCTAATGCGTTTTCTTGTTAAAGGTGCAGTAACAAACAAACATGGTTCAATTAATGCAGATATGGAAAAAATAAAAAGACACTAACATTAATTATTATACACATTATTTCTATCAAAATTTATTAAGGATATGAGAAATGAGGTTATTGAAGCTGGTAATACACTTAATTCGAAAATTCATAATGATGGCATATTAAGTGTATTTGTTTGTTTTAATTAATTAAACGGACAATAGTGTTCAATGGTTCCCAATATAGTGTTTTAATACAGACAAATACACTTAATATGTCTTCATTAGGAATTTTTGAACTATGTGTATTGCATGCTTCAACAACCTCATTTCTCATTTCCTTAATATATTTTGATGAAAACAATGTGTATAATAATTATTGTTAGTATCTTTTTAATTTTTTCATATCTTCATTAATTGAACAATGTTTATTTGTGACTGCACCTTTAATAAGAAAAGTATTAGTGGGAACCATTGTTATAAATATTGGATACCACAGTGCACTAATATCCAAATTTTACAATGATGTTGGCTTTATTGAAGCCCACAATACACGAATATCCAATATTTATAATGATGGTTTTTATGTATTTTCTTGTTAAAAATGCAGTGAAAAATGAAAATGGTTCAATTAATGAATATATGAAAACTAAAAAGACACTAACATTAATTATTATATACATTGTATCAATCAAAATTTATTAAGGATATTAGAAATGATGTCATTGAATCTTGTAATAAGCTTAGTTCAAAAATTCATAATGATGATATATTAAGGGTATTTTATTATTAGGTGTACAAACACATATGTTATTATCACTATGAAAGAAGAGTGCTATTACTATGAAAGAAGAGTTGAGATATTCAAAGACATAATTTCTCATATGCTTCATAAATCATGATTAACAAAGTGTAGAATAATGTATGATATTGTAATTTTAGTTGTACACATATATAATTATGTTAATTGTACTGATACATTTAAGTTTTAACCATGATATACATCTTTGATATTGAAAAATAAACTTGAAGGCAAAATTTCAATGCCTACAACGGTTGAGACATCAAAATTGATTATGTTGTGATCACAAACGATACCTTTCAACCAATCAAGATTGAGAAACAGAGTTCTTGGGTGAACAATGAAACGGTTAGAAACAAAAAGAGAAAGAAGGAAGAATAATGAAGAATAAAGAAGAAGGATTAGGGTAAAATTGCTATACTATTCACTTTCTCAATATTACAAAAGATTACAAGTGAATACCACAATCTGGCCACTCTCAACAAACTGAGTGTACTAGCCTATATATAGACTAACTAGATAACTTGCAACCCAAGCTACCTAAATAATTGGATCCATAGCAAAAGGCCCAATTCGAAAAACATTTCGATAATACATATTAGAACAGACTTCGACTACAATATATCCTATAACTACAACATGTGACCCAGCTTCGACTTCATGCTTGTCTCCTGTCGAAACACATGAAAGCTACTCCTCGGTAGAACTAGAGTTCGACCCAAAGTCTTACAAATCTCCACCTTGGATCTAATTCTACAAATAATAGAGAATAAACTAGCTTTCATCCTGCAGCTTTATCAACTACATACAGTGTAAAAACTTGCAACTCGGCAACGTATTTGTGATCATATCAGCAACATTGTCATTAGTCGAAACCTTCAGCACCTGGACTTTACCACGCTCGATTATCTCTCTGACGAAGTGCAACCTCACATCGATGTGCTTGGTCCGCTCATGATAGGCTGAATTCTTCGACAGGTGTATAGCACTTTGACTATCACATTTAACAATGATACTTCAACCTTGAAGTTTCAGCTCCTTTGCAAAACCTTCAAGCCACAATGCTTCCTTCACAGCTTCAGTGAGGGCAATATATTCAGCTTCAGTGGTTGATAAGGCAACAACCTTCTGAAGCGTCACTTTCCAACTGATTGTTGTGTCAAACATAGTGAACACATATCCAAAAATAGACTTTCTGGAATCCATACAACCTGCATAATCAGAGTCGACATAACCTTCGATTTTGACTTTGCTATCATCACCACAGGCTCCACTATAAATTAGGACTTGATTCAGAGACCTATTTATGTACATGAAAATCCACTTTAAAGCTTGCCAGTGCGTCTTTCCAGGATCGGTCATATACCTGCTTACAAGGCTCACTCCATACGCTATATCTGGCCTCGTACAGACCATAACATACATCAAAGAACCCATTATACTAGCATACAGAATGCTACTCATATAGATTCTTTCAGCTTTAGTACTCAGACTTTGAGTAGTACTAAGCTTAAACTGAGGATTTGTCGGAGTCACAATAGGCTTTGAATTTGACATACCAAACTTGTCGAGAAGCTTATGTAGGTATGTCTCTTGAGATAAGCACAACTTCGACTGCTTTCTATCTCGCCGGATGTCAATCCCAAGAATCCTAGTGGCAGTTCCCAGACCCTTCATTTCAAACTCCTTACTGAGTTCAGCCTTCACCTCCATTATATCCTCAACAATGTTGCTAGCTATGAGGATATCATCCACATAAAGAAACAAAATAACAAGTGAATTTTCAGGTCGAAATCTGAAGTAAACACAGTGATTGAACTAGCTCCTAGTGAAACCAATGTGTGCCATTAACTTGTCGAATCTCCTGTTCCATTGTCGAGGAGATTGTTTCAGGCCATACAAAGACCTATTCAGCTTGCACACATAATCTTCCTTATCTTTTTTTGCATACCCTTCAGGTTGACGCATCATGATCGTTTCATCTAGGTCACCATACAGGAAGGTTGTCTTCACATCCATTTGCTCAAGTTCCAAGTCGAACTTTGCCACCATGGCTAAAAATATTCGAATGGATCTATGCTTTACAACAGGCGAGAACACATCATTGAAGTCGACTCATTCTTTCTGAGTGAACCCCCTAGCAACTAACCTTGCCTTAAAGCGCTTCGACATCACTCATTCGATTCCTTCTTTGACCTTGAAAATCCACTTACAACTGACTAACCTTGCTCTTGCAGGTTTCTCAATTAGCTCCCAAATATTATTATCATGAAGAGATTTCATCTCGTCATCCATGGCTTTTCTCCATTCAGTCTTGTTTTGACTCCTTATAGTTTCCTTGTAATCTCTAGGTTCTTCCTCAAGCACCTCACTTGTAGAGATTAAAGCAAAAGCTATAAGGTCTGCATAACCAAGTCTCTGAGGTGGCTTGATGACTCTTCTCGACCTATCTCTTGCCAGTAGGTAGTCATCGACAGTTTCCTCAGTCTCTTCAGCATCTTTCTCTTCTTCTTCGACTTTGGGTTATGCACTTCAGCATCACTGTGCTCCACCTCAACAGGAGTCTCTACCTATTTCAGCTTTTCTTCAGAGATTTCTGCACTTCGACTAGCATCACCAATTTTCTTGAACGCCGTTTCGACTTCATTGAAAACTACATCAGGACTTGTGATACATCTTCTGTGACCTGGTTCTAGGCACCACAACCTATAACCCTTGAATCTCTTAGGATATCCAAGGAACATGCATCTCAAAGCTCTAGGTTCGATTTTGTCTTGCCTGATATGAGCATAGGCTAAACAGCCAAATACTCTCAGCTTGTCGAGATCTGGTGGATGACCCGACCAAACTTTTTCAGGTGTCTTCATTCCCAAGGCAGTCGAGGACATCTATTTATCAGATAAGCTACTGTCGAAACAGCCTCCGCCCAAAAAACCTTCTTCAATCCAGCACTAACCAACATACATCTAATCCTTTCAAGGATTGTTCGATAAAATCTCTCAGCTAAGCCATTTTGTTGAGGAGTTCCTGCTACAGTCTTATGCCTTGCAATCCCAGACTCAACACAGTAACTATCGAACGGTTCGTTGCAGAACTCAAGACCATTGTCATTTCTCAACCTCTTAACCTTTTGCCAGTTTGAGTTTCGACCAGAACCTTCCAACTTTTGAAATTCTCAAAAGTTTCATCCTTCATCTTCTGAATGAATACCCATAACTTTCTGGAATAGTCATCAATGATGGATAGAAAATACCTTGCACCTGAGTGTGAAGGATTCCTTGCAGGTCCCCAAAGATCCACATGAATATAATCCAGGGATCCATGTGTTCTTTGCTTGACTTTGTTAAACTTCACCCTACAAGATTTACCAAATACACAGATTCATAAAACTCTAACTGTTCGACTTTGTCACCACCTAGCAGTTTCTGCTTCCCCAATTCGACCAGGTCTCTTTCGCAGACATGACCCAATCTCATGTGCCATAATTCTGTCTTCGACACAGGTTTCGTGGATGCAAAGTCTGCTGAACCACTTACAACCTCAGCCTCAAGGGTATACAAGCCTTGTTTCTTCACGTCTCTCAAGACTTGCTTCGACCCCTTCATGACTTTCAGGATACCTTGTTCTCCTTTGAAGACATATCCTTTCTTGTCGAATTCACCAAGAGAAATCAAATTTCTCTTAAGGTCAGGTACATACCTAACCCCAGTCAATAGCCTTATTGACTCATCATGGAGTTTGAATCTTACAGATCAAATACCTGCAATCTTGCAAGCTTTGTTGTTTCACAACAGCATTGATCCACCATCTTGATCACATAATTCTTCAAACACATTCTTGTTTGGAGTCATATGCCAAGTACAACCAGAATCCATAATCCACTCTTTCCACAAGTTGCTGTTCGAAACCACAAGGACATCAGATGATTCATAATCATCTTGCACAATGGCTGCATTTCCATTGTCCTTATCTCCATGATTATTCAGGCGCTCAGGGCACATCTTTCTTGTGTGACCCTTCTTCTTACAATGATAACACTTAATACCAGAGATATCACCACCATAAGACTTCAGTTGAGTTTTACCTTTCTTCTTCTTAAACCTACCATCTCTCTTTGATGATTTCCACTTCACGGAAAATCCTTTGCCAACTGATGATGATGGTTTCTGCTCCTTTCTTTCGTTCAAATTCTTCGAATACAAGGCTGCTTGAACTTCTTCAAAGGTCAGGGACTCTCTTCCATACAAAAGGATTTCTTTGAAGTGAGCATGCGACTTAGGTAAAGAACACAACAACAACAACGCTTGATCTTCATCATTGATGGAAACATCAATATTTTCAAGATCAAGAATCAACTTACTGAGCGTATCCAGCTGCTCCGCCAACACTTTATCTTCATTCATCTTGAATGAACACAAAGCCGGCTTCAAGTACAAACGATTTACCAAGGATTTAGTCATATACAATCCTTCGAGTTTCAGCCAAACACCAGCTGCCGTCGTCTCCTTCGAAACCTGCTGAGAACTTTATCACCAAGACTCAGAACAATTACGTTGTGGGCTTTCTCGATCATCGTTGTCTTTTCCTTCTCCGTCAATGCAGCATCCATGGCGTCTTCTCCCTTTGACGCTTCTAGCAAACCCTGTTGAACAAGAATGGCTCGCATCTTCAAACGCCATAAACCGAAATCATTAACTCTGGTAAACTTCTCAATTTCAAACTTTGTAGACGGCATCTTCTCCACGTTCACCGCACCAATTTGTTATGATCACAAACGATACCTTTCAACCAATCAAGATTGAGAAACAGAGTTTTTGGTTGAACAATGAAACGATTAGAAACAAAGAGAGAAAGAAGAAAAGATAAAGAAGAATGAAGAAGAAGGATTAGGGTAAAATTGCTATACTATTCACTTTCTCAATATTACAAAAGATTACAAGTGAATACCACAATCTGACCACTCTCAACAAACTGAGTGTACTAGCCTATATATAGACTAACTAGATAACTTGCAACCCAAGCTACCTAAACAATTGGATCCATAACAAAATGCTCAATTCGACAAACATTTCGATAATACATATTAGAACAGACTTTGACTACAATATATATCCTACAACTACAGCATGTGACCCAGCTTCGACTTCATGCTTGTCTCCTGTCGAAACACATGAAAGTTACTCTTCAGCAGAGCTAGAGTTCGACCCAAAGTCTCACATATTAAAATTCATTTTATATCATGCAATGTGTTGCCAATGATTTTTATATACTAATATTGTTAATATGGGAAATGTTATGTTCACATGATAGATTGATAATATAACATAAAATATATTACAATTACAAACTACTTGCTTCGTTGTAATGTTTACTATAATGAATATTTCAAATGATTTCATAAAGGTAAATTTTTCAATAACCCATATAGCAAGATTATTAAACGCTATTTAATTTACATTATTGATAGATCAACTTAAAAAAAAATTAACAACACACATGCATTAGTAAATTGTTGAAATAAGCATAACAAAATCATCCATGATTCAAAGTACAATATTCATTTGAAATTCAACAAAAATAAATAAGTTATAATTCACAAAATTATCGAACTGCTTGAAAACTATGAATACAAACAGACAAACATAATAAAAAAACTTTTAGAGTATTGTAGTAATATTTAACACGGAGACTTTCGGTGCACCAATCTTGATGACTGTTCTTTCACGGTGGTGAAGTTGATGACGTGTGTTGTAAAGGTACGAGTACATACCGGATACTGGTACAAACGTCATTTTTAAAAAACCTAAAGTACGGATACACGAATATAAATTCATATGTACTTTGATTTTTCTTAACTGAAAATGAAGAACTTGGTTGTGTGAGAAATTTCAATGCAACAGATTGAAGTTTAAAACTCTACATCAGCATTTGAAAAACTCATTAAAAAAAATATAGAACTATACCTTTAGAAGAAAAAAATTGAGTTCGCATATTAAACATGTACCCGTTGGAGTAGCAACTTAAAAAACAATAAATAAAAAATAGGTACGGTGTCGGTACGTACCATATGAATACCGTACGCGTACCGATACCCGATAAATATCCGGTATCAGTACTTTATCTAAAATAGAGTACCCATGCTTCACAGTTGATGACAGAGTCGCTGCCACTGACCACCAACTCTATCTCGCTTTTCCTTGCCCAACTAAATATCAACGATGCATTACCATCTGCGTCCATAATCACTAAAGCCATAGAAAGCTATGTCATGCAAACCAAAATATGATATCTCTTCTCTACTTGTATCTTCATGTCAAAACGAAAAAACAAATTAAAAAAATAAAAGTAACATGAAAGATATGAAAAATATGATTCCTAGACATATTATCATTCCAACATCAACGATCACGAACTAACCTCTACTTTTCAAATCTCTCTCTCCAAAATTTTAATACTAAATATTTTTGAATCATCATAAGGACCTCATTCTTCTAAACCATATATTTGTTCATCAAATGCCACAAAATTCATATGATTCCCATAAGGACCTCATTCTTCTTACCTATATATTTGCTAATCAGAAACATAAATATAGAACAAATTCTAAAATCAATTAAAAAAAATAGAAGTTTGAGAATTTTGTGAAAGCTACCACCTATATTTAAATCATTGGTTTATCCACGTATATAAATGAAGATGAGAGACTACTACGAAGAATACTACACATATCACATAAAATACACATGTTAGAAAGAAGTTAGAAACAATAAAAATATGAATATAAAATCCAAAAAATAAGCTACAAATATGAAAGAAAATAAATGTTGAAGATGCTGACGAATTATATTGTACTTTTAGGTTTTAGAACAAATGTTGTAAGATGGAATATGCATGTTGAGCTTAATTTCATCCATATTAATGTGGGCGCGAGTTTGATGGATTGAAGATGATAAATTTTTTTTAGACCTATAGTGTAAGGATGGTAGAAATTGGAAAAACGAAGGAGAGCAACAAAAAGAAAGCGGGGAGGAGAGATAAAGGTTTGATGTGTTACACATTTATAGTAGTGGTTATTCATTATGAGAAGTTATTTGTGATTTGTGGGGACATGTGATTAGTGAGATTGGAAAGTGTAACATGTAGTTGAAGGTTGGATAGTGGCATTGCTATAAGAGAATGCAATTTAAAATATGGAGAGATGATATGGCAAGTGAAATTGGAGGAAAACATTTTGGGTTAATGTTTTGATAACTTAGTAAATTTTATTAATAAGGGATTCCTATTATTATACTAAAAGTATTATCATAAAATAGAATTAAAATTAGATGTCATAAGAAGTTATTTTTTCTAAAATGTTATGTTAAAAATTAAAATAAGTATGAATTTCATTGTCTTAATATATATATATTTTTTGAAAATTAAGATCTGATTTTAGGACCGATTAATTTGGGTGATCAATCAAATTGTTTAGCAGGGGAAGGTCTAGTTGAAATCATAACAATTCTCTATATGGATCGACATAACACAAGAATTATTAGTAAGTAAATGTTATTGTCACGGTGCAAAAAACACCCGAGTGTATCACACGCTCGAAAATACAACAAAATCGCCACTGACTTTTATTTATTTTAGGAGAAAGGGAAAATATCAATAAAACCCTTAGGGAAGAGAAACGAGTAAGGAAGTCGGTTATGCAAGTGGAATGTATTAACATCCATCACATGCATTGTACTCAATGAGAACCATTTTGATTGTTCTTTGCGTGGATGAGTGTTATTATCTAAATGTTCCTTGCGTTTGGTTTTAATTAAGGGGAAAAATAAGTTTTTAATTAATGTGCTCGCCAAGATTTCAGAATCCTGTGCCTATGTATTCTCATAGTGCAATGAGAAAATCAAAGCTTCGCAGTTCGTGGTAGAAAATAAGTATTTGTTGGTCAATTTTAGGGAACAAAGTTATAATCGTATCCTAGAAGTGTTTTGACGTTAGCTAGTTTGATCTTAGTTCAGTCTGATTGCTAAGGAATGGATTATAACAGTTCTTTTATGAAGAGATTGTTGTCTGGATAATGAATTGAAAAGGTTTGTGAATTTTTGTAAAGGTGTTGTTTGGACCAAGAATGTGGTGTTTAAACCCGTACAGTGGTGTGTGAACCAAGAATGAGGTATTTTAACCGAGAAATAGTGATTAACCATGGATGAAGGGTATTTTAACCATAAGATGGTGATTAAACCATGAACGAGGTTTCTAAACCAAGAGGGATGGTATTTTAACCAATGAATAATGATTAACCAATTCAGTGTTGTAGGGGTTTACCTAGACTTGGGGGTTAAGACCTACAAATGAGGGTTTTCCTAAACTTGGGAATTCACAAGGAAAACATGCAAGAGATGAGTATTTTAACCAAGAGAAGGTGATTAACCCAAAGGGTGGTATTTTAACCATGAGAAGGTGATTAACCGAAAAGGAGGTATTTTAATCATGAGATGATGATTAACCTCAAGAGTGTATGGTCCAGAGATGTGTATTTTTAACCAAGAGAAGGTGATTAACCCAAAGAGAGGCGTTTTAACCAAGAGATGGTGATTAACCTCAAAGAGAGTATGATCAAGAGATTAGAGTTTTAACCAAGGGATGGCTATTAACCCAAAGTGATGTGTTTTAACCAAGAGATGGTGATTAACCTCAAAGAGAGTGTGATCAAGAGATGTGTATTTTAACCAAGGGATGATGATTAACCCAAAGAGAGGTGTTTTAATCAAGATATGATGATTAACCTCAAAGAGAGTATGAGTGTCAAAACCAAGAGGTGTTGTGTTGGGTCCAAAGAGAATGGTGTTTTTGATGTTGATTGTTGTGGGTTTTTGATCTGAGGATGAATGTTGGAAATTGTCTTGATTTTAATTGAATTAAAGTCTATGAGTGGAGGTGAACACTTTAAGCAACTAGGTCATGCGTCCCGTATCCAAAGATATTCAGAATAAGGATATGAATACTCCCTCTTATTCCTTCTCCACTTCTTAAGGCTGGTGATGAACAATTCACACCATAATTATTAAGTGTTTTGAGGTTTGAAAAGAGTTTTTGTTTTAAAGGGATGAGACAAGATGTGTTTGAAAGAATGTGATGAAGCTTAGTATGATCATGTCTTGATGTTTACCTATTTTAGGGTTTTGAATGTGAATGGAATTATGATTGACTTAAGGGAACATGTAATGGTACAATTCCTAAGGTTCACCTAATTCAAATTAAGTGATCAAGGGACTTTTGATCACCTAATTGAATGAGATCCTAAGGGAGCATGTAATTTGTTTCAAAGGGGCAACTAAATAGTCCTAAAGTTAATAATTAAATTAATTGACCAAAAAAAGTTTAATCAATTAAGTAAATCAAGACAAATGGGGATCATGCAAAAATTTGGTTAAGCTATTAAGAAAAATCAAATAAGCATCATAAAATTGTAAATTAAAGACCATGAAAAATAAAGAAATCAAGATTAACTCTAATTAAATCTAACATAATCCTACTTAATCAAGAGAAATCATATCCTATTTTTATTACAAAAGACTAGATCAACTTTAATATGAATTAAACAAAAGTTAGATCATAAAAATAATTGTGCATGACTATGATAATTTTTATAGGAAATGTATAAGATCATTTTCTAGCATTTTTAAATCAATTACCGATTAACTAGTGCCATGTGGTAAATTTTATTAACTACAATAAAATTCAACATCCGACACAAACTTATCACAATTTTGAAATTCTAATACGACTTATAACACACCGTTTGCATGAATGCGTATCCGATATAGACTTAACACATTTATGCGATTCTGATACAGCTTAAGCACATTCCATGTCCAACTGCATATCCAATACAGACTTAACACGATTTTTCAATTTCGATATAACTTAAACGCACTCCTCGCATCTGTGGTATATTAAACGCACTTCTGCGTAGTTGGTGAACCCCCTTTAAATCTAGCCAATCTGAGGGCATATGCGGTGGAGCCTGGAGACGTCCGCCTCAATCCAAGTTAAGCCTCGGGGGCAGGGACGAGGATCCTACCCTTGGTCGGGGAATGGTCCACTGTGACATGGAGCACCATACAAACATTAACCTTGTTAGTCCCAGGCGTCGCTCTGGAAGAGAAAATAAATCACTAGACGCAACATGCAAACCAAATATGGTAAACAAAAATGGTATTTGACATCAATCGAATGAACCAAGTTACAGAAAGTCAGAAAATTCCATAGGCATATTTGCCACTTTATTACAACAAATGCAATGTTTCTTCCATGAAGCAAACAAAAGAGGCTCTCAAGCCCAAAGCGGACACCTCACCGTAGCCATGGACACCGATAGATCAACCTAAACTTTAAACTAAACGAAACCCTCCAAGATAAAAGAGAAACTCATGGAGTTACAAAGTAGTCGTGAACAACAATACTGATGAATCAAAGCTGACACGAAGCTCTATAGCTAACGATGCTTGAAATGTCAAGGTAAAATATTTCATTAAATATAAAAAAATTATTTCACCCAAGGCACAAAGGCTTGGGAAAAATTGTAGAGAATAAAATACAAACAAAAGAAAAATTAAGCCTGGACATTCGAAGTCGAGGAACCGGGACCATCTCCTTGAGTCACCACGAGAACAAACTTAAAAGGATCCAACACTTCAACAAAAATCATAGCGTCAAGACAAAGGTTTCTCGCCTAATCCACAACTCGCTCTCAAACTTTGAGCACATCCAACACAGTCTTCTCTCAAGAGCATCATTAAGCGTCTGCCTCCGTCCGACCACCTCGTCTTAGAGAGCTTTCAAGACCTCTATGTCTTTCTGGTACTTTTCCACCAGGCGAACCTTCTCCTCAACAGAAGTAGAAGCAACCTTACATTGGTCTTCTGCATCTTTGAGGGCATCTTTCAGCTCGGTCAACGAGCTGCTAAGGAAGAATGAAAGCCATGTATTGTCACTCCTTCTTGCAAAGATTCAGTGTCCTTAACTTTCTCCCTCAACGCAAGAAACTCCTTCTCAAGGTTGACACACTTCAACTCCATAACTTGAACCTTCCTTTTTCAAGCATCCCTTTCCTTGGAGGGACTACTCGGGGCTAAGACATCACCCCATCTAGTAGAGACGAGAGAAAAAATAGAAGCAACTTTGAACTTAATGGAAACTCATAAGCCATTTCCATATTATCCCCCTCAGGAAGATTATGGACAAAGAATAAATCTGACGTCGAGGCAATAACAACAGTCTCTTCAGAAGTGTGTGGAAGACGGGAAGAAAAAATATTCGGTATCTTCATAAAGGGGGCCACGTCCCTAGAAGCATCGTCCTCAGGAACACAAGTCTTTTTTGGAGAAGCTTCATCCTGGGGAGATGGTTGTTCCTCATCCTGAGCCTTCTTCGTTGAAGCCACAAGTGAGGACACTTCCTCTACTGACAAAGTGGACGCGACGTCCACAAGAATATTTACCCTAAGCATAGGAGTCGAAGCTTCAATAGTTGGGGTAGGATAAGGGACTGGAGTCGTGGCCGCCAAAGGAGTGGGGGCAAGAGCAGAGGTACCAATATTCACCGTAGCCTAGGTACCTTCGGCATTTGTAAGGCGGTAGAACATATTCATCTCACTCACTTTGTCCATGCTACATGCAAAATGCAATAATACATGTCAATGAAAAAGTGAAGACTTCACTCTCACCAAAGATATCCATCATCTCCTCAAGATTATTCCCACTCAAGATAACATGAGTATTAATTTGCTTTTTCCTCACTTACGTAGGGGCACCTTACCAGGGCCGAACCCTTTCTTATAACCAAGTCCCTGAAACTAAGATTACATTTCCTCCTTCATTGTCACCTCGTCTGGAGAAAGATAGATGACTGGGTACAATAAGAGCCAACATCTCGGCTGAAGTGGAACTTAGACCAATACTTTGGGTATGAAAAGTGACAATAACGTGTAAAATTGGCAAGGATACAGCAAAAAATAGAGTGAGCTATAGAGGTGAGGGGATTGACTAATATAAAATATCTCAGGATATCACCCTAGTCCAGAGTGAAGGGGCTGAACCAAGAGATGATCGGGGTAAGGTGAAGGAGTCCTTGATTGCAAAAGTTGTCTAGGGAAGTAGGCATTGGACGAAAAATATTGAAAAATAAGCTAAGAAAGGGTTTCCAACATTTGTACTTTACACACAATTGGAAGACCCTCACATATGCCCACGACCCCGAATGAAGTTGGGAAGGAACAACTCTTAAAAGTTCCAGAATGATCACCTAAAATTAATAAAAGGCAACCAAAGTCCTATTATTGTAAACAAACACTCGTAAAAAGGAACCATACAATCACCATAAGGACTAACCACTCTGAAGGATTGCCGACCACAATGTCAGCATTACTAAGGGCAACCTCAATGCTCAAATCCAGGGAAGTGCCCATTACCTTTGTACCCATCCAGTCATACTCAGGTACACTCGGCCGACTTTGAAGATTCAATTTTTCTATCAGCTCACAATCGCTAGCAGGTCCCTCATTTGCAAATTGGCCCGTACCTCATCTTCCGACAAGATAGGAGGAGACATGGGGACCTCAGCGTGATTTATTATTCCTCCAACATTTGATATAAGGGCGTCTAACGACCCAAAAGAAGAAGTGTCTTCCTCCAAGGGAGTTTTTTGATATCCTTTCTTAGTCATAATCGTCAGATATGGATATGATTTCTAGTCCTGTATGACCACTACTCAGAGAAGGGTGCAGATGATCCATATGAATCTTTGATTTCAGAATCACTCACTTAATCTACAATGTTATCACTCATCCTTACTAAGGAAACAAAAGATGTTGAAGGTAAAACTTGAGTTAGAAGGGTACCGATTATGAAAGATTGATGAAACAAGAGGAATGAAACTGGCGAAATCTTTAAGAAAAGCTCTAAATCACTTATAATTCTATTCTCATGGAAGAAGTGACAAATATGTTTCTCTAAAAAAGTAACTTAAATCTAAAAGGTTGTGAAAACTTCTAAGTATTCAACTCACTCTACTTATGGGAAATGGCAGCTGAAAAATCAGGATCAATTATAAACAAATATCACAAAATCAATGGCTATAATTCCACTCATGGAAACATACTAAACACAAATGCACTTAAGAACTGTGCCACACCCTAGCTGGTCACGTCATCACACGTGTCAGGAATGGATGGCGAAGCTTCTTAATGATGAAGCCACATTGAATGCGCTTGTTCCCCACTACTTCTAAAAAAATGATCCCAAATGATTAAGTTATATTCCACACCATACTGTCGCATGAAGGTCGGTCAATGATACTTAAGGCTTTCCCCGAATCCTTTAGTGCCCGTCAAAACCATGGGGGAAACTATTTTGGATGAAATGCATAAAATTAAGTATCGATCCTTTAAAAATCCCAAAAAAATGTATAAAATGAATATAATCGAAAGTCTGCTGAAAAGTTCACAAGTAATGTATTTCCACAACAAATTTGGCAATAAATTCTGCATGTAAAAAATAAAACCATTAAAATATTATTAAAATGGTGTTTTTTACCAGATTTTTAAAAGTATCCAACACCCAACATATATTATCGGATATTTTGAAAAACCTGGTAAAATGCATAAAATTTAGGTATGAATCTTTTAAAAATCCAGAAAAAATGCATAAAATTAGGTAACAATCTTTTGAAAATCCATAAAATATGCATGCAACATATATCTACAGCAAATTTCATGGGTAAAATATTATAAGAAAATGTACTTTTTATCGTATTTTTAAAAAATACGACACCCCCTCATATATTACTAGATATTTTGAAAAATCCAGTTAGTTCTTCAA
The DNA here is from genome assembly GCA_022829125.1 of Lathyrus tuberosus. Taxonomy (NCBI): domain Eukaryota; kingdom Viridiplantae; phylum Streptophyta; class Magnoliopsida; order Fabales; family Fabaceae; genus Lathyrus; species Lathyrus tuberosus. The sequence goes on from JALAZF010000149.1 coordinate 6,576,643, forward strand.
ATTAATGGGTATAATGGTCAAATAAAAAAGGGGGGGGGGGAGAGAGAGAGAGAGAGAGAGAGAGAGAGAGAGAGATATTGAAAACTCACAATTAAAAAGTCAATGTTCCCTGTATTTATAAATAGTGATATACGGTGTAAGTGTTAAATATTGGTGTCAAGATAACATTATATTATTAGAAATGTATTATTACTACATACGATCATACCAATATTAAAATACTCATTTTTGTAACTCACTAGTTAAACATATTTGAAAGAGAGTAGTATTAGGAAGAGAGATCTCCTAAAAATTATGTTGCATTTCTTTGAGTGAATCAAATAACACTTGGATGAGATATTAGAGATCTATTTCAATTTAATAAGAGATTCTGACTCCGAATTCTATCTTGAGAATACACTTATGTTAAATTTGATGAGAGAAAATGTTTATTGTCTATATTGTGTTGCTTCCCAATTCAAACAATTAATTTCTCACTACAACAAATAATACATTCTATGAAAGATTTTTCACTATGTTTATCAAACGGACTATTGTGAAACCTTTAAAACCTGGCGTCTATCCTTTTTATTTTTAAATTAAAAATAATTTATATTTCACCACGATTGCAATTCTCAACTGTGGGGACAACTTTTTTTGGACATGGGTTTGAATCTTACCGCCAACAATTTTGTAATTTATTTATTATTAAAGTGACACCTTCCTTTTTAATTTATTTTTAAATTTAAAATAAACCATTTTCTCCGCGGTTGGGTTTCCCAACCATGGTGAAATGTTAGTTTTTTTTTTAATTTAATTATTATAAAACTAGCGCCTTGCAGTAAAATAAATAAATAGGATTTCACCACAGTAACCATGGTGAAATGTTTTACTCTTATTCAAGAAACAAAACTTAGCTTATCATGTTTCTTTAGTTTTCCATTGCCTTACAAATACCACATTCATCCCTTACGAAAACCACAATGAGCCCTAACAAAGTTTATCATCTCCGTTAACACCGAGAGCACTAAACACGTATCATCTCCAACTCTTTCACCATCTGTTGCGGTGAGAATCAGATAACAAGCTATTGATTAACTTGCATCACAAAACTTTGAAATTCACCACCGACTTTGATTTATCCAAAGGAAAGGTTCAAGATCGAAAAAACCTAAAGGGGGGAGATCTAAGGTTCGGGGGTTGGTTATACAAAGGGAAGGTATTAACACCCTCTGTATTTGTAGTACTCTACAGGAACCTCTTGTTTAGTTTGTGTTATGTTATGTTTGCTTGCTAAGAGAATCTGCTAGGGTAAAGGTAAAGACCTAAGGGTATGTACACTAAGTTTGCTCGCCAAGACATCGCGTCATGTGCCTACGTATCTGACTAAAGAATCAGAGCAACCGTAGTTCACCTAACTAAGGGTGAGGAACCATTGACTATGGCCAAAGTTCCAAGGGGGAAATGAGTATGAGCTCATTTAGAGTTTAAGAAACTCTCTAAGTCTAAGTTATAGGGGAGAAAGTGAGTACTCAATATGGTGAGTATCACATAGAGTCCAAGAACTCTAACTTAATTCTAAGTTGTAAGATAAATGGTTATGAGGCCAAGGAAAGTACCCTATAACTATGAGGTCAAGGAGAATGTGACCATGACTATGAGGTCAAGGCTGGTAGGTGGCTATGACTATGAGGTCAAAGCTGGTAATCCTGTGACTATGAGGTCAAGGAGAATATGGGTACCTATGACTATGAGGTCAAGGGTTGATGGCCATGACTATGAGGTCAAGGCTGTTATCCTATGACTATGAGGTCAAGGAGGATGGCTATGACTATGAGGTCAAAGCTGGTAATTCTATGACTATGAGGTCAAGGAGAAGGTGGCCATGACTATGAGTTCAAGGCTGATATCCTATGACTATGAGGTCAAGGAGAAGGTGGCCATGACTATAAGGTCAAGGCTGATATCCTATGACTATGAGGTCAAGGAGAAGGTGGCCATGACTATGAGGTCAAGGCTGATATCCTATGACTATGAGGTTAAGGAGAAGGTGGCCATGACTATGAGGTCAAGGCTGGTATCCTATGACTATGAGGTCAAGGAGAAAGTGGCCATGACTATGAGGTCAAGGCTGATATCCTATGACTATGAGGTCAAGGAGAAGGTGGCCATGACTATGAGGTCAAGGGGGATGTAAATACCTATGACTATGAGGTCAAGGGTTGATTATGAGATATCTATGACTTTGAGGTCAATAGAACGACTTTCCTTTGGAAGGAGAGGAGGAGAATAATAGTTTTAGGAAACAAGAAGTTTACAATGGATATTTACAAGAAGATGCAATTTTAAATAACAAAGCATTCAAGTGAAACACGGTGTACAATATCATATAAGGTTAGAACCAATATGCATTAGGCAATAGCTAAGCAAGATGTCATGATAAAAGAGTCAAAACCAAACCAAGATATGCAATAAAACCCTAAAAAGTCTTCCACTTACATCATGAATAAATGCCTAAAAATTAATGATTTTCACTAATTCCTTTTTATATTAAAAAAGTAGATTCATTAAGGAATGATTAGCAAAAAGAATGAGCACAAAATGATAAAAAATGGTTGAGTTACTAGTGTTTGAAAAAGAGGCATAAACCATAAAAATATAAAGTGAATAAGTTATAAAAAGATGGGAAAGCTCCCCTCATGGGTATTGAAACCATGCCCTTGTGTATACATCCCAAAACCCTTGCCAAACCAACCAAAGTGCGCATGTTTACAAGGTATAGCAACACTGAGATATATGTAAAACAAAGATATTTTGGAAAATTAAAACAAAAGGATTGGGGCAAGGGGGATTCGAACCCTAGTCCTATGCGTCAAATGCGCATGTATGTGTGTGCTTGCCACTGGGGTGGTTGTTTCATCCGGTCATAAACCCAAATCTAATAGCATATAAACCTTCACGTGAGGAGATACCAACATCAATGAAGCATAAGGCACAAAACCAAGAGGTACTAAAGCTATGCTGCGATCATCTAGGATCAAGGCTGACAAACCTGAGTCTCAAAAGATTAAGTATATATCCATCTTTCATCAATCATTGTAACAAATCATCAAACCATCATAATGACCAATAACACTTCATGACCCAAAAGATTCAAACTACAATTCATGGATGAGAATCCAGTTTACCATATTAGGCATAAATGAATGAGAAAAGCCAACTGCTACTTGAAACAAAACACATATTAACTTGACCAAGGATGTAGGGCAGATGAACATGCATTAAACAAAGTCATTCAACTTGGAATACCAAGACAGGTTGCTTGATCAGAACATGTTGAGCTTGGCTAGGTATTGTCAATATAGAGAAATGAACATGAGGGTTGATCATTATAAGAAATTCAAACCAAAATGTTGACAGATCAAAACAATGAAGAACAAATGATCATTTATGTTTGATACCAGCCACAACATTATCAATAGAACAATAACTGAGATGAATGCACAACCAACACATACATAGTAATACATAAGTGAAAGCAATGAAAAAGAACATGTCAACTTCAAGTGTTGAAACTCACAAACATCTGTTAATCCGTACATATCAATAGAGAGGTTTAAAATGCAGGTCATCAATTAGCAATGAATAAGCACAGATCAGAACAAAAACATATATGGTGTTCCCAATGATGAACAACTTAAGCTGATGTACACCATGGCTCATATGGACTAAACAAATGCATATTTCAGGCAAGGTAAGCATGGCATGGCATGAGAAAACACATGAGTGTGAAACCTTAATCAAAACATCAACACATGAGCTACCTGTTATTTTAGAGGGCAGAATAATGTTACTTCACACACAAGAAATTATTGGGAATGCATTTCATGGCTTATCTCCTTTCTGAACATGACAGTTTATCCACAAATTTTGCACACATAACTTAATGACATGATAAGGTAGCAGTTTGAGCAATTTGAATACATGGCAGACAAACATATCAAAAGTTAACACACACATCCAACTTGAATATGAAGAGCTTGCACACATATAGAATACATCAAGTAGGGCATGATAGTAGCAGACAGAAGCTTCAAGAACTTGATAGCTCATACATCAGTCACAAGTACACAAGTCAAATTAGCTCAAAACAATCAGCATGACATGAGTAGGGATGCATCAGGAATGTGTTCATGCATTGTCATGGAAGATGTTTGTCAGGTGATAGTTCCAGCATGTAAAAACAATATGCTATTACACAACAAATTCATGAGAAAGGCTGTAGGGCATGGTTATGACATAGCAACAAACATAAACTTCAAAATGTTAACAGTTCATACCTTAGTCTCACATACATAGGGCAGTTTGGTTCAAAACAGTTGGTATGCCATAAGATCAAGATTTACTATATGCACAATCAAAAATGACTTATGGTGTATAACAAAATTAAGTGGCCAACATAACCTTGTATGTTTTAGACAGATAACATGCTAACAGATCTGTATACACACCTTGACTGCACAGCTTAGTAAGAACTTTCACATTCACAACTTTGACACACATTAAGGGGCATATTGAGAGTCTACACATACATCCCCAAACACAAAGCATAACATGATGTTTGTAGGCACACAGTTTACATATAAACAGTCAAGGCAACTAATTCCGACTTGAAACAAAGTGAACATAAAATAAGATTTATGTGAAGTTGTGTGTCAGTAAGGTGAAAGAACAGGTAAAGATCAGGGACTTGTTACTTACATGGTCCTGAGCATGCCTTCAAGGTATTCTTCCCAAACAAACTAAACATGGATGCATAAGGCTTGAACATAAACAAAATGCACCATGGCAGTCTACACATAGTAATAAATGCAAATGGAGATAATAGACAACATGTCCTTAATCATCTCAAGCCAGAACAAGACAAACCATGTACACATAGCTATCAGTCTTATTATATAAGGTTCAAATACACATGAATGTAAGCACAACACTTTGTGAGATCTAAACAGGTACAAGGTCCAAGGCAGGTTTAGCAAAGCATGAACTTAACTAACACATGAATGACCCTGAGTATAAGGACAAGTGACATACATATCTTGAACAAAATACCAAACACACAAATTGGACAACAAGGCATGGCAATGGTTTGCTCGAGCATGGCTACACATCAGTCATTATATCGAAGGCTAAAACCACATTCAGCTCAACTGAGGCAAATAACATATACATTCCCCATTTAATGCAGATCAAGTATACATGGATACACACTGTTGTCACATATCTCCTTTAATATAACAAGGACACATTGGTCCTTCAACAGTTACAGCAAACCAAACCTACCAACATCCCCTTATCAGCAAAGGGATGAATGAGCAAACTTACATGTTCTCATTCCAGCCAGGGCATCCAAACAAAACAGCCACTTATTTAATATATCAACTAAGACACATCATACTTGACTTAACTCATTATCGTATGCCATAGATAAAAGTTAAGCAAGATTCAAATACACACCATTTCTACATTATGGATGAAGAACACAAAAGCATGTTATGGGAGTACATGTGACAGAGATATGGTGATAAACATGTATGATGAGCATGAATATGAAGTAGGAAGAAACACTTACCAAGTGGAATATGTCAACTGCAACTTCAGAATATGAATGAAATCATTTCTTGCTGAACCAACCAAAGCTCCTAAAGCAAGCTTCCTTCTCCTTCTTCTCTTACAAAACTTTGAACTCAGATGCTTTAAGGTGAGTATGTGAATATTGTTGGTGAGAAAACTGAGTGGAAAGGTTTACTATTTATAGGGAAAGTATGAGAAACCAAGGCATGGTCATTTTTACCACAAATGCCAACACTACCCTTTTCCCATCGTGTGAAATATGCCTTTGCTGAACAAAATCATCCAATATCTTATGATCATCTGAGCAAGAACTGGTGAGAAGTTATTGGTCCATGGCTCAAGGAATAAACTATTGTTTCTTGCCTTGAAAAGTTTCTCTTTTCCTCCCACTTGCACAAACAAGACACAAATTCATATTTTAATGCAAATCAAGTGGAAATTCGTGGCCCAGCTTGGATTAAGGTTAAGTTCATCATTAAAACTCAGAAACATGGAAATTTGGTGATTAGGGAAGGGTTTAAGTCAAAACACAAAAGTTGGTTTCTTGAGTTTTAAGAAATGGAATCTCCAACTTTGGATCTTCGAAACTCCTAGCTCACTCAATAGATGGAAGAGTTCTAGTACTTTTTGGAAAGCCCTCAATGCCCTCTACAACTTGCATGTTCAAAAATTTTTTAGTTGAGGCTTGGAACTTCATGAAAATTTGGGTTAAAGTCAGCTGGTTATTAAGACAAAAAGTGCTGAAATTTCTCTAAGTCCTTGGGGCAGTTTAGCTTCTAAGTCTCATAACTCACAAACCATTCATTTTTTGGAGAAAAGTCATATTTAACACTTTGAAGATCATGGAAAGAGCTTTCATTTGGGCTTTGAGTCACTCAAATTGGATGTGTGGTTTGGAAGTTATGACCATTTCAAATTGGCACAAGAGGGGGAAATTCCACAAATGAAAAGTTTCATGAACTAAACCTTGCTTCCTTTGCAAGAAAACTCTTGGGACTTGATCTAAAATGCTTTAAATCATCAATAAGACATGTTATGATGAATTGAGGCCTTGGAGGTGTCATTTGGATCAAAATCTCAAAGATTAGGGTTTCAGTCAAAACCCTAATTTCGACTGGGAATATACTGGGATGATCTCTTATGATCTTGCTTCTTCCATCACCTCTAAAGCTTATAGATGGTCCTTAGGGATGTCTAATATCTCATGGAGTCATGTCCTAGGGTTTGAGAACAACTCTTCATCAGAATCAGGGCCAATGATCCACTTGTCTTGACAAAAACCTTAATTTGGAAGCAGGGTGAAACTGTGGCTCAAACTACTCATGATGAGAGCCCAATGATCTTGAATTCTTGTTGAATGAGACCTCTTGAATGTAGGTAAAATCAAATGGTTGATAAACCAAGCAAATCTTAACTTGATAGGGCGAAATTCTTCAGTGATTCCTCAGGTTAAAACCCTAATTCCAAACTTGGGCCTGGTGATCCTTTGTTGACTTGACTTGATTCAAAGTCTTGAGATTTTGGTTCTAAACAACTAGTGAATCTTTGTGAGGATTGTATGGAGCCAAAGAATACCTTAGGAGGCCTTGGATCTCTTTGTGCAAACCCTAATTTCAAACATAAGGGAAACAAACTGCAAGATATGGGTTAGTTAAATAGTGCATATATGACTGATCCTGAATGTCTATGCAAGATGTTATGACATCTAAGAGGTAAAATTTGGGCTACAACAGTTGCCCCTATTTAAATAGCTTTACCGGATGGCACGAGGAAAGGAAATCCTCGGGACATCAAGGTGGAAAGGTATTTAAATATAGCAAACTAAAAATTTTGCCCTTAGATGGAATGCAGATGCTAAGGACAAGCGACGGACATGCAAATGCTGACATGCCATGAACTTCTAGTATGATGATATAATGTCATGATGATGCAAAGATGCAGACAGACCAGACACCAGAGATAAAGAGCAAACAACCATAGGTGAGTAACACTGGGGAAAGATGAAGGTTAGTATCCATGAGGCAAATTCACTGGGGATACAGGTTGACCAACAAAAGAGACTCATTGGGGAAACTATGAGGAAAAACTGGGGATAACAAAGTAAAGGGGAAAAACCTACAAGTCCTCACTGGAGATAGGAGCCAGAGAGGTATTCTCCACTGGGGAAAAAAATCCAGAGAGATGAACGACAGGTTCATATGTGACCGGACGACACCGGGGTAATAAAGACACATTCTTACTAGGTATGAAACCAGAAAGAAGACATGATCTCCACCAGGGACCAGTTTGAAATAAAAGGATATACATTCGCTAAAATATTTTCTGGGATTTTCTTATATTGAAAAGTTCAAACGGGATCTTCAAGAAAAGCCAGAAAAGACAGAGATAAACTTGCGCCCCAGATAATAAAATATGACTGGACTTTTTAGCTGTGAATAAGGTTAATGAGACATTGATGATGGGACTTAGGTACCAATATGAGTTGGACTCCAATATGAGTTGGAAAGGACTACCAGTTTGGGGTTATATTTTGGATACCAGTATGAGCTAGACTTCGACTACCAGTATGAGCTGGAATTTGACTACCAGTATGAGCTGGATTTTGACTACCAGTATGAGCTGGATTTTAGATACCAGTATGAGCTAGATTTTTGGGATACTAGTATGAGCTGGATTTTTGGGATACTAGTATGAGCTGGATTTTTGGGATACCAGTATGAGCTGGATTTTTGGATACTAGTATGAGTTGGATTTTTGGATACCAGTATGAGCTAGATTTTTGGATACCAGTATGAGCTGGATTTTTGGGTACCAGTATGAGCTGGATTTTTGGGTACCAGTATGAGCTGGATTTTTGGATACCAGTATGAGCTGGATTTTTGGATACCAGTATGAGCTGGATTTTTGGATACCAGTATGAGCTGGATTTTTTTTTGGATACCAGTATGAGCTGGATTTTTGGATAACAGTATGAGCTGGATTTTTGAATACTAGTATGAGCTGGATTTTTGGATACCAGTATGAGCTGGATTTTTGGATACCAGTATGAGCTGGATTTTAGGTTACCAGTATGAGCTGGATTTTTGGATACCAGTATGAGCTGGATTTTTGGGTACCAGTATGAGCTGGATTTTTGGATACCAGTATGAGCTGGATTTTTTGGATACCAGTATGAGCTGGACTTTTGGATACCAGTATGAGCTGGATTTTTGGATACCAGTATGAGCTAGATTTTTGGATACCAGTATGAGCTGGATTTTTGGATACTAGTATGAGCTGGATTTTTGGGTACCAGTATGAGCTGGATTTTTGGATACCAATATGAGCTAGATTTTTGGATACCAGTATGAGCTGGATTTTTGGATACCCGTATAAGGAGGTTAAATATCTGATAGGTCAATACCGGGGTTGCAGGTTAGACTTCCTGGGGAATATCAATTATGGTTGCAAAAAGGTTGGATAACAGATAAGCTTCTTATAAGAGTCTGCCACTTATCGCCATAGAAAAACAAGCTTCTTCAAGAGATTGCTACTTTGTTGGGTATAAAATGTTGATATCACAACACTGTTGGAGAATGAATTTTGCCTTCAACGAGGATCTGTAACAGATTCTTCCTGCGAGACACGGTGCACAATAAATGCACGTTTAAACTTGGTTCAACAACCTAACCTGCCGTGGGCCAAAGTTCAATCTAGGAACGAGCTAGAAAGAAACGGTCAAACAAGACTCCCACCATTGAGGAATGAGCTCAAATGGGGATTTATCTTATCCTATTGTGGAAAAGGTAACTAAACCAACCATCATCCACGAGGATAAAACTCTGTGGGGAATTCAGAAGGATGGGCATTTTATGCCTAAGGCTGACAATTCTATTGGAGAGAATAGACAAACCCAGCCACTTGGGGAGATAAACGCCAATGTGATCAAAACAGGTAAATACCAAGAAAGGGGGGCAGAAATATAAATATGTTATGCATATGAGAATGCATGTATGCCATGTTTATGCTTATGCTGACAGAACATACAAGAAGTGAAACTGGAGATGAAATAAACATCTCGACAAGGATACACAGCCAAACTCATCAGATTGGACCATTACTGGGGATGAGTAAGCAGAACATGTGGCTCTACTTCAAGATTACAACTTTCTTTAGTGAGAAGAGCACTCCACTTGGTATAGCATAATGACTTCACTAGGATTGCCATCATGAGCTTGATTTCTTCACTGGAGGGAAAAGATCCATTAGGAGTTGTCATGTTTAGCTGATGTAACAACTTATTGGAGAGCTAGCAAAAGATGTCACAAAGGTTGAGTAGTTATGCATAACTCATTTGCCCTAGAGTACATGGTCTGTCAGAAGAAAATATCAAGAGGATTTTTCAGAAGAATTTGCATGCAAGATGCTTCAATATCTTTAAACTCTTAGAGAGATTCATAAATTTCGGCATAACAAGTTTTTATATAAGTGTAACAAACAGTACCATTATCATTAAAATACATTATACATATGCAACAGTATTATGAAAACAAATTTGTATCATGTACCACGAAACGAAAAACTACGGTATATTAACGAAGCTACAATGAAATTTGTCATGGTCATATAGCTATATTTTATATATGAATAGAAAATGGATACAAAATATATATATACATACCAGTATATCATAAGCAACCAAAAACAATGACATATAATATGGATTAAACCGAGTAACAATTATTCATGAATTGGAACTTATCACGGGACAGAACGCAAATTGACATATAATTATAAGAAATTTTCAATATAAATCCAATACCAAATTATCCTCATTTGCTTAATAGTTAATGTTTAAAAACTGTAGTACTCCTATAGTTATTCATTCTTACTGATAGTAATTTAACAGAGATATCACAACGTTTGTACTGTGATTGTCTATTAAAAAGGAAAAACAAATTAAACCGTTCGTCTTAGGTATATGCAAACAAATTGGGTCATTTAGGTTCAGTGATGCAATATTAAAATTGAAAGCAAAATAAACCGTAAAATATGAGTACATACTAACATCATCAATCAATCAGAGAAAGGAAAAGAAATCTTATCGGAGGTTAAGGGAATCTTTCTACCCTTTCATAATTTAGCACCCATAGATGAATATTTTCTCCCCCCTTACCTTGTGATTCCAAAAATTCGGCAAGATGAGGTTCAATTGATTTCTTCTCTCAAGCCCTATAACTTCTTTTCCAAAACCTTGTTTCTCTATTCTCCTCTTTTGCACGTATTGATAGAATGAGTCTATTACCCTATTTTTTTTAATAAATAAAACTAACCCTCAAAATATGATTTTCCTTTATTTACTCCAACTTATCCTCATGTAATTACCTCTTTGCCCCTAAAATCTCTACACATTGTTTATTTTATTTTCACTAATTAATATAGCAAAATAAATAAACTATTATTTTTAATTACCAAAACAACTTTAAATTATCCTACTCACTTCTATCGTCTCTCTATACCCCTACTTCAAAGACACTTACCCCTACCATCACACAATAATTAATTTAAAACATCAATTAATTCAATAGAAATCTAAATAATTCAAATTAAATTAATTAATTGAATTCGGGGTGTTACACCAACCTCTCTTTCAAGTGCTATCCTCCTCTAACATACACCTCCATTTTTCAACACTCTCCACAAAGTGAAAAGAGACGTTATCAATGGCCACTTCAGGAACATTTGCAGGTACCTTCTTTCCTGTAACAACCTTTCTGCTAGAGGACATGATGTCCTGGACATCTAGTTCAACATACATTTCAACCTCAGAGTCACTTGAAGGAGTTTTCTTCCTTTTTAGTGATTTCTTCTTTGGGACAGGGGACACCTCCTTGCTCTAACTTTTCTCAGGTCCTACAGTAGGTTTTCTCTTAGAGTGCCTATGTTGTCTGCTTATTGACACATCAGTATCTCCTCTCCTCCTTTTTATCTTCTTAGCAATACTTGCTGCTAACGTCTCACCATGTGAACTTAGATTAACAGTTGCAGGAGTCTTTGGTTCAAAATTATTTTCCTTGTCAGATAGTCATTCCTTATCATCAAATATAGATATTTCTTTGCTCGTCTCACTTTGATCGTTGGTAATAACTTCTTCTTGATCATGCTGCTCAGGAACATTAAAGGACACAATTTTTGTAGCCATCTCACTAGTAGATTACCATCATGCTGACCAGTCACAACACTAGAGCCACTTTGTTTAGTCTCACATCGAGCTTCTTTCTGAACACTAGACACAAACTTACGGAGCTTCCTATCAGTGTCTATCTTTTCAGCTTCACCTATGTTAGGATTTCCATGTTCAGTCTGGGCCAAAGATGTCTTAACATATGGCTCAACATTGGATTCAATGTCAACAGTCACAGACTTGGAAATATTCTTTTCACTGACTTCTAGAGCAATATTACTCAATTCCAGATCAACTTTGTTCCTAATCTCTTCATCACTAGCAGCCTCAATAATATTCATACTGGCTTAAGGAATAACGAGTTCAGTTTCAGCCTTATCAAGTGTTATCTTAGGGTTAGACTCTAGAGGGCCCTGACTAGTAAGGAGAGGATCAAGGTACAAACTTTTCATAGATAGAGGTTTCTTTGTACTAGGGACTGTAGATTTCCTAGAGCTACCGAGTTTTTGACCATTTTTTGAAAGAGAAGAGTCTTTACTAACCTTAGAGATCTTAGCCTTCTTGCTTCTAGAGGATTTGACACCTTCTTGAGGATGAACAACAAAGAGAGGAAGAACATCAGTAATGACATCTGGTGAGAAGACCTCAGTTGTTGAAGGTGAAACCCTAGATTTTGTAGGGGTTTCCATATTCTTTTCTTTAGAACTCTTGTTTGGAGTAGAGATGGAAATGTTTGACATCATGGAATCAGATTGCATGTTGAGGTAATGGGAGATGAACAATTTGTTTAAGCCAGAGAGATTAATAGTGGAGTAGTTGTAGAGAGATTTTACGTGATTTTGAGAAGTATGGCAAGGAAGTAAAGATTTACAACGAGAATCATGCCGTATTAATTGGAAAGAGAAAAAATCCTTTTTAAGCGATAATTTCTTTAATTCCTCATAAAAACAAACTTCCAGTTTGACCCTGATATTTTTGGTTTGATTGAGATGTCCCAGCACCAGGTTAGACATCATGTTTTTCTTCTCTGCTCTTAGTCTAAGAGTATCTCTATTGTCTTCTTTAGTCATACTTTCTAGTTTGAGAACCTAACAATCATCCTTGGATATAGCCTCATTCTGTTCCTTTGTACCCTCGCAAAATACGACAGACTTGGTGAGACAAAGCTTGTTGTCAACCAGATAGTTCTTAACGCCTGTCATATGTCTATCCCGCTCAGTATCATCATACCAGTTGACTTGAGAAAAGTATTTTCGAGACATATGAGCTAATAGACTAAGAACTACGCCCATGACCCCAACCTCCCTTTTTCCTTTACTTACATGATTATCTTTAGTCTTAGACCAGTGTTTAGGGTATCCATACAATTTGTAGCAAAATGGTTTTATGTGACCCTACCTTCGACAATAATGACATTTCCATGGCTGGGGCTTGCAAATGGTGTGAGTTCGATGAGGTCTGGCAGGATGTTGTAACATTTGGTCAGACACATCATTCTTTTCTTTAGCAGCACTGGTTTTTCTTTGATTTTTCACAGTCTGATAGTTAAATCCTATATTAGTGAAAACCTTACCTTCTTTTCCAAATTGGAGAATTTCATTCAAAACACCAGATCCATTGTTCAACATTCTGAATTTTGTCAGACTTTCTACCTTATAAGTCATTAGACTTACCTTATTTTGAAGATTGGACATGGTATTCAGAAGGCTCTCTTTTTCTTCCTGAAGGTGTGCTATAAAATCCTTCTACTTTTCTCCTAACTTTCACACTTCTTTACTTCTTACACAAAGATCCTTGTATAAGGCAACTAGTTCTTCATAGGTAATTTCTTCATTACACACATCTCTGTCTAAGTTGCATCTACATGAGAGAGCAGTAACATTTTTGCTAATTATGTCATTACTATCTTCAGACCCATCAGTCCAGAGTGTAAGGTTTTCTTTCTTCTGGTTTTTGGTAGAGATTGAACATTCAGATTTACTGTGACCAAGACCCTCACAGTTATGACAATGGATAACTTTGTTTGGATTTGTTCCTTTTCTGTTTCAATTTTTCTTTCGGAAGACCACTATTGATGTCAGATGCAATGTCCTTGACTTCTGTTTTAATTTTCTTATCCATATTTTCTAGAATCCTATTGAATTTCTTTCCAAGCAACATAATGGCTTTAGAAATCTCTTCAGCAGTGGTTTTGGAAGTTAGACATATATTATTGCTCTTTTGTCCAGATCTGTTACTCATAGTCAATTCAAAAGTTTGAAGAGACCCAATGAGTTCACCAACCCTTAGTTTGCTTATTTACTGGGCTTCTTCCACTGCTGTGACCTTTATGTCAAATCTCTCAGGAAGAGACCTAAGAATCTTCCTAACCGGCTTTTCTTTTGATACCTTTTCTCCCAAGGCACTAAAGACATTAGCTATTTTAAGAACATTCATGTGAAAGTCATGAACACTTTCATCTTCCCTCATCTTTAGGTTTTCAAATTTGGTAGTGAGCAGCTAAAGTCTAAACATCTTTACCTTGGATGTCTCTTCATGAGTTGTCTTGAGAATTTCCCAAGTATCCTTAGCCACAGTACAAGTGTTGATCAACCTAAACATGTTCTTGTCAACTCCATTGAATAGAGCATTCAAGGCTTTGGAGTTTCATAGAGCAGTCTCATCTTCCTCCTTAGTCCAATCCCTTTCTGGCTTCAAGGTTTCTTTTCCATCCTTATCTGAAACCACAGGGTGCTTCTAACCCTTGATGATAGCCCTTCAAGTTCTGATATCCATAGATTTTAAGAAAGCCACCATACGTGCCTTCCAATATTTATAGTTAGTACCATCCAATACTGGAGGCCTATTAACATTTCCTCCACCTTCCTTGTCCATAGTACCAGAATACAAAACTCCCTGGAGCTCACCCAAAAATAGAACAGGGTGACCATCTCTGATGCCAATTGAAATTCTGGCAGGTAGATACCAGATGTCGAGACAGATGTCACAACACTGGGATCAAAACAACTTGACCACACAAACAAAGATGCAGAAATTTAAATGATAGAAAAGTAAAATTAACACCAAAATTGTTAACCCAGTTCGGTGCAACTCACCTACATCTGAGGGCCACCAAGCCAGGAAGGAAATCCACTATGATAGTATTAGTTCAAAGCTAAACTCCTCAATTTACAACTTCTCGCCTAATCCCTACCTTGTGCAACTTTTACCTAGACACCCTCTAGATATGAGATCCCCCTCCCACTTCCTAATCAGTCACAATCCCAGTGAGAATTTAACAACAACCAAAAAATAGAAGTAGCACACTTCCAAGACAATACTTGATTTTTCTTAAAATCTTCAACCAAGAACAATACACTCTTGCTTAAAAGCTTTAGAGTGGACAATTAACAATGAAGAATCAGTCAACCTCAATGTATCAGAAGACACATGAGTGACATACAATTAACACACCCTAAACCCTAAAGACCAACCAAAGCACGGCTAATCCTTATTCTCCAAATTCTTCACGTGTTGTTCTCTTCTTTAATAAGGTTAGGTCTTCTCTTTAAATAGCCTTCAGACCTAATGGACCTGGGCTTCTTGAAGCGCATAAATAGCAGCAATCAGTTTTAACTCACTGCAAATCATCTTGCACAATAATAGGAGTAAACTACAAACTTTCCTAAAAAGGCTCAAGGAACCTTTTTATGAAAACTAACAGAATCTGTCATAACAGAAATTCCCACAATATACTACTTTGAAAAACACACATGTGTGAATAAAAACACACTAAAAAATCACGCTAAAAATACCAAAATATTCATGCCTTAACTTTGTGGTATAACATGTCCTGGCACATGTCACAACATCATGCTGGACATGATGCCTAACTGTCATGTCATAACACCTGGTTTAACATCTTGCCAACAACATGTTATTTTACCAAAATGTAGCTAATCCACAAAATCCCAGAACTTACAATTTCTCTCTTTTCCTTTACTTATTCTTTGATCCTCAGATGAAACTGAACCTCCAGCTGATGACCATGTTGAGGGACCTTCTAATGTGAGAGAGACGAAGTAACCAGAAGAACCCAGAAAGAAGGTACCTTTACTTCTTACACATTCTTTCGTCTTCAGAACCGTCTTCATAATTTTGCTTCTTCCAGATTCGACAAAGAGATCCTGAATCCCCAGCTTCCAAACCCAAGAAGAAGAAGACGATGACTTCTACTACCACAAAGACTACTACTGTCCCAAAGACTACCACTGCCCCCAGTCAGGTATCATCACCGAATCCTGCTATCACTTATTACTCTTTTAGCATCCCACTTATTCGACCATTTCTTTAGGGTATTCCACAACTCATTCCAGTTCTGGTCGAGGACGCAAGTTCAGAGGACTCAGGAAAACCCCTTATCTTTTCAAGGTCGAGGGCAAATGCTTCTCCAAAGCCGGACTACATCCACCAGAAGAAAGGGACTCCTAAGAAGTCGACATCTAAAAAGGTTGCAATTAACACCTCTACAGGACCTTCTACTAAACCTCCCAGGACTACTCCAAAGGGAAAGGTTAAAGAAAGAAAAGAAGAACCTACTCAACACCTGACGCCCCCAGTTGATGAAGACATCACTCCAACCCAGAACAATCCCATCGATGATGATCCCAAGGTAGACGCCAGTTCTCTTTGTAACTTATTTGTCATCCTTCTTTCCAATTTTTTTTCTTTGACACTTTTCCTTCTTTTTTTCAGAAAAAACCTGAAGTGACCCACGATCCAGAAGTGACGCTCACAGGTATCCTTTGACCCACTTCTTCTGATTCACTTTCACACATACATTGGTCATATTTCCTTAACTCTAGCATTTCGACCATTCAAACAGTCTCCCAGCCAATGAACACAACAACCACTGCTGCACAACCTTATCCCGAGGTGATTATAGATGTTTAATCCAACCCAACTGATGTCATGGAAGAAGTGGACAACAACATTGCACCTGTTCACAATAATATTTCTCCAACTGGTTCTCAAGCTGACAAACCCATAGACAATGAAGACCATGTTACTCCCTACATTGAAATTGCCCTTATTCAGGAAAACGTTTGAACAGGTTGCCCAGAACCTTATCCAACTCAAGCCGATGCGCATGACTGTTAGATGTCAAACATGCTATATATTTGTATTTGATACTTGGCATTTTCAACACTTTCATGTTTTAATTGTGGATTTTAGTAGTGAATTGTTGTTGTTCTTCAAACATTGTATATATACCTTTGGTGCTTGTAATGTGTGTGCTATTGTGCAGGAAAGTGCACTAAGTGATCAAAGAAAGAAGACACAAAGAATTGATGCAAGCTGCCAAAGAATAGAGGAAAACTTTAAGAAGTTGGCTTTGCGAACTAGCTAGCGAAGGTTCGCTTTGCGAACAACTAGCGAGGTCTCCAGCGAATGGTCCCAGAATATGGCAGTAGGAAAAGGGACTAAAGTTTGCTTTATAAAATCCCCGCAAATGTTCGTTGCTTCACTCGCTTTGCGAAGGTCATCGCGAAGAACCCTTGGCTGAGGCAGTGGGAAAAGGACCCAAATTTTGCTTTGCGAATGTTTTGGCGAATAGTTTGCTTTGTGAATGAAACGTTCGCATTGCGAACTTATGCAGACAAACAAGGGTGGTTTAGTTATCAGAAGGCACTTCTGGTGCCATTTTCTTCATTTGCTAGGCGAATAGATCATTCGCAGTTCGAATGCATCAGATTCCAAGTGTATTATAAATAGATTTTTGCATTTTCTTGGGATCATAACTTCACCTTTTCACACCAAAACATATTTTTCTGAGTTTTCTTCATATAAGAGAGATTTTTCACATAGAGAAGCTGGATTTGCATCCGATCTCGATTCTTCGACGCAGATGCTTTTTCATCTCCTCACGAAACTTGTGAAGCAAGCTACCATGACTATGTGTAGCTAAACACATCCTTGTGTCAAGATTAGTGGTAGGTAATCCATCATTTTGTATGTATTGATCTTGATTGTAAGTTTGTGAACTTTGTTGATGATAAATATAGAAGAAAAACTTTGTTTACATAGATTATATTTCGTTTTAATTCATGTTCGAGAGAAATGTATAAAAACTTGACATAAGTTTCAATCCATCAATAATCATAAGGCTAGAGATAGTTTTGAAAGTTGATGTTCATAAATGTTGAACTTGAATGTTATCATATTGATAGTTTGAGTGAGAGATCATCAAAGGATCAATATGATAAATCTCACACCAAGTGTTCGAGAGAAACTTGTTGAGAGGATATGTGGTTATATTTTTTGTTAACGAGTTCACACGCTTTATCGAGTTGATACGTACGAAATGGATTATCGGACACTAATCTTGGCATGTTTTTACCAAACCCTAAAACCAATCTTTTTTACCGTCGATTTCTAAATTTTATGCAAACGATACGAAAAACCAAACTCTTTGGCACTATTAAAGTTTGAAACGTTTTTGACTATCGAACGGCGACAATATACGTTCAATCCTTGTGGATACAATAAAACACCCCCGAAATACTTTTCAACAAAATGGCGTCGTTGTCGGGGATTGTTGTTATATTGCGAGCATTGCAATAGTAATTGAGTTTTAAACTTGTTTAACTTTTTCTTGTGCTTGTTAATTTGTTTGGTTAAGTGTGCAGACTCCGTTTTATGCGAGGGAAGTTACCCGCAGACCAACTTCTTTTTGATCCTGAAATCGAAAGAACTGCGCATAAGTTAAATAGTAGAACACGGCGGAGGAGGCAACTTGCTAAGGAAAGACGAGAACGAGACAAAAGTTCAACTTCGACACCAATACCACAGTTACTGCCAACCATGGCTGCTCCACCACCACCACCACCACCACCCGCTTCAGTTCCTTGTACTAATAGTCCGAGACATACTGCACAATTTTCACGTAATGCTCAGAATGGTCGGCATTCAGAAATGAAAACTGGTATCCTCTCTCTTCTATACCAGAATCCTTTCACTAGTATGGAACACAAGGATCCCTTTACTCACCTGACTAAGTTCTATAAGATTGCGGGCACGACTGGTGCACCTGAAGCTGAAGAAGAATCTTTGTTCAAGAGACTATTCCTGCATTCCCTCATTGGGAAGGCTAAGGAATGGTATCTTGACCAATCTACGACAATCATGACGGACTGGAGCATGCTAGAGGAAAAGTTTTTGGAACAATTTTTTCCACACAATCGTTTCATGGAGGCTAAAATGGAAATTGCAGTTTTCACTCAGGGTGGAAATGAATCTCTCAACGAAGCTTGGGAGAGATTCAAGTCTATGCTGAGAAAGTGTAAAAGGCACGGTTTCGATGAGCTTACTCAAGTTCACATTTTTAGAAATGGTGTTCAATTGGTTCATAAAACATTGTTGGATGCCACCGTGGGCGGATCGTTAATGGCTAAAAGCACCGAGGATGCTATTTCTATCATTGACCAGATGGCTCTAAATGACCATCAAGGGAACCATAACCGTGGCTCTTCTCAAAAGAAAGCGGGAGTGCTAGAGTTGGGGACAAATGATGCAATACTTGCTCAAAACAAATTACTATCTCAACAGGTTGAGTTGCTAACGCAATAAATGTCCAAGCTACCTCAACAGATTAAAGAGATGCATGAACTTCCTAACAAAAATGTGCATGTAGCGGTTTATGAGTTATGTAAAGGCGATCATCCAACCGGCTATTGTCCTCCTTGTCCTTCGGTCGAAGAAGAAGTGAATTACATGAACAATCCAAATCAACAACAAGGTTATTAAAGGCAACAACAACCTTATCAACAAGGGTATCAAAACCAACAACCAAGAGGAAATTATCAAAATCAACAAGGATATCAACAATATCGACAAAATCCTTATCAACCTCAAGGTGGGAGTTCCAAGCTTGAAGAAACTCTTAACCAATTCATTCAAATGTCCATGGCAAATCAAAAGGCAAATGAAGCATCCATAAAAAATCTCGAGAATCAAGTTGGGCAACTTGCAAAACAAGTGGCCGAGCAACAAGCGGGACCTTCTTTTTCCGCCAATACTCAAAATAACCCAAAGGAGCATTGTAAAGCTATTGTTACTAGAAGTGGGAGAGAGTTGGGAGAAGGAGAAAAAAATGAAAAAAATGATGATGTAATAATTGAGGAGGTTGTAGAGGAAAACGAAGTTGATGGTGTTATAGTTGAAAATAATGATAAGGAAGAAGTTGAAAAAGAAAACGAGAAGTTAGTTGAAAAATATAACCTTGAAAAAGAAAAGATAGAAGAAAAGAAAAGAAGAGTGAAAAAGGGGAAGGAGATAGTGAATCCAATTCCGATCCAAAACTTACCTTACCCTCATGTGCCCACAAAGAAAGACAATGAAAGGCATTACGCTCGTTTCATGGACATTTTCAAACAATTGCAAATCAACATTCCGTTTGCTGAAGCGCTTGAACAAATGCCAAAATATTCTAAGTTCATGAAAGATATTCTTACAAAGAAGCGAAGATATTCGGAGCCGGAAATAATTGTCCTTGATGAAAGTTGTAGTGCTATAATCCAAAGAACTCTACCAAGGAAAGAAGTCGATCCGGGGCGTGTTACTTTGCCGGTAATAATTGGTGATGTCTATGTTGGCAAAGGCTTAATCGATTTGGGCTCAAGTATTAATCTAATTCCATTGTCCATTGTGTAGGGGCTTGGGAACATTGAAATGAAGGTAATTCAAATGACGTTACAATTGGCCGACAAATCCACAACTCATCCTCATGGAATGGCTCAAGATGTCTTGGTTAAAGTTGATAAGTTTTTCTTTCTGGCTGACTTTGTTGTTATTAATATGGAGGAAGACAAGGATGCTCCATTAATACTTGGACGCCCTTTTATGAAGAGCGCCAGAATGATGATCGATTTTAATCTCCTTGAAGCAATGACGCATTCTCAAGATAAACATGATAGCTTTCATATTGATGCAACAGAAGAAGCCATTGTGGAAGTTTCAAAGCAAGTTCATATAGTATCTCCTTTGGAAAGAGCTCTTGATGATTCATTTGAAGTATTTTTCGATGAAGAAGAAAGGGCACTTGAAGAGTGTTTGAAGGAACTTGAATCTTTGAAGGAGTTACAACCATGAGAATGTGAAGAGGAAGTGTTAAAGAATGAGGCGAGTGATGAAAAGTCTCAACTTGAATTGAAGGTGTTGCCTTCTAATTTGAAATATGTTTTCCTTGATGATGGTTGTAACAAACCGGTTATCATTAGCAACATCTTGACCGACAAAGAGGAGGACCGTTTGATTCAAGTTTTGAATAAAAATCAAGAAGCTTTAGGTTGGGTTCTTTCCGATTTAAAGGGAATTAGTCCGGCCTATTGCATGCACAAAATCTTGATGGAAGAAGACTTCAAAGCGGTAGCCCAACCACAACGCCGTTTGAATCCAACTATGAAAGAAGTGGTGAGAAAAGAGGTTGTTAAGCTATTGGATGCCGATATGATTTACCCGATATCCGATAGTCCGTGGGTGAGTCCTGTTTAAGTTGTACCTAAGAAGGGAGGAATGACCGTTATAAGAAATGAGAAAAATGAATTAATCCCGACAAGAACTGTGATGGGTTGGAGTATGTGTATATATTATAGGAGGCTAAACACCGCTACTAGAAAAGACCATTTTCCACTCCCGTTTATGGATTAAATGCTTGAAAGATTGTCGGGACAAGAATTCTATTGCTTCTTAGATGGCTATTCTGGTTATAACCAAATGCTTGAAAGATTGTCGGGACAAGAATTCTACTAGAAAAGACGACATTCACATGTCCCTTTCGAATTTTTGCTTACCGAAAGATGCCGTTTGGCTTGTGCAACGCACCGACAACATTTCAACGATGTGTGTAAGCAATTTTCTTCGACCTTATTGAAAAAACGATGGAGGTATTCATGGACGACTTCTCCGTTTTCGGAGCATCTTTTGATCTTTGTTTGAGAAATTTGGAGGCCGTTCTTGAACGGTGTGTTGAAACAAACTTGGTATTGAACTGGGAGAAGTGCAACTTCATGGTAACAGAGGGGATTGTGCTTGGCCACAAAGTATCCTCTAAAGGCCTTGAAGTGGATCAAGCGAATATTGAATTGATCGAGAAGTTGCCTCCTCCAACCAATGTCAAAGGCATTCGGAGTTTTCTTGGCCATGCTGGCTTTTACATGCGGTTTATCAAAGACTTCTCCAAAGTTGCAAGGCCATTGAGTAATCTACTCAACAAATATAAGTCCTTCTCCTTTGATGATGAATGTTTAAATGCCTTTAAAATTTTAAAAGAGAAACTAACACCACACCCATAATCGATGCTCCAAATTGGACTTTAAATTTTGAATTGATGTGTGATGCTAGCGATTATACCGTTGGTGCGGTGCTTGGGCAAAGAAAGGCCAAAATTTTTCATGCTATACATTACGCAAGTAAAGTTCTTAATGAGGCACAAGTTAACTATGCCACCACAGAAAAAGAATCACTCGCTATTATTTACGCTCATGAGAAATTTCGGTCTTATCTGATTGGTTCAAAGGTGGTAGTCTACACTGATTACTCGACCATTAAATATCTGCTTACCAAGCCGAATTCGAAGCAAAGGCTCATCCGGTGGATCCTTTTGTTACAAGAGTTTGATTTGGAAATCCGTGACAGGAAAGGGTCAGAAAACTTGGTAGCAGATCATTTGTCTAGGTTGGCCAATGTAGAGGTAACTCACCATGAGAATGAGGTCCGTGAAGAATTTTTGGATGAAAACTTTTTTCGAGTACAAGTTAGGCCGTGGTTTGCAGATTTTACTAACCACAAAGCAACCGATTTTATACCGGAGAACCTAACTTGGAATCAAAGACGGAAATTCCTCTCGGATGCTAATTTCTATGTTTGGGATGAGCCATACTTGTTTAAGTTAGGAGGTGACAATTTGTTAAGGAGGTGTGTCACTCTTGATGAGGCCAAAAGTATCCTTTGGCATTGTCACAACTCGCCTTATGGAGGGCATTACAATGGTTTAAGAACGACAACTAAAGTCCTCCAATCAGGCTTTTATTGGCCAACATTTTTTAAAGATGCCAACCTCCATGCAAAAGGTTATGATACATGCCAAAGAAGTGGCGGGATTGGAAAAAGAAATGAAATGCCCTTGCACACAATTTTGGAAGTCGAGGTGTTCAATTGTTGGGGTATTGATTTTGTCGGACCATTCCCACCATCTTTTTCAAACGAGTATATTTTAGTTGTGGTTGAATATGTTTCCAAGTGGGTGGAAGCAATTGCGTCATCGAGGACCGATGGCAAGACAGTGATAATTTTTTTAAAGAAAAACATATTCTCCCGTTTTGGCACCCCTCGTGTGTTAATTAGTGACGGAGGTTCGCATTTTTGCAATGCACCGCTCGAAAAGGTCTTAGAGCATTACGGTGCAAAGCACAAAGTTGCAACTCCGTACCACCTGCAGACAAATAGTCAAGCAGAAGTGTCTAATAGAGAGGTAAAAAGAATTTTAGAGAAAACCGTGTCGAGCTCGCGGAAAGATTGGTCACAAAAATTAGATGAGGCTTTGAGGGCGTATCGCACCGCTTACAAAGCTCCAATCGGTCTAACTCCTTTTTAAATGGTTTATGGCAAGTCATGCCATTTAACCGTTGAATTGGAGCACAAGGCTCTTTGGGCTTTGAAAATGTTGAATTTTAATCCGAGTTTGGCCGGTGAAAAAAGGAAAGTCCAGTTGCATGAATTGGAAGAAATGCGCAATAATGCGTACCACTCAAGTAAGATATATAAGGAAAAGGTGAAAGGATATCATGATAAAAAGGTTTCACAGAAGGAATTTCGGGTTGGCCAGATGGTGCTTTTATTCAATTCCAGTCTGAAATTGTTTTCGGGAAAATTAAATTCCAAATGGTCTGGACCATTTTTTGTCAAGGATGTCAAGCACTATGGTGCAATAGTCATTGAGGACTTGAAAAAGAAAGAAAGTTGGACACTAAATGGCTTGGAGGAGAATTTGACCGAGAAAATTGCAGTGTGTTTCTTGATGATCTTTGAATCATCTTGGACCGTCGAGCTTAGCTGACGTTAAACAAGCGCTTGTTGGGAGGCACCCCAACATTTTAAGTATTTATGTTTTCATTTGCTGTTTTGTTATGATTTCAGTTATTTAGAATTGGTTTAGGAGGTGGGAGCATATGCAGAAAAAAATTTCAAAAACCTGTCATGTTTGCTGGCACATTCGTTTTGCGAACCTGGGGCGAGCATTCACTGCCTTGTTCATATTGCGAACTCAGCTAGACAGGGAAAATTTTTCTTCTGCCACATCATTAAAAAGGGAATTTTTATGGGTGGGCCAGACATTTCGGCCCATAACCCACCCTTTTTCTGAAATTTTGAATGGAACCATATTCCCTTGGACACTCTCACTCTTTCACTTTCACAAACACGCTCCCAAGAACACTTTCTCACGTGCTCTGTTCATCTCAAATTTCACCAATTTCTCTCTTTGCCTCTTTCACTTTCAGGTTTGAATCTTTATTTCTCTCTATTACTTTATGATTAGACATTGTGGTTAGGGTTGTGGATTGAACATTAGAGACAATTGGGATTCTAGGTTTTCACCTCTGTTTTAAAATTTGTATGCTGCTGCATGTTCAATTTTGTGTAAATTTTAGAATAGAGGTGATTTTGTAAATGGAACTCTGAAGTTGGAAGTTTGGATGCTGTTACTTTTTGAAAAAAATCGCAGGTTCGCTGTCCAGTTCGCTTTGCGAACCTGGGCGAGCATTCGCCAGAAACTCGCTTTGCGAATCTGGGGTGACTGTTCTCCAGCCTTCGCTTTGCGAACTCTGCTGCGAACATATCAGAATTCTGAATTTTTTTTACGTTATCTTAGTTGGAATTTTGTTTTGGCTCCCATTTCTAATGGACTGTGTTGCTGCTTGTTGTTGTTTATTTTTTGATTTATGCAGATGGGTCCTAAGATTAATCCGGCTAAGAAAAGAAAGGTCAGTGTTTCGCGACAAGTGCCTATTCAGTTTGACAACAATCGTTTTAGAGGAGCCAAGCAGGCAGCAAAGTATCTAACCTTGGAGAAGAGAACAATTTTACCTGAAAAGAGATTTAACCTGAGTGAACATGGGAGTTACCGGTCTGTGGCTTTACTCCTAGAAGAGAAAAACTGGGGGAGACTTATAACTCCTGTGGATATCTACAATGTGGAGATTGTCTGCGAGTTTTATGCTAATGCCCTTCCTGAGGATGAGGACCAATTTAGGTGGATAACTTTTGTAGGGGAAAATTGGTGCGATTTGATCGCGGAACAATTAATACCGTTCTTGGAAATCCTTTACCCTTGAGAGCTATCCAGATAGATGACTTCCATAGAGACTTGCACCTACACAGAGACATTCCAAAAATGACTAGAGATCTTTTACGAGCGGGTAAAACTGTAGAGCTCAACCCATCTGGGGTTGCCATTAGATACCGTCGTGAAGACATGCAACCTTTGGCACAACTTATCTTGCTTTTGGTAGTCACCAATATTAAGCCAAAGTCGCATACATCTACCATCCCTATTCCACTTGCCCACCTTGTCCACAACATTTTGACCGATGTACAGATAGATGTAGCCCGGATTATCACGGATAAGATAAGGGCTATTGTTGAGAGTGGTCTTGGTTCCGCTTCTCGGAAGAACGCCCCTCTTGATTTTCCTTGCCTCATCATGACTTTGTGTGCTAGTGCTGGGGTTGATATACCCACATGCCGTCAGGTTACTATCCCTTCTACGATCGATGACCGATATGTGGATAAGTTCTGTAAGCCTAAGGGGGCGAGGGGTGAGGCGTCGAGTACTGGTGCTGATGCCGGCACAAGGGGTGGCGATGGTTCTAGTTCTGGGTCACAAGGTTTCTATACTTATTAGCAGGAGATTTGCCAGTATAACTGGGATTGAATGGCGACTTCTTAGCACGCCATGATGGATTTACATGACTCCATGCTGGTTTTGCAGCTGCAAATCCGTGAACCCGCCGCTGATCATACTTTGATGACGAGGGAGAAGTTCCTTGCTCATGCTGGTTGGCCTGAGGCCAGGCCAGTTTTCGGAGGGGGGCAGATGCGGCTGGTCCTGATGATGCTGATGAGGAGGAGGGCGATGGTGCTGATGTTGAGGTGTCTGGTTCTATTTCTAGTTCATAGGATGAAGAGTTGGTTGAGGTGTCCGGTTCAGAGTCCGAGGAGAACTGATTTTGCTGTTCTGATTTTGTACTTCCTTTGCGCGTCAAAAGGAAGTTTTCTTATATTTTATGTATTATGTTTTTTGTTTCAGTTTCTAGTACTGTACTTTATCCACTTGTTGGATTATTTTGATATTTTGATGTACTTGTACCCGTATGAGGTATTTTTAACTTTGTAGGTGTTTTCACACCATTACATTATTATGATATTATCAGTATTATGTTTTTTTCAGTTAAATTTGTTTAGTTTCATTTTTATTTTAGTTTTTATTATTATTGTTGTTAAGAGTTGAATTCTTCAGTTTACGAATGTTCAACTCTTAAATTGTTGGTATGCTTTTTATCGCTTTATGTTGGTATGCTTGTGGAAGTTTAATATTTCCATCTTTTGGTGTTGACTTGAAGAAACTTAGGTTGGTGCTGTTGTGCATCAAAGAAGATTCTTCCAAGTTGGATGGCTATGATAGTAATTTTATGCACGATTTTGTTGGCAAGGTACATAGTTACCTAGTTCTAGAATTTAGAATGTGTTAGAACTTTTTGTCTTTGTACAAATGAAAATATTGTTTCTTGTTACAACTCTATTGATTGCTTGTGTCATTTAGGTCCAAATACCACAAAAGTGAGAAACCTCCATGTTATACTATATGCTTTGGATTGATGATGGATTTTGCTTTATACTTTTAATTCATGCTTTATCTTGTGATATATGTGATATTGTGGAAGCTTTAGAAATGATCAAGGCACTTGTTGATATTGAGCACAACCATTTCCAAATAGTAATTTACCCATGCGTAGCGAGTATTCGTTAACCCCCCTTGAGCCTAAATAGTTTAGATCTCGTTTAGTGATGAACTTTGTGTTATACAAAATTTGAAAATCAAGTTCATCATTGAATTTTTGAGAGTTTCTAAAAAAATTTCTTCTTGAACCTTGGAACTTTGTTTTATTGATTTCCTTGCCTTAAAAAGCAAGGAGCATTCACTTAAGGTTTAGTTGAAAATAAGTTGCGGAGAATGAAAAAGAAGATTGGTAAATTGCTTAAACTTTTGAAAAATTTCAAGCAAGCATGAAAAGAAAAAGAGAATGTGAATATGAATGTGAAAAAAATAGAAAAGGATGCTTGCTTGAATGAGAAAAATAGAAACCAATAATTGTGCATGAGGAAGTTTGAGAAGGTTTGTGATAAAGGTAAAATTGGTGAATGAAATTGAGATGTGTGTGAATACCTTGTATAGTGAATGTTCTTTTGCATCGGAAACTTCGATTCAATGGCCTTTAGAAATATCCCTTTGTTGTTAACCCGACCAAGCTATAACCTTAAAAGCCCTTAGTGATCTCTTGCTTCCATGATTTCTTATGTGATCAATTAAATATTGTATGAATTGCTTTGTATTTACATCATTTGTCATTCGAGCGAAATTGCCCCGCGGTTGCAAACGCGTTAATTTCCTTCAATCCTTTTTCGAAGAGGAGTGTTAGAGTGACATGAGCATGATGGTTTAGTTGTCTCTTGAAACATTGTCTGAGATTTGTTTAAGAGTCAAGTTCTTTTGCATTGTCGAATCTAGGATTGTGTAATTGTTGCTTTGTTACAATTGTTGTTTATTTGAGCCATTTATCTTGTCTTGGTTGAATCAAATGCTCGAGCAAATCCTCTTGTTTTCAATTAGAGGCATACTTTGCTTGAGGACAAACAAAGAGTTAGTTGGGGAGAGTTTGTTAGATGTCAAACATGCTATATATTTGTATTTGATACTTGGAATTTTTCAACACTTTCATGTTTTAATTGTGGATTTTGGTAGTGAATTGTTGTTGTTCTTCAAACATTGTATATATACCTTTGGTGCTTGTAATGTGTGTGCTATTGTGCAGGAAAGTGCACTAATTGATCAAAGAAATAAGACACAAAGAATTGATGCAAGCTGCCAAAGAATTTAGGAAAACTTCAAGAAGTTCGCTTTGCGAACTAGCTAGCGAAGGTTCACTTTGCGAACAACTAGCGAGGTCTCCAGCGAATGGTCCCAGAATATGGCGGTAGGAAAAGGGACTAAAGTTCGCTTTGCAAACTCCCAACAAATGTTCGCTGCTTCACTCGCTTTAGGAAGGTCCTCGCGAAGAACCCTTGGATGAGGCAGTGGCAAAAGGACCCAAAATTCGCTTTGTGAATGTTTTGGCGAATAGTTTGCTTTGCGAATGAAACGTTCGCATTGCGAACTTATGCAGACAAACAAGGGCGGTTTAGTTATCAGAAGGCACTTCAGGTGCCATTTTCTTCATTCGCTAGGTGAATAGATCATTCGCAGTGCGAATGTATCAGATTCCAAGTGTATTATAAATAGATTTTTGCATTTTCTTGGGATCATAACTTCACCTTTTCACACCAAAACATTTTTTTATGAGTTTTCTTCATCTAAGAGAGATTTTTCACATAGAGAAGCTGGATTTGCATCCAATCTCGATTCTTCGACGCAGATGCTTTTTCATCTCCTCACGAAACTTGTGAAGCAAGCTACCATGACTATGTGTAGCTAAACACATCCTTGTGTCAAGATTACTGGTAGGTAATCCATCATTTTGTATGTATTGATCTTGATTGTAAGTTTGTGAACTTTGTTGATGATAAATATAGAAGAAAAACTTTGTTTACATGGTTTATATTTCATTTTAATTCATGTTCGAGAGAAATGTATTAAAACTTGACCTACGTTTCAATCCATCAATAATCATAAGGCTAGAGATAATTTTGAAAGTTGATGTTCATAAATATTGAACTTGAATGTTATCATATTGATAGTTTGAGTGATAGATCATCAAAGGATCAATATGATAAATCTCACAACAAGTGTTCGATAGAAACTTGTTGAGAGGATATGTGGGTATATTTATTGTTAACGAGTTCACACGCTTTATCGAGTTGATACGTACGAAACAGATTATCGGACACTAATCTTGGCATGTTTTTACCAAACCCTAAAACCAATCTTTTTTACCTTCGATTTCTAAATTTTATGCAAACGATACGAAAAACCAAACTCTTTGGCACTATTAAAGTTTGAAACGCTTTTGACTATCGAACGACGACAATATACGTTCAATCCCTGTGGATACGATAAAACACCCCCAAAATACTTTTCAACAATGACTCCATGTCGAACACTTCTCTCAGCCAAACATAAATCTTAGCTCTCAAGAGGAAGAATCTAACCAAGGCCCTAAATAGACCACAGAAGTTGCGCAGGCTGTCGATGGATTCTAAGTTGGCTCAGTCCTCAGATTCTTCATTGGCTGATATAGGCAATGATGCCGTCAATCTTCTTGTTCAACAATTGAAAGCTAACCTCTTTGAAGCTGACCTTCTTGTTGCTATAGAAGAAGATGCTGACCTTGGAAATGACATTAGGAAACTGTTAGCTGAACTCAACAAACAGCGGGCGTCTGATGTCTTGCTCAAATTTCTCTTTAAGTTTGAATCCTTCTTTGATCAAGTATGCAAAGACATTGATCTCAAGTGCTCGAACACCTCCAAACTTCAAGGAGTAAAGGACTCTGTTGCAGCAACTTGGGAAGCAAGTGATTCATTTGATAAAAAGGTTGATCAACTCGAAGCCCAACTCCAAGAATACAACGATAAGATTGCTTCAATTAAAGAAAAAATTGCTCTGCGTTGTACCAAGATGTTGGAACTCTACAAAGAGATTGATGGATTGGAGAAAGAGAAGATTGAGTTAGCTTCAGGACAGCCACTCCCTAATAATGAGATGATTGATGCTGAAGCCACCAAAGGAGTCGAACACGCTAATACCGCGCTTAATCTAGGACTTGAGATTTCTCCTCTGGAAAAACTACTTGATCGCCTTCGTACTAGGCTCTACCTTTCCAAAACCAAGCTGGAAGAATTTAAAGCACAGTTCCTCGTTTGATTTGTATTTCTATTGATTATTTTTTGCTACTTTTCGCTTATTGTAATGGCTATGGCCATTTTTGTAATGACTTTTCCATTTTGGCACTTTAATACCATGGTGGCAATTTTGTTTCATTCGGAACACTACTCTTGTTCAATTCGAATTTCTTGTAGGATGGGTCTATACCGTTTAAGGTACTTACCATTTACTCTTAGAATTTGTTTGTCCATGGCTAACTCTTCGATTTCATAGGTGTTATTTGAAAATACTTGAAGTATTCGAAATGGCCTCTCCCAATTTGGAGACCACTTGCCTAGGGCTCGATCTTCTAATCCATAGGAAAAATGACCTTCCAAACGTAGTCTCCATTCAAAAATGCCTTGAATTTAAACTTTTTATTATAGGATTTGGCAATTCTCTCTTTTTGTCTTATCAACGTATCTAACGCTGCCAGCCGTTCTTCGTCCAAATCCACTATCTCGTCCAACATCACCCCCCAATATTGGTCTGATGGAATCTCATGTTGACATTAAACCCAGACTAATTGCAAATAAATCTCTACAGGTAAAATAGCTTCATGCCCATATGTCAATCGAAATGGCCTTGTGGTTGTTGCCTCTTTGGGAGACGCACGACAAACCCATAAGACTTGGTCTAATGTTTGATGCCAATTCTTTAGCGTCTTCCCAACATGCCTTTTGATCAATTTGATAATGTTTTTGTTAGCAACTTCGACCTGCCCATTTGCCTGAGCATAGTAGGGGGTTGAAGTTAACAAATTAATTCCCATTTCTGATGAAAATTCTTGCATCTTTTGACCACTAAACACTGAACCTTGATCTATCGTAATGGTTTTAGAAACTCCAAACCTGTAAATAATGTTCCTTTCAATGAACTCAATTATGGCCTCTTGACCAGCCTTCACTAAAGGGACTACTTTGATCCACTTCGTAAAAAAATCAATTCCAACCAAAATGTATTTATGGCCTTTTGAGGACGCAGGTCAAATTTATCCAATCAAGTCCAAAGCCCATCCTCTAAACGGCCAAGGTTTCACTATTGCATGCAACTCACTTGCAGGAACATGTTTTATGCCAGAGTGAATCTAGCATTCTTGACAACCCTTAGCGAAATCAATGCAATCCTTAAGCATTGTGAGCCAATAGACACCATGTCGACACAACAACCATTTCATCTTGTGCCCCACTTGATGAGCACCACGCACCCCACTATGGGTGTTTGAAATAGCCAAATATGCCTTTTCTTCACCAAGGCACTTAAGCAACACTCCCTCATGGGTCTTTTTAAACAATATATTACCAATGATTACATAATTCAAAGATCTATACTTTATCTTTCGATTTATTGATCCAACTGGATTCCTCAAGTAATCAACTATGGGCTTTCTCTAGTCAATGCCAGGCAAGTCTTTGACAATACAAATCTTGAAGTTCTCTAAGTCTACCGATCCAAGTTTTGTCAACGCTAGATCTGATAGAGAAAACCTTGTTTCCTAAACTCTTCCTCAAACTTCAATAAACTCTTCTAGCTTTCCTTTTGGCTCTTTATACCCCGAAGCGATCTGTGCCAATTCATTTTCTTCGTGATTCTCAAGTCTAGGAGTATGTCTGATATCCACAAAGTCAAAACATTTGATCATTCGATTCAGTATAACAAAATACATGATCAAGTTTTCCTTGATACATTTGTATTCTTCTTTTATTTACTTCACGACTAACTCTAAATCTCCTTTTACCTCGACTCACCTTGCCCCAAACTCTAACAAGATCTCGAGTCCAACTATCAAAGCTTCATACTCAGCCTCGGTTTTGGAGCAAGAGCCTTCGATTTTAAACTTGAACTTTGTTGGTACTTTGCTTGGTGAAACAATCAAAATTCCTACTCCAGTTCCATTCTTATGGCTTGAGCCATCAAAGTATAACTTCCAAGGCTCCATTTCCAAGTAATTTAAAGGTGTCTCGACCACTGCATGATCCATAATGAAGTATGCAACTACCTGACCTTTCATGTCCTTTAGAGTCACATATGTAAGGGAATATTCAATTAAATAAAGTGCCCATTTTCCAATTCGACTATGCAAGATTGGCTTAGACAACATGTATTTAATAATATCAAAGTGGGAAGAAACAAAAACATCAACTGGCCTTATATAATGTTTTTACTTCATACAAGAAAAATACAAACGTAGGCGCATATTTTCAACTGGGCTATACCTAGTTTCTGCATCATTAAGAGCTCAACTAAGGTAATATAAGGCTCTTTCGACGACACTATCACCCTCTTGGGCCAATAGGCTCCCTATGGTCAGGTATGAGGCCGAAATGTACAACCTCAAACATCTATTCTAACCGGAGGCAACAAGATAAGAGGATTCTATAAGTATGCCTTAATCTCATCAAACACCTTCTGATGCTCAGGTCGCCACACAAACTCTTCTTTTTTAGACGGAGAAGTAGTGAAAATGTTCACACTTTGCCACTGAGGTTCGATATGAACCTTCTTAAAAAGTTGATCTTCCCTAAGAGAGATTTCAACTCCTTCTTTGTTGACGGAGGCTTCGTCTCTTTGATGGATTTTGTTTTGTTTTGATTTATCTTGATCTATTTCATATGAACCATGAAGCCAAGAAAATCCCTTGCCTGCACATAGAAAGCACATTTAAGGGGGTTCATCTTCAAACCATATTTTCTCATTCTTTCGAATGAATGTCTAAGGTGATCAAGATGATTATTCCTCGACACAGATTTAATAACTATATCATCGATGTAAATTTGCATAAACGTCTTAATATAATCATGGAAGATAGAGTTCATCACCCTTTGATACGTTGCTCCAACATTTTTTAAGCCAAATGGAATCACTACGCACTCGTAGGTGCCTAAAACTCTTGGACATCAAAATGCCATCTTTGGCACGTCCTTATCTGTAATAACAATTTGGTTATATCCAGAATAACCCTCTAACATACTAAGATACTCAAAACTCACCGCTGAATTGACCAACATTTCGGCGACAGGCATTGGGTATTCGTCTTTTGAGGTTCTAGCATTTGAATCCCTAAAATCTATGCAAACCCTCAGTGCCCCATTTTTCTTTATAACTGGAACGATGTTGGCAAGCCATTCGACGTACCTTACAGTTCTTATGAACCTACTTCATAGGAGTCTTTCGATCTCTTCCTTTATTTTAGAAATTATTTTTGGAGCAAAGCGCCTTGGCGTCTGCTTGTCTGGCTTCTTGTTTGCCTTTATTGGTAGCTTTAGCTCCACCAATTCACTGCTTAAACTTGGCATTTCGTTACTCCCAAGAAAAACAGTCTTTAAATTCTTTAAATAATTCCATTACTTATAACCTTAGATCCGGATCAATGTTGGCACTTATATAAGTCGGCCTCCTGGTCGATCCATCTCCTAGATCTATTTCCTCTAGTGGATCTTGAGGCCGCATCTTGGTAGTAGACGCCACAAGGTCCTTCTCAAACCCCAAAGGCTCGTCGTCATAGGCGCAATCTAGCCTCTGGTAATCTAGATCGTCTTATTCTGAACTCGTCTTTTACGGCTCTTCGAGGAACTGAAGTTCAATGCTGATTCGATTACCCATGTCAAACACTTCAATTTCATTGGCTTCAACAACCATGTGTGGTACTTCATTTTCTAAAGCCGCTTAGAGTCTATTCTCGTCCATGTAGGTTGTGATTCAATCTAATGGATCGAACTCAGTCATTACCACTAAATTCGTCTCCTCATCCTGTTGGTCTGATTGAATCTGCATCATATACCTTCTCCCCCATAACTTCTCACCCCCAAGTAAACCCATGGTTTGGGTGAAGGTTCAGAGAGAAAATGCTTCTTCTACAAGCACGTAGCCAGTTTCCTCTGTTATACATGGCGCTATGTTCGCCAGGTTTCTGTCAAAATTTCTCTTGTCCACATGGTTGACCTCAGCCATGTAGTAGCCCTTGTCTGCTTTGATGTTTTCAACTATCTCATCTTCGAGCCATATTGCTATGCTTTAGTGTAGGGACGAAGGAACTACCCCTATTCCATGTATCCACTCTCTTCCTAGCAACAAGTTGTAACCGGGTGTTGCAGCTATCACCATAAAACTGTAGGTCGAGTGATAGATCCTACTGTTAATTTGACCTAAATAAAACCCATTGCTTGGCCATTCTTTCCTTCATAATTATAAAGGGCCATATTGTGAGGCATGAGGTCAGTATCATACTTCCCAATCTTAGCCAGTAAGAAATGAGGCATTAAGTTTACTGCTGCCCCACCATCCACCAATATCTTGTTCACAGTGGTACCTTCAACCTTAGCCCTTATAAAGAGGGGCTTTAGGTGATTTTTCATCCCTCCACAGGGTCTCTCAAAGAATACGTTCTGCTTTTTGATACAACCACTATTACTTACAAAATAAAAAATAGGCCCGTGCTTGGTCAACTCTTCTTCCTCATAGTCTTCCTCCTCAGTAACTTTATCACCCGACCGTACTCATAAAGGAGTACAAAAACCATGTTTCCTCAAAGTTATTTGTCAACAACTCATCCTCTTTAGCCTACTCATCCTTTTCGATCTTCTCTTTTGTTACACCCGTCTTGGGGGAGAATAACTTCCTACCCACTAGTTTTTTCACCTGACCACTTGTTTGCTTTTTATGTTGCTTAGTGTTACTCGACTTA
The DNA here is from genome assembly GCA_022829125.1 of Lathyrus tuberosus. Taxonomy (NCBI): domain Eukaryota; kingdom Viridiplantae; phylum Streptophyta; class Magnoliopsida; order Fabales; family Fabaceae; genus Lathyrus; species Lathyrus tuberosus. The sequence goes on from JALAZF010000149.1 coordinate 6,611,278, forward strand.
GCATCATCTCTCTTTTCCTTCTTTTTCCTCTGAAATCTTCGCCATTGCGTTCTTTTCATGGGATTTTCCCCTTGTAGTTGGCACTAGGCCCATAAGTACGTCTCTCAAACATCTGAAAATTCTCCCTGTAGGTCATGGAAGATCCTCGACCAATCTCAAAATTCCTCCATTTTGGGTTCCTATCATGCTCTCTTTTAGCAGGTTTGGTCCATTTCCTATGGGGAGCATTTGCTGAAGGCTTGTAAGTATTTGGCCTAGCTTTCTGCGAACCAGGTGTCTGTTCCTTCCTATGTGGAACTCCTCTTTTATTGAAATAATACTGAGGTCAGGATTTCTCACCTTCTCTGGCCTTTTGAGCACTTTCGACCTTTTTAGTAGCTTTCTTGTCGAACACAACACTGCATCATGGACACAACATCACCTCAGAATCATCAATCTGACACCTGTAAAGGAACTCCACAAGACTCTCACCAGCCTTCGAAAACACAGTTTTGATTTGATTCCCACTTTCAAATTCAGCCATGTCGAAATCTTCAATGATTTCAACCAAGTTAACTACAGTGGACTCTACATAATTGGAATCTCCAATTTGCAATGGGCCAGCATCAATCTTCATAGGGATCTTCCCCTTAGAAAATTTGAGCCTGCCTTCATTCAGAGCATTCTGCACCATATCCTTGAAAAGAAAACATTGTGATGTTTTATGTCCTAAGAAATTATGATATTTACAAAACCCTTGTTTCTTTCTTTATTCTAATGGTGGCACTTTGGCCCATGGAGACACAAGCACTTAACCATCTGCAACCAGCAAATTAAAAATCTCATCGCATTTGGTTACGTCGAAGGTGTAAGTTTTCTTAGGGAACTTATCATTTTCATTGGGTTCTACAGGATTCTTCCTATTTGCAGGTGTAAGCAACTTACACACATATGGGAAACCTGACTTTAACTTAGCCACATGGACCTCATACTCCTAAACATGTTCATATTCAACCTCAGACACTATGTCTTGGTCCTGCATGTCGACGTAGACTATACGCTCTTTCTTACCCTTACCCGCTCTGGCCTTCTCGGCCTTCAACCTCTCGACTTGTCTAACTCTATCCGCCAATTGGGCCATATCCCTTAGATATTGAGTGTCTAGCTTTTTCCTAATGGAATAGTCTAACCCACCAGCAGCCATTTCGACAAGCTCATGTTCAGGCACCTGGGTGAAGTACCTTGTTTTTAATAACCAAAATCTATTTAAGTAATCGTCAATTGATTCAGCGAACTTTTGCTTCACACTCGACAACTCTTTCAAACTAATCTTAGATTGTCCCATGTAAAATTGCTCATGAAACAACCTTTCTAAACGCACCCAATCATGGATTGAGTGAGGAGATAGGTTAGTAAACCATGTGAAAGAGTTTTTTGTTAGAGAACTAGGGAAATATCTCATTCTCAAGTTCTCATTATTTGCAATGTCGCCTGCTTCAGTCAGGTAACGAGCAATGTGTTCGACAGTAGATTCGTTAGTATCACCAACAAATTTTGTAAACTTAAGGACTTTCCATCCCCTTGGCAATTCTGTCTGTAACACATATTCTGACAAAGGAGATGTATGATTTGGTCTTTGTAAGCCCATATTATCTCCATTTTGAGCCATTATCCTCTCAACAATGGTTGTTAAGTTATTTTCTCCTGACAAATTTCCTTGTCGAACTTGGTGGACAACTTGGTTAACATCCTGGTTTCGATTAACCACTACCATAGGTGGATTACCTTCCCCAACATGTACTTCATGATCGACCTGTTGGGGATTTCCTTGCTGTCCCTAGTTCATAGTTTCTTCTAAAACTACTCCTTTGTTTCGAACCTGCGCAACAACCTGGGGCTGTACAGCTGGTCGAACTTGCATTGGGGGAGCACTAAAAAAATCAGCAATCCTTGTCATCTGAGTCGCCAATTGCTAGTAACTATGATTCATATTATGAATCAATAGGTTAAATCTTATAACCATTTGTTGTGTTAGAGTGTTTACCATATCATGGTTACTCTCGTCTATCTGCTGCCTTATTGCCATGACAGAATTTGTGGTCATTGCAGCCATTACTTGGGAGCCAAATCCCATTCCCATATGGGTGGCATATTTTGACCACGGTTGCTTATGGCTGAACTAGACACCATAATGGGTGAAAACATATTTGCAGTATTATCTACAAATGTTGAAGGGTTATTCTGTAAATTTCCATAACTGTTGTTGGCATCCCAAAGGGTTATTCATGCCCTAGCATTGGCATTGTGAAATTTGTGGCAAAAGGCCTAAAATCCGCTGTCATATTTAGTCTAGGAGTTACTGGATGACTATGGGGAATCGGAGACAAAACTGTCCCTTCAGGTGGAACCATTGATGCTACCGTTGTGGATGGCATCACCGTCGCACTAGCGGTTGAAGGAACAGGTTCAGTAACCGTAGAAGAAACTATTCTCGTCCTAGCACTATTAGAAAGTTGGTCTCCATTATTATTTCTAGGATTCACCATTCTTCTAACGTATCCTCTAACAGGTTTCGTCACTTCTCTCTTTGTTATGTTACCACACCTTAATCTCATGCACACTCGCACACAGGATGAAAAGTTGAAGAAAACACACATAACAAATTATGAATTTTTAAACACGATTATCTAAAAGCAACACACAAACCAGTCCCACCGGGTGTGCCAACTTGTTTGCTGTTAAATTTGGTATACAAATACAAGTTTCTATTAATACTTAGGGATCAAACTCGAAAATCTCCCAGACATGTTTGTGTGTGTATTACTCGTGAAAATCATAAAACTTGTCGAAGTTAAAGTAAAATTCTTGAAAATAATTTGAAAAGATGTTCGTTGTGGTTACTTGTAAATAAGGAAACGATCAAAGGACAAAGAACTTGTAAACAAAATACATGTAAAGTAAAGAAAAATACTTTGAAATTAAAAGGGAAAAAATGCAGGAAAAGAAAAGGGTTGAGATCAAAGTGCAAGTAATGTAAAATGACATGAAAAGTAAAGGAAGTCGAAAAGGAATACTAATACATAAAAGAAAGTTTTAAAGTAAAATTGCTGAAAATGTATAAAATAGTGGAACACATACGTACATATTTCCTCATTCGTTTCTCACAAAGCAGGTACTTTGAGTATTACAGAAATGTGTACAATTGCGGACCCTTTACAAAACGAACCTAAGTATCCTTATATACTACTCTAAAATAACTATCTAAGAATGATAAATCACTCCCATGGTGACACGTCCTAAGTTCATGTAGCGGTTTTCCCCGACGTATTCCCACATTTTCTAAGTAACTGTCGACGCTGACGTAGTTCTTGCCTAGTGATACCATTTAAATTTCTTAACTGCTTTGATGGGTGCCAAGAACTAGATATCCCCATTGAGATCTTTGACGTCGACCAAGTCAAGCTAGCATGCTCCATCGGATTGTCCATTGTAGTGATGAACTCCACATGTAGCATACAAGTCAACATTGTTTCCATTATAGTGATGGACTCCACGTCTGGTGGCTGAGTCGATATTACTTCCATTGTAGTTATGAACCCAAACCTTAACCAACATAGCATAGTATTCAATTTCACTAAGTCCCCAAGTTCTTCACTACGTCCTTCGACCATGCCACTTTTTAGTCGGTATCACCTTATGTCAACTTCGACCTCAAGTCATATCGATCATGTGGATTCACTCTCTTTTTGATCTTCCACGTGGCATATCTATGGTTAGTCTCATTAGTAATTGCCATTTATAGTTAAGTCGAAAAATTCAGTGTAACACATGTTTGGTCAATAGATCCCCATCTGATCCAGATTTATAGTCACATAGCTAAAATAGGTCAAGTTCTGTCTCACCTTCATCCGAGCCGTATTTCGGCCCCACCTCTACTCAAATGGTACAATGGCCATCCCGTGTCATGTGATGTACAATACATGTTATAACAAAATTATATGTAAAATTAAAAAAAAAAAATTTTAAAAAAATCAATAGAATTCACCACGTTGGGTCTCCCAACTATGGTGAAATATTATCACTAACACACCTATTTCCTCGATTAGCTTTAACAATCGGGGGATACATCCACCTACAAAACTGCCAAAATGATATACTAGGAATCGAGCCCAAGATCAAGCCAACGTTTGGAAATTCTAGCCGTGATAAAAAAATGGCGTGTTATCAAGTTTCTTAATAGTTTGTATTGAAAAGTAAAATACTCTCTATTATACCCGAGATTACTTCGGACCACCAAACCATAGTGAATCTCTCTTTCCAACGTGTTGATAGTCCATTTTTATACTAGTGTATGGAGTAATCTAAGTAGATGACAATCACCATCTATAGAAAATAAAATAATATAATAGTATTGTAGTACTATGAGCCAATTTGTTTCAATTTTTTATTTTAAAAATGATATTTGTGAGTGCTTTTGGATTTTGAGCGATGTCAAAACTAGGATAGTGTAGCGTTATGTATATTGGACGGTATCATCCTATTCTAGATGTGCATCTTAGTGTTAGGAATCACTTGAGTAAGTTGGAAAAGAAGCTTGCATCAAAATTGCATTGAAAAACTTGTTTTTGGGTAGTCAAACCTTTTCAAGCCGACACATGTAAGAACAGGTCGGCCTATACGACTCTCAAGTCCAGTATAGGCCGACCTATAGCAGTTTCAGGCCGGCTCCCATGGAGCAATATTGAAGCATGTAGCTTCTTTCCACAGGTCGCCTCACATAGGCCGACCTGTACGCATCAAAAAACCTCCATAAGCCGACCTATGACCTTAACAAGTCGACCTAAACGCATTGATAGGCCGACCTATAAGATGTTCCAACTTAAAATTCTCATTCTTGCCTAAACTTATTGCATTCTTTTTGTTCATTTTTCAACACATACATATATATACTCATACATGCACCATTTATATAACAAGGTACTAGTAATTACCTATACGAAACCAAATTACAAAGCATTCCCATCATCTTCAACCTCTCTTCTATGCATACACACAATTGAACTACACATAATCATTTTTCGATTGGGTGACCATCTAGATTAGGGTTGATAACGTCCAATTAGGTTTGGTGTAACCGAGAATATTAGGTTAGGATCTTTGTGTGTTTCAAATAAGAAAACCAAGGTGGGGTTTTCTTTCAAGATCGGTGTGATTTGAAGGTTTTGGACAAGATCACGTCAACACGGATTCGACCGAGTGAAGGCTTTGGGACAAGGTGGTTTCCTTGCAAGGGATTAGTGCGAGACGGTGAATCGTGTTCGGGAATCTTGGGTTCAACAAGTGCGTTCTCGGGATAACTAGAGGATTGTAGCCACATTGTTGGCGACTTGATCAAGCTTTGGTCAAGGGTTTGAAGGTGGCTGATTCAACAACAAACAATAGGGTTTGTGGGGTTAGAATTCTTCACCTCTTGTATAAACATTTTTGCAAAGACAAGGTTAATTGCAAGTATCTCCATTCGATTTCGGATTGAGGACAGACGTACCAATAGCGAGGCCGATTGGGAAACTTCCTAAACAAATCTTTGTGTCTCTTTATCGCTTTAATTTTCATTAATTGTTTTTCTTGCAAATTATCAATTTCGTTGTTGTTTCGATTAATTCGATTGTAAATTGTTTTCAACTTTCTTTTAAATTGTTGTTGCTGATATAATCACAATCACTTTGGTTGTGATTGGCTTTTTATATCAACAAAATAAATCGAATTTCCAAACGTGATCAATCGCACACAAAGTCCTCGATAAATTGTTTGTGAAGTATTTTGTATCGCTTTGTGTTCATTGGAAATAAGCATTACGAATAACTTTGCATTTGATTGATCCGTGACTTGATCATTGTTGAACGATTTACGTTCATTATCATTCCATATGGTTTACGTTGCGTATATAGCTTTTCAATAGTAGGTTCGGTTAGACGATTTGATTCGGATTTTTTTTTCGATGTGCCATACTTTCTGAAAACAAATTTTTGCCAAAAGTTTTTGGTTTTAAATTTGTGATTTATTCAACCCCCTCTAGATCGAAGCCTATCATCTAACAATATTTATAGTGTTACATATTTTTGTGTGAAAAAAAATTTACAAAATTTTTTTAATAAAATTTTTAAATAAAAATTAAACTTTTTTTTAAAATATCAAAATTTTAAAAAATCACTTAATTTTAAAATTATTTCAAATAATTTTGAAATACAATTTTTTGAAATAATTGCGATTTCGACTATATTTTGTTCTTCAATAACATATTTATGCTATGAGATGTCAAAATTAGTTTTTTAATTTAATAAAAATAAATTTTATAATATTTTAAAACTATTTTTTATAATTTTTTATTTTAAATATAAAAAAAAAACTATTTTATAAAGCTAAAATAAAACCACCCTATATATAATGAATCTTCAAAAACATTAATGTATAGTCTTTAAATTCTATATATACTCCATTTTAATATTTATAAAAATAGAAAGCACAAAAATATGAAATTTTGAATGATAGGAACTTGACTGTTTTGCCTTTTTTCTTTTGTGTGTTTCCATTACTATTCATGCTTAAATTTCTGCTGCTATGGTAGACTATTAAAACTACTCATACTAAAAGCTGACAGTTTTTGAGAAACTGACAAAGTTAAATGTCATTATTTATAAAGTTAAACTGAGAAAATCTCAATTTTTGCTTAAATAAAATAAACTACCACATAAAGTTAAACTGAGAAAATCTCAACTTTAAAGCAACTACAAATATTTACAGCACCCTCACACAAATGATAGTCACTCTCACTCCAAACATAACCGTACCTATATTGCTTATTTTATATATATATATATATATATATATATATATACTAACAATTCATTTAGACATGTTAAGTCACACTAAGAAAAAATCAAACCATCACACATGACTTATAAGCAAAACCAAGAATCCAAATTACATGGCCATGCACAAGAATGGTTGTTAATTTGATTGCTACATCATCATGTCCCTAACTTCAAAGGAGTTCTTGTTCTTGACAACGATGTCATACATGTGCATGGACTTGAACCTATTGAAATCCATAGGGAGAGAGATAAGATGAACGGTGGAGCGTTTGTGGAACTGAAGCAAGTCAGGGTCATCATAGTAACGCTCCCATCCCAAAGAACTAAGCTTTCGCTCTAAAACGGAGTATGAGGTGATAATCTCATTGCTCGCTATGTGAACCAACACCTTACGTCGTCCGCCTGACCCTAGACGTCCACCCTCCATCGCCTCCGCGCCATCCACTAGACGCACCACGCCGTTCTTGAACACCCAAACCCCTGACATTCTTGGATTAGTACAAGAGGAGCAAGAAAGAAGAAACAAGAACCAAGTTTGTGTTTTAAGGTTTTAGGAGGTGGTTGTGTAGAGATGAGTGTGCAATGATTGTTGGAGATGGGTGAATGAGATATTTATATATGAAATGATGGGTGAGAATGCTCTTAAAAAATAATTTTAATATATACTTAAATATAGTCAAAATTGTTCAAGTTGATAAGGATATAATTAATACTAGAATAGTGTAGTTGAAGTTTCATTGTCTCAAAGACTTTTGTTGATATATATGAGATTCGAGATGGTTCTCGAATTCATTTTAGTTGAACGACTTTGATTCGGTCCGAAATAATAAGTATAAATTTAAATATTTATTAGGTTTAAAGTTTGAAATACTAGTCGTCGAAATTCAATTCACCTAAAATAAATGTAAAAGGAGGAGTGGGAGAGGTTGTTTATTCTCCCTAACAACTTGTAGAGTCCAAAGAGAATCTTTGTTTTGTTTTGAGGAGAATAAGTTATTCTAGAACAAAGTTGAATTTAGAAGTTATAATAGTTACAACATGCAAAACGAATTACATGAATAATCTAAGATAATGAGGTTAGTGAAACTTTAATCTACACAAGCAATTGGGTTAAGAAAAATGAAAGAATGTGTTGTATTAGGATGTGGTTGAGGAATAAATTTGTTTTGAGTAGAAAGGAGGACGCTCATGCATTGTAATAATATGCTCTTTTTAAAAAGTTTATCTTAATTGTTTGTGGGGAATTGGATATCTATTATCTACAAATGCATATATTGTTGTGGGTAGGGACCTAATATGAAAGGAACATATCTCAATTAATTTTGGTCGTTAATTAGGTGTGGAGAATGCCAATGTTGATTCTCATTAGGTCCACATATACATGTGTATGGGGAAGGCTATCCAAGCATTTGCTTTTGATTTTGTTTATGCTGCCTAACTCAAAGTGTTAATTTTATACTTTCATATAAAAAAAAGGTTTGTGTTTGCCTAACTATATATGTATGGAATCATCAATTTCATTGGAAATTCAAAAATTGTAATACATATAAAAATTACCAATTATAAAATTTCAAATTTTAATTCATGTCAAATACCGTCTTTTTATGAGCGGACAATTCAACCATTTGTGTCTAGCTAGTATATGTTGGTTTCATGGGTAATAAGTATATCAATTTGAATGAGAGGTTGGTTCTTTTGAATCATGTTCATAATTCTATTTCCATTCTTTCTTTTTCTTCTTAAAAAGGCATGTGAAAGTTTGAAAGAGTTTGACGAGAGATATTAGAGAGTAGTTTTTTTTAGGTACAAGAGGCACTTCAAAAATTGGTTGGGTATCTTGGTCTAATGTGTGTAGGCCAAAGTTTGGAATATGGATCATATAATGAATAGCATATAGGTTTAGAAGTTAAGTCGGAGGATGACTTTGTTTGTTTGAGAACTCGAGCTTATAAATATTTTGGTTTCAATCATCGAGAATTTTAAACGCTCTTTTGAGGAGGAAGCTAGTGATGGTCGCTTGGTAAACATAAGTTGTACTCTATCAAGGAAACTTAGTCTTTTCTATTTTTTTTTTTTTTTTACTTTGATTTCAGGAAACCTTTCCCTAGATGTCAGTAGGGTTCTGCCTCTTATATAAGATTCTTGTCTTCTATTGAAAGTTATTTAGCGATAAGACTCCTATCGAGGACAACCTTTTTAAGTGTCATGTAATTAGGGATTCAGAAAGACTATCTTGTGAGAGTATTGTCTCAATTTTAGGCGGACTTCCTCCCGCTTTTTTATCACTTGTGAGGTTGCAGTTGTTGGAATTAACCCAAAATCTATGAGAATTCCGACCCTCTCTTGATAAACAAGAAGGGTTATTAGCGCAACAATACCAAAGAAAAGAAGAAAATAGAGAAAGAAAGAAAATTAGGATTCTAAGAGAATTTAGAGAATAAGATTGTTACCCACAAACAGTGGGATTTTTTCTCTTTCTATTCACTTGCAACTGCAAATCGTGAATTACAATGTGTTGTGATTGTTTACAAAAATAAGGGTTACTCCCTATTTATAGATTTTGGTTTACTTGTTCTCCAAGCCAGAGCCCAAAACTATAAAAGCCCAAAATACCTATTTTGGAACTATATCAAATCAAATCAAAATCAAATTTGTGTGAAACAACTGTTTTGACACACCCTTGCTTCGACACTTCGACACTTCGACACAAGGAATTACAATTTAACACACCACTTAATTCATTGTGTCTAAGCTGTCTACATTCATCATGGCTCTTAGTCTTCTGAAAACTTCGACCTGCACTTCGTTCGTCATGATATCTGCAATCTGATTCTAAGTTCTGCAGTGTTCCAAGTTCATCTTCCCTTCTGCTACCTGCTCTCGAAGATAATGGAACCTCATTTCGATGTGCTTGCTTCGACCATGTGCTATTGAATTCTTCGCCAAGTTGATAGCTGACATGCTATCTATCTTTATGGTAATTGCTCCATGACTCTTCCCTATAATCTCTTCAACCAAGTTCACCATCCAGGTTGCTTGACATGCACAAAGAGAAGCAGCTATATATTCTGCTTCGCATGATGACAATGCCACTACTGGCTCCTTTCTCGAACTCCAAGAAACTGGTGCACCACCTAACATAAACACATATCCAGTTGTGGATTTTCTATCCTTAACATCACTACACCAGCTAGAGTCGGTGTATCCCACTAACTTGCATTCTTTCCCTTCATCAGCTGTAGGAAACTAAATTTCGTAGTCAAGAGTTCCATTTAGATACCTCAGTATCCTCTTCGTTGCTGCTAGGTGTGATACCTTTGGCTTCTGCATGAATCTACTTACCATACTCACACTGTATGCTAAGTCAGGCCTTGTGTGACAAAGGTATCTAAGTGACCCAATAAGTCTTTTGTATTGGGTTGGGTCGACATCATCTTCACCTGAATCCTTCGACAGTTGCAGTCTGGTCTCAGCTGGAGTCGAAGTTGGGTTGCAATCTTGCATCTCAAATCTCTTGAGTATTTCGCCTGCATATCTTCTTTGGTGCATCATCAAACCTCTACTAGTCTTGTAGAATTCGATGCCAAGGAAATATGAGAGATTTCCCAAGTCTGACATTTCAAACTCCTCACTTAGGTCATGTTTGAAATCTTCGATCTCCTTCTTGCAACTCCCTGTTATCAACAAATCATCAACATAGAGGCATAGTATAAGAAATTCATTATTACTTCTCCTTACATACACTCCATGCTCAGTCATACACTTCACAAATTTCTTCTCCCTTAAGAAGCTGTCGATTTTCTTATTCCAAGCTCTTGGAGCTTGCTTAAGTCCATACAAAGCTTTATGCAGCCTGTACACCTTTCATTCTTCGCCTCGTTTCACATACCCAGCTGGTTGTGCGACATAAACTTCTTCATCTAAGGGGCCATTAAGGAATGCATACTTCACGTCCACTTGACATATGTGCCAATTGTTCATATTTGCTACCAACAACCAACCTGATTGTTTCGATCCTAGCAACAGGTGCAAACACTTCATCGAAGTCGGTTCCTTGCTTCTGTAGAAATTCTTTCGCCACAAGTCTCGCCTTGTGTCGAGTTACTTCTCCTCTAGGATTCACCTTCACCTTGTAAACCCACTTCACATCAATTGCCTTCTTGCCTTAAGGCAATTAAACAAGTGACCAGGTGTTGTTGACTTCGATGGACTTTAACTCCTCATTCATTGCTTTCACCCACTTCGAATCTTTCAATGCCTTAGCTGCATTGACTGGTTCGACATCTGCATAGAAAGTATAATGTACCAGCTCACCCTCTTCATCAACCACATCATCTGATGTAATTACACATTCTTGCAACCTTGCAGGCATGTGTCTTGTTCATCGAGGTCTGCTTGGGCCTACTTCATCTAAGATTGGTTCCTGTCGAACTTCTCTTTCGATTTCAGTGGCTGATTCTTCACAAGAGATTCTCACTGAATCCTTCTTAGCATTCTCAGTCCAGTCCCATTCTTTAAGCTCATCTATGATCACGCCCCTACTGATCACTACCTGCTTATGCTCTGGGTCGAACAGTTTATAACCTCCAGTCGAATGATATCCTATCAAGATCATCTAATTCGATTTGTCATCAAGCTTCCTTCTCAATTGATCTGGCACATATCTATGTGCTATAGATCCAAACACCTTCAAGTGACTGAGGCTAGGCTTGACACCAGACCAACATTCTTCTGGTGTGATTACTTCAAACTTCTTCGTCGGACATCTATTCAAAATATACGTTGCTGTCGAAACTGCTTCTCCCCATAATTCTTTGGGTAAATGCTTTCCATTCAACATACTTCTCACCATGTTCATGATGGTTATGTTCTTTTGTTTTGCAATGCCATTTTGCTGTGGAGTGTAGGGTGGCACCACCTCATGCACAATCCCTTCCTTTTCACATAATGCATCGAACTCTTTCGAAACATACTCTCCACCACCATCAGTCCTCAGAATTTTCAACTTTCGACCACTCTGTCTTTCGACCATAGATTTGAATTTGGCAAATACCTCGATCACATCACTTTTCTTCTTGATGAGGTAAGTCCACAACTTTCGACTGTAATCATCTATGAACGTGACGAAGTATCTGTTGCCACCAATCGAATCCACCTGGATTGGACCACATACATCAGAGTATATGACTTCCAGAATTGCCTTCGACTTCCTTCCTGCATCCTTGCTGAAGCTATTCTTGTGTTGTTTCGACTGAACACACTCTTCACAAACTTCACTTGGAATGTCGATTTCTGGTAATCCTGAAACCATATTTCTTATCTTTAGCACTCTGATGTCATTGAAGTTGAGATTGCCTAGTCGAAAATGCCATAACCATTCATCTCTGCTGGCTGCAGTTGCTAGTCACTTGTGCTCCATCACCTTGGGTTCAATCTTGAAGGTCCTATTATGGGACATTGGAGCTTTCAAGATCTACCTACCACCTGCGTTGAGGACTCTCATCATCTTGTCTTCGAAAACTACCTTGTAGTTCTTTTCAACCAGCTGCCTTATACTAAACAAATTACTCTTCATGCCTGGTATGTACAACACATTGGAAATTATTGACCTCTTGCCATCTTTCCTCATAATCAGAACATCACCAACACCTTCAGCTTCTAGAGTGTTGTCATTTGCAAACTTCATTGTGTTCTTCGACGAGGGCTTCATGTTGACAAACCAATCTTTCCTTCTAGTCATGTGTGATGAGCATCCTAATTCCAAGTACCACTGATCTTGGAATCTTTCTTCATCTCTTGTTGTGACCACCAGCAACGTCTCTTCTTCTTCATGTTTCGCCAACTTTGCATTAGTTTCTTGATTTTTCTTCTTTTCTGGATAGTCACTAAATAGTGGCCATACTTCTGACAATTGAAACATTGAATATGACTCTTGTCATATTTTCGACCACCACTTCTTCCTCTACCTGCAGCACCACCTCTTTGGTTGCCTTGGTTCCAGGGTTTTCTCTGATTCGACCAGTTTCCTCCTCTACCTTTGTTGCCATTCCCGCTTCCTTTGCCTTTTCTTTCCTTTTATGACTGCGTCTGCAAAGCCATATCGCTCTTCGACTTTCCTGCAGCTCTTTCAGCCATCCTTTGTTCATGAGACTCAAGCGTCCCTTGAAGCTCTTCCTTCGTCAATACTGACAAGTCTTTCGACTCTTCTATGGCTACTACCACGTGGTTGAACTTTGGAGCCAATGACCTTAAGAACTTTGCAACAACTGATCTTGATGTCGACAGCTCTCCACATACCTTGATTTGATTCACCAGCTTTGTAACTCCGGTGAAGAAATCTGTTATACTCTCATTGTCTTCCATCTGAAGCAACTCATAGGTTCTCTAGTGAGTTTGTAACCTCACCTCTTTCACCTTCTCTACGCCTCCAAACGACTTTTCAAGAATCTCCCACGCTTTCTTCGCTGACTGTACATCACTAACCTTTTCAAAGTTATCTGGATCGACACACTGATGGATTATAAAGAGAGCTTTATAATCTTTCTTCTTCATCTCTTTGTGTGCAACCTTTTCTTGATCCGTCGCGTTCTATGCAAGCGGTGTTACTCATTCCTTTACAAGATCCCAAAGATCTTCATAACAGAAAACCACTTTCATCTGCTTGCACCAATTCTCATAATTATCTTTCTTGAGAATCGGAAGACTCGCCGGAAAGTTCCCGTTTGGATGATTCATTGCCATCACGATTTTCTTCCTTGAATCGCAACCGGAGCTCTAGATACCAGATGTTGGAATTAACCCAAAACCTATGGGAATTTTGACCCTCTCTTGATAAACAAGAAGGGTTCTTAGCGCAGCAATACCAAAGAAAAGAAGAAAATAGAGAAAGAAAGGAAATTAGGATTCTAAGAGAATTTGGAGAAGAAGATTGTTACCCACAAACTGTGGGATTTTTCTCTTTCTATTCACTTGCAACTGCAAACCGTGAATTACAATGTGTTGTGATTGTTTACAAAAATAAGGGTTACTCCCTATTTATAGATTTTGGTTTACTTGTTCTCCAAGTCAAAGTTCAAAACTATAAAAGCCCAAAATACCTATTTTGGAACTATATCAAATCAAATCTACATCAAATATGTGTGAAACAACTGTTTCGACACTTCGACACAAGGAATTACAATTTAACAGCAGTTTCTCTTTAGTATAAACCTTTTAAGTGACTGAGTTGGGATCTGATTTTACCTAAGAAGTTAAAGTGGTTTTTTGAGTTAGTGGAGTCTATTGATTCCAGATCTAGAGTTAGGGTTGACTGTACTTTGGTTTGACATTTAGTAAAGTGTGTCTTGTTGAAATCCCAAAATTATTTAATCTCTAGGTTTGACATATACAATTGTTGAAATGGTGAAAAGAGTTATTATTTCGTCTTAAAAGTGGTTTTTCGTATTTCATGCACCTTCCACGAGTGGATGAAGGACCACATTTAGTGTTTGAGCCAATAGTTATTTTAAAGATTTTTCTTTCCTTGCTTGTGGTGGCGTTTTTGGCAGTAGGTGTAATGCCCCAGTTTTGTCCGTTTTATTTAATCGAGTCGTTTTGATTATTTTATTATTATATTATTTTATTTTTGACTTTTATTTGGAAATATGTTATTTTCAATGTTGTGATATTTTATCGCGTTTTGGGAACGTTTGTGAGATATTTGAGTGTAGGGGTATTTTGGGCATTTCACTTTATTTTCCTTAAGTTAGTAAAATAGAAATAGAAAGAGAGAAAAATAGAGAGAAAGAAAAAGAGAAGAAGGAAAAGGGGAAGAAAAGAGAAAGAAAGGAGAAAGAGAGAAAAACTGGGAAAATCTGGAAATCGAAACAACCGACTTTCCAAACACGATTAAATCGGGTAAGGGTGCGAAACTTGATTATTATATACTTGTATATGATTATGTATGTATGTTTTTGGTTGATTTTGGATTGAAATTGGATTGTAGAGTAAAAACCATTATGTGTTGAAATTGTTAGAATGGATTCCGATTGTGTAAAAAAATCATGTTTGGGGTTCCTTATTGATGATACAGGTTGAATATATGTTGTTATGCAATCTATTGGCAATTTTCTAATGTTTAGGTGAAATTGGATGGATTTTGGGGTGGGAAGACGCAGAAAAATTCTGCAGAAAAATTTTGGTTTTCCACTGCCCATACGCGTATCACCCAAGGCAATACACGTATTGGTTAAGGCAATACGCGTATGGCATTGAAGGGGGGAGGGCAATACGCGTATGGAGTTTCATTTTTCTCGGCCATCTGCTGAAACGCGTAATGGTACGCGTATGATTTTGGGCAATACGCGTATGGCTCAGGGCAATACGCGTATATACAGCAGGTGTGCAAAATGTTGTTTTTTTGCGATGTCTTTTCTGTTTTAGTCCGTAACTTGTGTTCCAATTATCCGTTTTGAGCATTCTTGGTATCGTTGGAAAGCTATTGAGCTGTATTTTCTTATTATAATAATTTTGAGATTGTTAGCTAATTTAATTATGTCGGGAATTTGGAATAGTGTCGTTTTGTCGACTTTTGTCGTTATAATTGTGTGTAACTGATGTGCATCATGCAATGTGTTGTTGATATGGATATGGTATGACTTATGTGCTGTTGTATGGTGTAAATGCATGTGTTTAGATGGCATGATGATGGTTGTGGCCGTATGGCAAATAAATGCATTATTTTGGGCTTGAATTGTAAAGCATGATTAATGTTGAGTGAGATGATTGCATATATGTGTGCATTTGAATGTCATGAGTCATTGTATGCCAAGCATCATGATATGCATTCTTGAGATGTCGTGTGCCCTAGTGGGTGTGAGCGACGAATCGATTCCAGAGGGAATCTGCTATAACATCGTGTGCCTTATACAAAGAGGTGTGAGCGTTGATTATGGACGATCGTGTGCCTTATACAAAGAGGTGTGAGCGATCGGGTCGTGTGCCTTATACAAAGAGGTGTGAGCGATCCATAAACATCGTGTGCCTTATACAAAGAGGTGTGAGCGATGGGGAACATGGTTTGCCCGACAGGGAGTTACACTAAGTAACAAGCGATGGTTCCAATAGTTCCTGAGTGAACTAGTGTTGAGATGATGGGTGGATGGTACCGCATATGCATTGCATAGAGTCGTTGTGTCGGTCTCTGTGCATTTGTATAATTCATGAATGGATTGATAATGTGTGGAATTGTGATTGGAATTGATGAGTTGAGATATGTATTGTGTTGTGTTATATTTGGATTCTGTTGTACGTTGTGGTGAGAATATTTTACGTGTGTAATGTTGTGTTATTATATAATTATATGCAATTATATTATGATTGTGTTTCTCACCCTTCTGCTGTTTTATAATGCTCTATGAGGCATTGCAGATTAGATTGCTGAAGGTTATTTTGTGAAGCTTAGGTCTTCATTCTTTTGTCGGTCGGCTCTGATATGTGGCACCGGGTAGTTAGGGAGGCCGTTGGTGATTTGTGTGTATATGTACATGTTTCTTTTGGGATTGTACATGTATGATTGTATTTGGCAGACAAAATTTTCATGATATATATATATATATATATATATATATATATATGATATTTCAGTACAGATTTTCCGCTTGTATTCTGTATCTGAATTGTGGGTAGTAGGAACTAAGTTCCTCTGTTAATTGCTACCTGATTGTTGCATATCTTTATGAGCAGGTTTATGTGTATATTGTTTCAATTGATGTGACCCCTCGGTCTATGCCATGAATGTTTTAATTATACTCTGATGAAATTTTTATCGCTTTATCTATTTGGGGGTATAGATTGGGGGTGTTACAGTAGGTATTTTCAGAGTTCTTCATCACTTTGTCCTCAAACTTTGAGGTTCTTAGAAACTCTATTTTTCCTATGGTTTTTTCTCATCTATTGAGATTTTATGTTATAATGCCTTTATGTTTCATGAATTTTATTTTTCTTTAGGTTTTAAGAACACCGCTAATACTTTACTTAAACCTTGTACTCCAATTTTATGTGTGTGCGTCTGTGTGTGTGTGTATATGTGTGTATATGCGAGCATATGTAGGGTGTGTGCATGCATGTGTGTGTGTGTGAGAGAGGGAGAGAAAGAAAGGGGATCATATCATATGCAAACCTTGCCGAAAATCCACCATTTAGATCAAGGTTCCAGACCCAAGCGTTTTCCTAATCCTCCTTAACTACTTTTGCGAGAGATCTGTGCAACTCATCCAAAAGACCTTCCTTCAAGACGAGCAAAAAATGGCTTCACATGAAATTTCAGACCTAAACATTCTCCACTTAGGATCTCCTACTACCCATCGCTTAAGAATTCTTCTCATAGATAAGAAATAACCTCTTGAATGGGACATACAGCAGATATGACTCTAACCACGCAACATGCCAAAACCTAGTTTCAATTCCATACCCAACTGTTTTACTAAAAGAAGAGGCAAACTTTTCAGTCGACTCTTCATGCTTATAGACAATGAGAGTAACATCTTTCCACCAATGTGAAACCCTCATGATAACACCCTCCCACCCTACCCCACCCCACCCCAAAAAGGAGACTGTAAAAATTGAGAATCATGCCTAGTCGAAATGTGGTCCCTCCACAAAGAAGACCGGTCCTCAAGAAGCATCTATCACCACTTACTTAAAAAGACAAATTATTATGTCTCCATTCCTTGACCCTTAAACCACCTTAGCTCTTAACCTTACACACATCCACACACTTAACCCACACAAGCTTAACCCTTTATTTTGAACTCACACAAGAAACGACTCTGCATTCTAACTAACTTCTTTCAAACTGACATCTTCATAAAAGAGAGAAAGAAAATCATAGAGTTTAGACATGGATTTAGAACAATAAACCTCCCATCAAGACTCACAAACCTATCTACCATATAAGAAGATCTTATACCACTACAATTACTTTTTTACCCTTTTTAACACTTGTCAGCTTCTAAAGCTATCTCCCACACATTTTGGCCTTGCTTTTCTCAATTACCACTTTAATTCAAATTTAAAACATTTTCCCATTCCCACTTTCTCTCTCTCCTCATTTACCGTCATCTTTCTGTCTCTCTCTTTTCTCTTTAACCCTCTCGCCTATGGACCGAAGGTCCTTCTCCTTCCTCGCCTTCAATCTTGTCGGTCTTCTTCTTCGTCTTCCTGAACCTTCGTAATGTAACAACAACGTCACCCTCTTCCTGAACGTGTCATTTTAGGGTTTTCTGTTTTTTTTTTGTAATTTCTTCTGATTTAGTGTTTGTTGTTTCAGGTTTGGATGTGTTGGCTCACGCTGATGGAGGGGGATGCCCGGAAAACTTAATCGGGTACACAGAGAGGGAGGTTGTTTAGGTATGAGTTCCATTAAATGTTGAATGATAGGGATATAGTTCTTGATGTCATATATTTATACAAATATAAACTGATAAACCCTAATCCCAACTTTTTCTTTGATTTTGATGACAGGGATATAGTTGTTGATGTCATATATTAGTTATATATTGTTGCTGTAAATAGTTTGGAAATTAAATGTTATGCTTATGTTTATTACAGTATGTATTAGTTAATGTGTAATTTTGTTTATTCAATTGCTTCATTTGGTTCTCACGAGAGTTGTGATTTGTTCTACAGGGATATAACATGGATACACATAAACATATTGGGGTTGCAGGTGGGATTAATATTTTGAGTGCATTTATCTTTTTTGTGGCATTTGCTATTTTGAGGCTTCAACTATTGAATGATAGGGTATACTTTCCGAAATGGTATCTCAAGGGTTTAACAACTAATCCTGTTGTTTCAGGTTTGGATGTGTTGGCTCACGCTTATGGAGGGGGATGCCCGGAAAACTCAATCGGGTAGACAGAGAAGGAGGTCCTTTAGGTATGAGTTCCATTAGATGTTGAATGATAGGGATATAGTTGTTGATGTCATATATTTATGCAA
The DNA here is from genome assembly GCA_022829125.1 of Lathyrus tuberosus. NCBI lineage: Eukaryota > Viridiplantae > Streptophyta > Magnoliopsida > Fabales > Fabaceae > Lathyrus > Lathyrus tuberosus. The sequence goes on from JALAZF010000149.1 coordinate 6,630,111, forward strand.
ATTGAAACTGATAAACCCTAATCCCAACTTTTTCTTTGATTTTGATGACAGAGATATAGTTGTTGATGTCATATATTAGTTATATATTGTTGCTGTAAATAGTTTGGAAATTAAATGTTATGCTTATGTTTATTACAGTATGTATTAGTTAATCTGTAATTTTGTCTATTCAATTGGTTTATTTGGTTCTCACGAGAGTTGTGATTTGTTCTACAGGGAGAAATGATGGATACAGTTTAACATATTGGGGTTGCAGCTGGGATTAATATTTTGAGTGCATGTATCCTCTTTGTGGCATTTTCTATTTTGAGGCTTCAGCCATTGAATGATAGTATATAGTTTCCCAAATGGTATCTCAAGGGTTTAAGAACTGATCTGTTGCATGGAGGAGCCTTTGTGAAAAGGTTCTTAATTTAGATTGGAGGCCATATGTTAGGTTTTTGAATTGAATGCCACATGCACTTAGAATGGCGGGGTCTGACCTTATTGATCATGCTGGATTGGATTCTGTTGTTTAGTTGAGGATTTTCATTTTGGATACTGTTTGAAATTGAATACCACATTGGTGAATATGATCCCTGGTATTTTGTTTATATTCTTTTTTTTTCAGACTTAAAATCTTTGTTCCTATATCTTTTCTGGCGTGGCCGATCCTGGTTCCTGTCAACTGGAAAATCACTGGGCTTGAAATAGCTGGGGTAAAAAACATTACTTCCAGTGACATTGATAAGCTCTCAATATCAAATGTCCAACGTCGATCCGACAGGTTTGCAAACTATCGTTCACTGCACTTACAGTTTTGTTTCTGCTTCTTGATTTTGTTTGGTAAATTGTCTTCTGACCTAAAGTACTTGCATGTCAAGATGTATTCTTAACCAAATATATATGGATTAGTTGACTAACTTGAGCCATTACCTGCGTGGTCAACTAGAAGTACCTTTATTAACTGTGAGAAATCTTGATTCTTTAGCATCTTTTCTAATGATACTGTTATTATATCTTACTTACTCTTTGTTCTCATAACTATCCTATAACTTCTCCTTTCCAGTTATCAATTTTATGGTTTCTTTTTTGTATAATCGCATTGGTTAGTGCTGTATACTTGCTTTTGCTCAACGTACTTAAGCTTTGCAAATTATTGATATACTGAAGGTTATGGCTGAAACTAGGGCAGAACTATAACACTAAGTATTCATCAACCTGGCAAGGAATTGTGAAGCTGTTCAATTCATTTTTGTTTTGTCATCAACACATACATGGTTCTTGAGGTCACACATTACTTATATACCATGTTCAATTACGTACTATATCTTTAGTATATTTATTTTGGTTTTTTGGCCCAGTTGAATCTGATAAACCTAAACCCTAATTTTTTCCTTGATTTCGATGATTTCTTTGAAACTGATAGTAACCTCTTATGGAACCAATGCAGCGCCTTCTTCTTTCGTGTGAGATACCTTTCAAAGACGTCGACATCAACAATTGTGAAACATTACTATTTCAGTTTATCATTTTATTTCAACAAAATCATAGCTTTCAACTCATTCTGTAACATACGAACACTATTGAAATCCTCCCCATTTCTTTTGACTTTGGTCTAATTTTGTTTTTCAGGTTCTTCAACTTTGATGTCTGGGTTACTAACTTCCTTTGTCATAAACAACAACTAATGATTTATAGGTAAAATACCAAGTTATTGCTATGTCGGAAAATAAATAAATTCGTAATGTTACTTATTATGTTTAATGATATTTTGTATTTTGCGGAACATACAGTTGCTCACCAGCAGGTTAACAAAGCAAGGCTTTGACATACATTATCTGATATGGATTGGATAGGAAACTGAATAATGTTGCCACATACTTTTAATTTCCTCATGAATAATTCAATCAACATGATTTGTCGTATGGATACGATACCATTTTTCACCAGGGGTCAACCTATAGTGCAAAGGTATGATGAGTATCAAGCCATAACTTCGTAACTTATCACTGTGTTCGTATTACGTAATACATCCACCGTACATATGTCATGCGTTTCTTATGTTTTTAATTTTGTTTGACATGAAGGAAGCTTATAATTTTTGTCTGGTTTGATCTTTAGATCTGGTGAATCGTACCAGTTGGCGGGTAGGAAAAATCTCCGAATGCGTCAACAATTCTCAATAACCCATATACCCAAACGTGCAATAAATGGAATCATCCAAAATTATTATCAGGTAGAAAATAAAATCATTTCGTTTACAGTTCAATCTTTAAATTTTGCCAACTTTTCAACTTCTCCAACTTTTCAAGTTTTCATTACTCTTGACCATCACCCTACTTATTATTTTGCCTCCCTATTTTCCACTATTAAATTTTCAACATAATTAATGCTTTTGCATTACCGAGTGCAGGGAGAAGATTAACAGTCTCATTCCAAACTATATAAACAACCCACTTCTCTCACCAACACAAACTACAAATTAGATAAGTAGCACTATTTCTATGGCGACAAACAACATCGTCCATGTTTCACAGCCTTCTGACATGCTGACTGCGCCTCCAATACAACCATCAACGACATTGCAATAGACATCTCAGGTCCAACAACCAGAGCAGGTTCGGCTCCTAATTTACCTACTTCGTTTTTCAATATCTACATATATCTCTCCAATTTTCTTTCTTCCCCTTTCAACCATTTATTTTATTAATAGACGCAACAAAAGGTCGATGCCCCTATCCAAATAACACCAGCTGCTGACATCCAACCACTTCCTGAGAATGAACCACCTGTCGATCAAGAGCACCCATTGCCGCACCAACAACCTCCCCATGTAGACCATCGTCATCAGGTACCCACGGTATGTTTCTGTTTATTCCAGCCTCTTGGTGCCCCTTCTTGAACATTGCCATCATCGTCCGTTATTTTTTCTCTTCATGTCACGGGAATTATATTCTGTTCATGTTCTTAACAATAATCTCTTACTGGTCTTATCCTAAAGCTACCTCGGGCCAGTGCTGCGCGACAAACACGAAAGAGGAGACGATTCGGGAGATCAGGAAGAACGGGTAGAAGGGTTAAAAGATTTGATCCGGATGATGATGATGATGAAGAACCAGAATATGACATCTTTGATTCTGATGATGGCAATGAGCACGACTACAACTGGGACAACTTTATGACATCGAGGAGTTTTACATTCGATTATTAACTTTGAAAATTTCCGTTGTGATTCTTTGTACTTAGCTGTTTCAACAATTCAGTATTTATATTATTATATATTTTAATGTTATGATTTTATCATATTTTATCATATTCAGTATTTATATTATTATTTGTTTTCATATTTCCATAAAATTAATAATTTATTATATCAAATTGAATAATATTATATACAATTCATTTTCTATGTTACGGGTCATTATCACCACAATACTTTTTATTTTAATAATTTTACACTTATTAATTTTATAAACAGTAAATTTTACACTTATATCTAAATTCACACTTACAGACACAATCAATTATAAATAATTTTATAAACGGTAAAAAATTATTAATTTTTTTACCATAATACTTTTTATTTTAATAATTTTACACTTATTAATTTTACACTTATATCTAAATTCACACTTACAGACACAATCAATTATAAATAATTTTATAAACGGTACAAAATTATTAATTTTTTTATAAATATTTTTATAAGTTATAAATATTGTCAACAACTATAAATATTCGTTTTCATATATTTAGAAACGGTAAATAATTTTAGTAATTTTAATAATTTTACCATAATACTTTTTATTTTAATCATTTTACACTTATTAATTTTACACTTATATCTATATTCACACTTACAGACACAATCAATTATAAATAATTTTATAAACGGTAAAAAGTTATTAATTTTTTTATAAATATTTTTTTAAGTTATAATTATTGTCAGCAACTATAAATATTCGTTTTCATATATTTACAAACGGTAAAAACTCTACTATTCATTCGAAAATTATTATAAATTATATCAAAACAAAACTAATTCTTTTCATTTGAATTTTTTTTAACTCTCATACTCTTACTTATTATTTTTATAAACATAAGTTATACATATTGTCTAAACAAACGGGAAAACCATTTTATATACGGGAAAAACACTATTGTTATAAAGTATAAACGGGATCAACGTTACTACTTATCCAAAATTTGAACAATAGAATTTTATCAACCCTTTTTTTTTAAATATATCATAACAATTTGCAAAATATAATATAAAATATTGACTTTATTTTCTAAATTTGTATTCTCTCTTATAAAATATTTGTCTTATTTTAAAATCATTTTATTTTACATATTTTCGTCTACATTTCATCTTCTACATTTATTGCTATTTAATCTTAAATTTAATATTATTCTTATAAACTTTTATTTTAAACGGGAAAAACTTTACCTTTGATTCAAATATAACTATAACTTATGTCAAAACAAAAATAATATTTTCATTTAAATATTTTTATAATTGGGAAAACCTTTACCATTTATTCTAATATATTTATAATTACTTTCAAAAAACATTTCTTTTTTATATACGGAAAAAATACATAATGTTTTTCGGGAAACATTTTATAAACATTATCACAAAATAAAAACATTCATTCTCATATTTTTACAAACGGGAAAATTTTTACTATTCATTATAATATTTTTATAAATAATGTCAAAACAAAACTTATTATTTTCATTTCAATTTATTTTTAGACGAAATCATCTTTACTACTTATTCAAATTTATTTCTAAATACTGTCAAAACAAAAATATTACTTTTTCATTTTTTTTTCATAACCTAACTGACGGCGTATGCGCAGTCCACACCAGAACCCGTGCGGACGCACGGGTTTCCCACTAGTTTCTCTAATAAGTCAACCATTTATCAACATAAAAATATTTTTTTTTTACAAAAATAATTTTGAGAAAAGACTACACACAAGTATATGTAAAACATCAAAATAATTTTTAAGAAAATCTAAAACAAACCGAATCTATTTTCCTATTCAAATCACCAGCCTTCAAATTATTTATAATATATCATGTTTTAATTTTTTTTATTGTGTGGAGTGGGTGATTGATGATACATACAACAAAGGAATAAAAAATCCACTTCAAACCAAATCCTTTTTTATAATCAATTATTTTATTAAGAAATACAAGATGTACATCAATCTTGAACTTGTCAAAAACAACCTTAAACATAAAAAAATGAATACCCAACAACCTTTTTATTAGGAAGATCCTAGAAGTCCCACATTGGTTGGAGATAGAGCAATGAAATAGTTTATATAGAGTGACACCTCTCACCTTACCAACCGGTTTTGTAAGGTTGTGTTAGGCCAAACTCTAATACTTTTAAATACATATACTATACACAATATGTGTGCTCATGCTCAACTTAATATTGGTCGAATAGTCATTTTTCTCAATTTTATTTTTCTTTTCATACTATTCTACACTACAAATTATATAGCCATGCAAGATGACTCTTGTATAATAGCGTGCATTTATGTTACATATGCAATACTATTATAATTATTTTTTATTTGAGAGCATGTGCACGATAAGTACTATATATAATATTGTCATACGCCAATTCTAAGTGTCTTTTCTCATAATTCATAAACATGGACAAATATTTTTTTTCATAATTCTTAAACCCTTTTATTGTGGTTACAAATTTTGAATTTGTCTAGTATATCAATCAATCAAATGCTTGGGGAGTTCTAGGTTAGTAATAGATTTTTCTGGAAGATTTAAGAAATGTGAATCACACAACAACGAGGGAGAGACTAAAAAGTAGAGGAAGATTCCAAAGCCTTATCCCATCCAATCAAAATCTAGTTTTAAATTGATTCATAAAGTATGTAGGGCTTGAGGGCACACATATTCTCTTTAACCCAACACCATGGTCGTGACTCTACTTCAACTTCCCATCTCCCCCCCTCGTGCCACATGGTCCTGTGACTACGATGTTGAAAAATACTCGTTATAATGACCGATACTTTAAAGTGGTTTTTCCTTATAAGTCAATTCATGTTTAAATTCCTTTTGATGGTCATGAGCATGAGACCAAGTCAATGTCTTTAAATTGTAATGTTCTCTAAATTTAGTTGATAATAAACGTATGTTGACCAAGTTGACTTTTCCTAAAATTCTGGCAATTCCAATCCAAATGGATTTGGGGTTACTTCTCTAACCGGTATTGAAAAAAGTTTAAAAAAAGTTTTTGTTAAAAATTGAGTATGTGTCGATATAAAATATGCAGATGCGACATGGTTAGTCTCAGATGCGGTGGAGTAGAAGTGTGCCTACAAGATTAACACTCAAACGCCTAAGTGAATAAAAATAGAAAAGTTAAATTTTGCAAGAGTAAATGCAATTGATCCTGTTACGGTGCCTAGACGAGTTTATATGTGAAGGGCAGTTAAAATTGCTCCTGGTTGTCACGATGTGGAATGTAGAAGACCATGAGATTAGGTTTAATGGCTGATGATGAGCAAAGAACACAAATCTGGTGTGCATCCTTCTAGTGAGGGTCCTCCTGTCCATCGTTCTCCCATGAAGGTGTTCTAGATTTGACCTTTAGCGATGGGTCAATCTTGGTGGGTCGCTTGGTCAACCTAAAGCAGTTGTTTGTCAAGTCCTTGTTGCAAGGTATATAAAGCTAGGATTGTGGCAAAAGCACTAAGACCGACCTCAAGACAATTCTTCTTCCTCAAAGTACTCGAGATGGTCCACACCTTAGAGACGGGGTCGGAAACGTGTTGATTAGGAGCATGTGACCTCAAGAACATACACACATTAAATGCATATCTTGTAACTGAAATGTTTCCCCGTGTAACTTTTCCATGTGGCCCTAGGTTCCTAAGGTAGGGGAGTGGTGACGCCGTTATAAAACTCGAGTGCACTCAATTGCAATTATAGAATCAGGGTTAATCTTGAGCCATTGATCGTACCCTATAGTATTATGTTAAATCACGATAGTATATATGAATTTCATGGTTACCTATAAAATGAGGTCAAGCGCCATCAATTGCTCTTTTCACCCTATTTACAAAAAAGAGTTTTGTATCCATTTCTCCCTATAGTCTTTGTTTTGCATGTGACCTTCTATTGTCTCTTTTGACCATTACCCTTGTTGGTGCAACGTTTTTGGGTTTTTGTTGTCTTTCTTTTGATTCAAACTCTATAGTTTTCTAGAAGTAACACCTTATTTCTTTATCATTTCAAATGTTTCCCTTTGTTTTTAGTCATTTCCAACATAGGGAAGCCAAATTTTTTTTTGTAGACTTGTCTTATAGGAATGATATAAGTAACGCTTATTCGCAAATTAGAGTGATAAACCTAGATATATTGGAAGTGTTCTATTTAGCAGTGATGTACCCACTCGTAGACTTTAAGAGTCAGTATAATCAAGAACCAAGTGATAACAAGGTTAGGTGTCGGATTGAGTCTTCATCGTATTCCATAACTCACACATGTAATTTTTTTTATTGTTGATAGTAAGGAGGAGATGATACATAACGGACAACAAAATCTCGAGCTCTATGCTGATGTGTATCAATATGCATGGGTGAAACATGGAGTCTTTGTAACATCGTCAGTTTTCAACGAAGCAGGTCGGATGGAGAATTCCTATCATGATATATATGATAAGTGCAGGCTTTACGTTAAATACATAGGCACTTTTTGACTTATTTTACAAGCAGTTGTAACAAAAATCTCCGATTTATCTTCGAAAAGTGAAAAAACACCTGTTTGGAGTTTTCTTGTATGTATTAATAAAAAACAGGTAAAAAGAACTGGAAAAACACGACCCGACATATGAAAAATAGGTCAAAGAAAAACTATGAAGAATCAAGGATCTTTAGAACAAGCACAAGCGCGCTAGGCGTAAGAAGGGATAGTCAGATGGCACAACCACCTGCGACTACTTCATGGTGAAGAAAGGGTTAACTCGCTAGTTGAAGGGGTGGCACGTTTAGAGAACAGATGCGGTAATGACACGTGGAAGACATGCAAATATTGCTTTCTAAGGAATAAAATATGGTTAGGAAGAGTCGGAAGAGTAGGGTAGATGCGCTAGATGCAAGGATGGTGCGCCTAGCGAGAACCTCATAATTTGTCTTATAAATACCAAGTTCTAGTTCAATGAAACGAGAGTTTTGGTGGATCGAGGTAGTAAAGAATTGGAGTAGGTTCACTTGTGTCCAAAATAGGAGAATAAGATAAGAGGTCTGAAGGTGGACGTGTTTCTCAGGTGACAGGGAAAATCACATTCCCAAGGTCGACATCTTAGAGTTTCCCGCTATTACGCTAACCATGAGTAAGCATAGCTAAAATATCTTTGTTGGGGTTAGATGTAGTTATGATATTCATGTACTAAATAGGTCATGTTCCATGTAATTATACTCATGTTGTAATATTGATTACTCTTTAATCTTAATGCTTGTTTTTTCCTTACAACCTAAAACATAATTTTATGGTATGACTCGACGTCAAATGGTGCTTTTCATTATTAGATACAAGATAATCATCTTTTAGATACTAACACCTAGACATAGGGTTAGGATTGGTGTGGAGTCTCGTTGCATTATGATGGTTGGAACTTAATGCTTTGTGTTAGGTAATAGTCCGAGATATCGATTATTAGGTAAAAACTAATCTCACGACGTGGAAATCTAAAGGAGATATAGATAAGTATAACAGGTGGTAATATTATTAGCTGAGTAGAGAAACATATTATTAACCTATGGACGTGCGTGATAGATACGTAGTGACAAAATCTACCCCCAACAAGCTTTCTTACTCCTAACATAAAAATATCTATTTCACTTCCTATCATTTATATTATGTTATTTACTTGCATGCTTAAAAAAATAATACACAACCATTTTCTCTACTTAAAATATTTAAAGCTTTTGAGCGGTCTTTAAAACCACATGTCTCTGTGGATATGATAATTATAAAACTTACTTTTGCTGTTAGCGCAACATTAGGCTCTTATTCTCATTGGATTGTATCCCATGTAAAGTCTAACAAAAGGTTATGTAGTAACTTTGATGTGTGTATGTCCCACCTGCCCCCCCCCACACACACACACAAAACGAGTACCTGTTTTCCAATATGAGATTTAGGCTTCCTTTAAACGAGTTCAAAGTTAGGCTTGTGAAGCATTAGAAATTACCCATTAGCAAGTTTATCTTATGGGTGAATATAAGAATGGTACTCCCATCTTAAAACTTTTCTTCCACCTCTTTAATGTGCAACACATTCAGCCACGACGGATTGGGAGCAATGACTGCTTTCTTTTAGGAAATTCAGAATAATGTTTAGGTCTTCATGGACAATGTTCCGTCTAATGAGGAAGATTCTTCTCGACGTGGTCGGGTTCTGGATTTCATCGGCTTGAAAATAAGGCTCTTTTTTTATCACCTAATTAGTTTTTAAAAAAATGTGGTAATTTTTCACATTTTTACGCTAGAGTTAGTAATATTCATAGATGAGAGGTATACATTTTTTAAGGAATGTTTGTATGAACCTTGATTTGATGCCTGCCGTCCTTCTTATAGAGGTCATTCTAGGGTTTCCACTAGCCTTTACTCTTTAGTTCTTATAAAGACTATCCATTTTGATAGATGGCTAGATATAATTCATTATGTCATGTGACAATTATCTGTAAGCTTCTTGCTTGTATAAAGAGTTTTTTAGGGTTGGTTTATGTTTGCTCTCTAGATCCTAAAAGATTATACTCAGTGAAAGATATTATCCCCTGACATCATTTTAGCCACAAATGTCTTGGATCTTTTAAAATTTCTCAGGACATTTCCCATCGAGTCTTCTATTGGGGTGTCATCATTTGGGACTGAGGCCGAGTAGGAAAAATTCCCCCCAAATTTTCTTTGGTGTAATTGATGTTAGGCTTATGCCTTTATATTGCTTTTATTTGTCTTTATGGCATTGGGGTTTCTTTAGTTTCTCTGATATATGATTGAATCCCATTCTCCCTTATGAGGGTGCTTATTTTTCTTCCATGTTGTTGTCACACCCTAATTTTTACCCCTAAGATCCCACCTTCATTTGAATTATTTGCATAGCATCAAGCACTTTTTGTGTGTGTCTTTTATGCATTGCTAAATCCATGAAAATACAAAAAATATTTCTTGCTTGCTTTGTTTATAAGTTAGGGTTTTGCATCAAGGAGTTCAAGTGGTTGATCAATCAGGGTTTAGTTTGATCCTCAACATCCCAAGCTCCTCCACTCATTCATGGTGATCAAGAGGTTCCCTTCATCAATAATTCAGTTTGAGTTTGCATCAATTCAAGGTCATCAAGTCCCAATTCATTAGAAGCCCCAAATTAGGGTTTTGGTCAAAGTCAGCTTGATGTTGAATTTTTGACCAAAAAATGATCTCTTGGCTTGGAACATGATTCAAGAATTTCAAATACATCTTTGTGGTCCATTCATATGATTCAACTGGCCCAAGAAGTTTGATATATTGATAGTTGAAGAATTTTGATTCAATTGCTAAAAGTCAACAGACGCTCAAAGTCAAAGTTTGACTTTTGAAATTTTTGGTCAACCATGGACTTATCCAGTCAAGAATCAAGAAAGTTTGGAAAATAGTTTGATCAAGTTAAGCAAAAAAAAATCAATAAAATTTCAAAATTGGCAAAATTAGGGGTTTGGAAATTTCACTAAGTATCAAAAACTCATGTCCAAGTGACCAACTTTCCAAGGCCATGGTGTTTGATCCAAGCATCCAATTGAAACACTTGAGGGCTATAATTAAAGAGTATGTTTGATACTACAAGTTGATGAAAATTTGAAGCCAAAAGCTTTCTTGAAATGGAAGATATTAATGGTGAAAGTTGAGGTTTCAAGTTATTGCAAGTTTCAAAACACTTAGAAATTTTTCTAAGCTTTTAGCTTTTCCAAGTGCATGACTTTATGGCCAATTTGTGAACAATCCAAGCAACCATTCTTGATGCTTGATGACTGCATTTAAAGAGCATATTTCCTACTCCATCATGGTGGAAAATTTGATCCAAAAAGCATTTGCCAGTTGAGGAATTGAATGCTAAAGTTGGGATTTCACATTGTGGAGAAATGCAAGATAATCCATAATTTCACTAAGTGTTGAAGTCAGTCTATTTGGCACGACTTTGGAGCCAATTTTGAGCACTTTCCAAGCCTTTCCTCAACTTGTTGTCAACAAAAAATATGTTCCTTTACATGATATCTTTACAATGATACCATTTTGTGCAAGTTTGACCCCTACAATAAGGGCAAAACCTGCTCCAACTGCTGAACCTGAATTGCATCTTTGGCATTTTGTGAAAAGTGAGTTTTAGCCAAAACTTGTTCCACAAGTTGTAAGCTGGTTTCAGATGATTCAGAGAATAAATAAAAGCTTGTCTAACCATTGAATGAGAGCTCAAAGTATTTGTTCTGGACTGGACCAATGGCTAGACACGGCCCAATCCGCTTCTGCTCCAGAGTGGCCCAAATTTCCTAAGTCCAATCCACAGTGGGGCAAAAGTTACCTTTCTGCCCCTCCAACCGGGCAAGGAATGCAACATTCCTCCCCGAAATCACTGCCCGTTACGCACGGCTCCATTACTCCCCGAACAGCTGTGGACAGGTTCCCGGAACCATGCCTATGCCCGACATAAAGGCTAGTTTTGGGCACCCTGCCCGACATAACGACTAGTTTGGGTAGTTACATATTCTTTGGGGAAAACGGTTATTTCGCCCCGAAAATAGGACCGTTGGCCACGCGCTGGGGGCTCTATATAAACCCTCTCGCTTGAGAGGGTCAGGTATCCAATATTCGCCCTAAGAACTCATACTTTGTACTTTCCCCTTTTCTCTGACCCTTTCTTACTTGAGCGTCAGAGTACCTTGCAAGTACACCCCCTCCTCTCTATACGACCAGCATCCCTGACGCACTTGGTCGCCCAATTCTATAGGATCTGATCCAGCCTTCACGATCAGTGGCGCCGTCTGTGGGAACATTGTTCTCCCCATCTTTCTTTCCTCAGAAAATGAAGATCAAAATAATTCTCAAATATCATCACGATCATGGCCTCCCAAGATCGCACCAAGGATGCTCTCCAAACCACCATCCTCCCTGTCAACAAATTTGACATTGACGGCCAGTCATCTCTCCTCCGAGATACCCGTTTCCTCAAGGACGGAGCCATTGCTTCTCCTTCCCCTACCCTTGCTGATCACAACAACGATCAACCTTTACTTGACGTCCAGCCCGTTCCTGTTCCCCATCATACACCAGTTTTAGCAGCGACGACGAGCCTCGCGGCCCGTTGTCCCAGGAGATCTTGGCTACCTATCTCCCAAAAGGCTTGGAGAAACCCCCATCTTTGGGCACGTATGACGGAACCACGGACCTCGACGAGCACATCAAGAACATCGATGCGCTGTTAGACTACCGTGGCATACGAGGTGCCATCAAATGTCGACTGTTCCCGACCACGCTCCGCAAGGGAGCGATGACATGGTACAAGCAACTGCCCAAGGAGTCCATTACCTCGTGGAGACAACTAGGCAGGATGTTCTCACGGCACTTCACAGCATTTCGCCGCCACCCCAAGACCGAGGCCTCCCTTGGGGCCATAATCCAAGGAAAAGACGAACCTCTCCGCGCATATATCGAGAGGTTCAACAAGGAAGCTGTACAAGTCCCTATAACGGATGAAATGAAGAAGTTTCTGCTCGAGCAAGGGCTCCGCCCAGGCTCCGAGATTTCTAAAGCCATTAGCCTCGCACCACCGAGGAACTTAGACGCCCTCCTCCTCAAAGCACAATCACATATTCAGTACGAAGAGAAGGTTGCGGCCAACAACGTCTGAGCATTATGACATCAGGAGAATTCTCGAGCATCCAGAGGAGAGGAAGCTTTGACATCTCATCAGGGCGAACAGAGGCGCGAGGACCATCCTCGTGACTCCCGTGACAACAAGGGACCCTCCGGGCGGTTCCATGACTACACCCCCTGACTGTCTCCAGGGAAAAGATATTATCCGAATGCGCCAATTCGGAGTTCAAGCAATTGTCGAACAGGCCAAACGTGGATAAATCAAAATACTGCCATTTCCACAAGAGTCACGGCCACAGTACAGAGGACTGCATCCATTTGAAGGATGCCATTGAGATACTGATCAGGGAAGGCCACCTGAAACAGTTTGCGAAGAAGAAGGACACTCCTCGGTAGGATGCCCAGGAGTCCAAGAAGATAGAAGAGGAGGTACCCTCCTCGGAAGACGCCCAGCAGCTTGGTCGACATCATGTACTCCCAACTATTTTCAACACTTCAGCTGGACGAATCGCACCTTACCCCCTATGTAGGGTCCGATTTACAGGGGTTCAATGGGTCAGTGACCAAGCCGTGGGGATACGTCGAACTGATCATGACCTTCGGATCAGCTGAGACGGCCAGATCCATCAAGGTTCAATTTCTGGTAATCGACTGCCCGTTGCTTTACCAGTGCATTTTTGGAAGGCCAACTCTGGCCGAGTTGGTAGCGGTACCCTCAACAGTCCACCTGAAGATGAAGTATTACACTTCAAAGGGAATGGTCGCCACCCTCCACGACGACATCGAAGCTGCACGACGGTGTTTCGAGGCAGTTACAAAGGGGCTCAACACCATTGCATCCAAGCCGAAAGCGTCGGGCAAGCCATCATTGCCAAGCAGCTCCGAGGAAGCTAAACCTCTGCCCCAGGTCGACTCCATCGACCTCGACAGTCGCTTCCCCGAAGAAGACTAACCGGAGGAACGAGTAGCTTCTGCCAACCCGCCTACATCTTCCAGCAGCAGCTCCCATCTGATGTGCCCTATCCCAGATGGCAACTTCGAGATCGTTCTGTTTGGTGAAGACCCCAAACGGGGAGTGAAGATTGGACCGGACCTGCCCGACATTGCGAGGAAGCAGCTCAAAGCATGCATCTGGGAGAATGCCTACCTCTTCGCATGGAGCGCTGCCGAAATGCCCGGCCTGAATCCATCTGTCGCCTGTCACCAGCTGACAATCGACCCGTCCGTCAAGGTTGTAGCACAACGTAGGAGAAAGTAGTCTTCGGAGAAAATGGAGGCTGCTGAAAAAGCTGTAAAGGACCTCCTCGAGGCCAAATTTATTTCAGAGGCCAAGTACACCACTTGGCTGTCAAACGTTGTACTAGTTAAAAAATCTAATGGAAAATGGCGCATGTGCATTGATTACACCGATCTCAATAAGGCATGCCTGAAGGATACCTACCCCTCCCCAATATTGATAAACTCGTTGATAATTCTGCTGGTTTTAAACTTTATTCATTCATGGACGCCCACTCGGGCTATAACCAAATTCCGATGGCAGTGTCCGACAAAAACTATACGGCCTTCATGACCGAATCAGACAACTATTACTACAATGTAATGCCCTTCGGCCTGAAGAACGCCGGGGCAACGTACCAACGAACGATGAACAAGGTATTTCAGGGAGAAATAGGCGACATGCTCGAAGTCTACATGGACGACATGATCGTAAAATCCCATGAGGAAACCGATCATACTGCCCATTTGAGAAAGGTCTTCGAAAAGGCCAGGAAATACAAAATGCGTTTTAATCCGGAGAAGTGCACGTTCGGTGTTCGGACAAGCAAATTCCTCGGCTTCTACTTAACGGAACGAGGGATCGAAGCCAATCCTGACAAATGCCGGGCATTTTCCGAGTTTCCTACGCCCAAGTCCAAAAAATCCATCCAGTCCCTCAACGGGATGCTCGCGTCACTATCTCGTTTCGTGGCCAAGTCTGTCCAGCACGCCCTACCATTCTTCAAACTCCTCCGCAAAGAGGCAGCATTTGAATGGACCGAGGAGTGTGACAAGGCCCTTCTACATCTAAAACAAACGGTCTCAGAGCCACCGGTCCTCTCTCGCCCAGACAATGGCGAAACGTTGTACCTGTACCTCACCGTAGCAACCGAAGCAGTGAGCGCAGCTCTCATCCGCGAGACACCTGACGGGCAGAAACCCATATATTTCACGAGCAAAGCACTGCAAGGACCAGAGTTAAGATACCAACAGATAGAGAAGGTGGCATTGGCCCTCATCAATGCAGCCAGAATATTAAGACACTACTTCCTGGCTCACACGATCATGATTCGAACAGATCAACCTATAAAGCAGCTACTTGGACGACTAGATATGGCCGGCCGAATGCTCAAATGGTCGTTAGAACTGTCCGAATTTGACATCTAATACGAAAGCAGAAAAGCCCTCAAGGCCCAAGCTCTAGTCGACTTCGTCGCAGAAATGTCGTTCACAGACTCCTCCGCGAGCAAAGCGTGCAAATGGACCATTTTCGTCGATGATACCTCAAGCTCGGCGGGGAGTGGCGCGGGCATCATATTGGAAAGCGAAGAAGGAATCATCGTTGAAGTATCGCTCACCCTGTCCTTCCCAACCTCTAGCAACCAGGCTGAATACGAGGCCTTCCTCGCTGGGCTACGCCTGGCTAAAGACCTGGGCGCAGAAGAAGTCGTCATTTGCACGGATTCACAACTCGTGGCCCTCCAGGCCCGGGGGGAATATCAGGCCAAAAACGACAACCTGACCGAATACTTGGCCCTAGTCAAGAAGGAGATGGCGAAGTTCGTAACAGTGGAAGTAAAACACGTTCCCCACGAACATAACGTGCGAGCAGATATGCTATCCAAAATAGGCAGCACAAAGAAGAAAGGCGGAAACAAATCCGTCATACAGGAAGTACTCCCTCGACCCAGCATCGAGAAAACCTCCCCGACACTCGACGTGCAGGTGATCGGCGACAACAACTGCTGGATGACCCCTGTCTACAACTATCTCGCCAAAAACGAACTTCCGTCTGACCCAAAGGAGGCCAGCACAGTCAGGCGAAGAGCCTGCTCTTACGTCTTGGTCGAAGATAAACTCTACAGGCGGGGATTCTCCATTCCACTGCTCAAATGCATTGAGGAAGAGATGGCCGCGCACATCCTGCGCGAAATCCATGAAGGAATCAATGCCCAACATCTCGGAGGAAGGTCGCTTGCCCGGAAGGCCCTCCGAGCAGGATACTATTGGCCGACCATGCAGCACGACGCGAAAGAACATGTGAAGAAATGCGATTAGTGCCAACGACACGGGGACATGCACCTAGCTCCGCCTAACGAGCTCAAGGCTATGTCCTCCCCGTGGCCATGCGTCTGGTGGAGCCTAGACATCCTAGGACCCTTCATGGTAGGATCGAGTCAGAATAAATACCTAATAGTGGGCGTAGACTATTTCACAAAATGGATAGAAACGAAAGCTCTAGCCAAAATAATTGCCCTCAACATCCTGCATTTCTACAAACGAAACATCCTTGCACGCTTCGGTATCCCCCAAGCTATAGTAACGGACAATGGGACGCAATTCACGGACAAGAAGTTCCAAGACTTCGTCGCCCAACTGGGCACGAAGTAGCACTTCGCATCCGTAGAGCACCCTCAAACAAACGGACAGGCTGAAGCAGCCAACCGAGTCATCCTTCGAGGCCTCAAGCGAAGGCTGGACGAAACAAAGAAGGCATGCGTCGAGGAACTGCACAACGTACTATGGGCATACCGCACAACTCCATACTCAACGACCGGGGAAACACCTTTTCGCCTAGCATACGGGACCGAGGCTCTAATTCCCGTCGAAGTTCACGTGCCCTCTAGGCGGACAGAGTCGCCCCTAGACGAGGAGATGAGTGACGAGTCATTGAGAGAAGAACTCGACCTCGTCGAGGAAATCCGAATCGGGGCAGCCCTCCGCGAAGCCTCACTGAAACAAAAAATTACCATCAGGCACAACGCCAAGGTGATACGATGAGAGTTCGACGTGGGAAGCCTTGTTCTAAGAAGAAACCACAAAGACTCTCACGAAGGAAAACTAGCAGCCAACTGGGAAGGACCCTATCGCGTCCGAGCAAAAACGGAAAATGGGACCTACTACCTAGAACATCTCACCGGGAAAGAACTTGCTCGACCATGGAATGCTGAAAAGCTAAAACAATACTACAGCTAAATTCTCGGTTTGACCCGTCGCAATGACGAACGTCAGCTACCGACCACTATGCACGTCTAGGTACAAGTGTCGCATACGAATAAAGCAGAACCTCGCTCAGTAACGAGTTGGGTAATTGTTCGACAGCGGTCCTCGATCGAGCATCGCTGTCGTCAATGTACCATGACTGACAGAACCCCAGCTCACGATGGGACGTTCACGCTGCGAACTCAGGCCTCAAACGCGACCTGAGCTCCACACCCCCGCCAGGATATTCCCCGGCCGTTCGACCAGTTCCCCTCACTGCCGAACACATCTACAACGAGCAATCCCCCTAAAATATTTGCGCAAGTCAAATACTCCCAATCACGGGCAGATACACGTTCACAACGAGCATGAGTGCAGCACGTAGCAAAAAATAAAAGCAAGTGAATTCATGCAGATAACAGAATCGAACATATAATAACTTAACATAATAAGTGGCCATAAGGACCACGATTGTACTGAGTTACATCAAACGGGGGCCACGCCCCCAAAAATAAATTACAACAACACTCAGCCCGCAGGCCGGACAGATTCGACAACAAATCAAATCCACCCTTCCACCGCTAAGTCAAGTGAAAGGCCGCGCAAAGGGCTGAGGACAACATCCGCGGCCTAAGCCCTAACATCAAAGGAAAATCTGACACCTCCCCACGAGGAGACGCTCGAAACTAATCATCCCCGAGCAAGGAGCTTCCCCGCACTCATACCCAGTTTCCGTTTGAAGCTTTGCCGGAAATCGTAAAGCTTCACCGGAATCTGGGAATGTTCTACCGAAAAACTCATCACCCACTCAGAAGATGAACAGACACGGAGGTCACACATGCATAGCTGTCGCAACATCTCCGTGAACCACCTCCTCGCTGAAACATACTACTAACTCCGGCGACATGTCAGAGGTAGAAAAATGGCATAACCACCGTCCACCACCAATAATCTCCGGAAACCCACCCATTTCGTCCTCTAAACCTAGCCCTAACCACATGCAACCTACCATCGACAACAAAAAGGAGTAAAATAAGCAAGGTATCAGAAAACTTACTTGATTTAAGTAGACGAAAGTAGCTGCTCGAAGCTTGAGGCGGTGGTTGGAGTAGGCAGACGGCGGTTACGGGCAAGAATGCTGAAGGAAACAGAGAGAAATCAGAGCAAAAAGTTCCAAATGGAATGATTTTCCCCTTTTTATACAAAGGGGCACGTGCGAACACGCGCTCGTAGGCCATGATGGCTATCCACTAGCCATCATTGCCTAGTAACTGCT
The DNA here is from genome assembly GCA_022829125.1 of Lathyrus tuberosus. Lineage (NCBI taxonomy): Eukaryota > Viridiplantae > Streptophyta > Magnoliopsida > Fabales > Fabaceae > Lathyrus > Lathyrus tuberosus. Next base: position 6,648,498 of record JALAZF010000149.1, read on the forward strand.
ACACGGAGCTCTAGGCACACGTGGCATCCCAACGTTTCCAATTATGTCTGACCATTAGTCCCCCGAACACCGAGCCACAATGTCACGACCACGAATCTCACGGACACCAGGGGTCACAAGCGCATTGAGACAATCCTCCTTGTCTTCAAACGACGGCTCCATGCTAGCTCCCCGGAGCAACAAACTGCCCTTAAGTCATCACTCCCATGCTCTGGAGCAACGACTTAGGTGGCTCCTGTTTTGGACTGGACTAATGGCTAGACATGGCCCAATCCGTTTCTGCTCCAGAGCGGCCCAAATTGCCTAAGTCCAATCCACAGAGGGGCAAAAATTACCTTTCTGCCCCTCCAACTGGGCAAGGAATTCAACATTCCTCCCCGGAATCACTGCCCGTTTACGCACGGCTCCGTTACTCCCCGAGCAGCTGTGGACAGGTGCCCGAAACCATGCTTATGCTCGACATAACGGCTAGTTTTGAGCACCCTGCCTGACATAAAGGCTAGTTTGGGTAGTTACCTATTCTTTGGGGAAAACTGTTATTTCGCCCCAAAAATAGGACCGTTGGCCATGCGCTGAGGGCTCTATATAAACCCTTTCGCTTGAGAGGGTCAGGTATCCAATATTCGCCCTAAGAACTCATACTTTGTACTTGCCCCTTTTCTCTGACCCTTTCTTACTTGAGCGTCGGAGTACCTTGCAGGTACACCCCCTTCTCTCCATACAACCAGCATCCCTGACGCACTTGGTGGCCCAATTATACAGGATCTGATCCAGCCTTCACGATCAGTATTCATACAAGTCAAACCTGAGCCATAGCACATGGTACCTTTTTTGCCATTTTTTTAATTAAACTAATGAGAAGTATTCAAGTATCAACCATGACCCAAACCTTGTTCCTAATCTAAATCAAACCTCTACATAAGCGGAACTCAGTCCATTATCTCTGCATTCATTAATGACCACAAAAACACATTGAGCAAAACTCAAGAAACTCCATTAAAGCATTTTTTTTCAAATCTCACATTTCATTCACTTTCCTTCCAATTTTTCTTCATAAACACCTTCCATACACCACATAAAGTCTATTGTATGTATTTGAATGCAAATGTAACCTCCAAAACATCATATCAAACTTCACTTTCTTGCATTTGTAACTTGATTTGGGTAGAAAAACTCAGAGGGTTTTAAGTGATTCCAAGCATACCTTCATGTTTTTGGAGCATCAAGGAAGCTTTTTCCATCAGTATTTGATCTGTTTGCTTGCTGAGAAGGTGCATCGGACATACTCCGATAGTGTCATACCCCAAATTTTGACCACGAAGATTTCCCATCATTGGGCAAATCATCATCACAATATGGGTAAACCATCATACCTCATCAGTCTCCCCAAAGATGGGTGAGCATTCACTACTATCAAAGATTAGGGTTTCAAGCCCTCTCTGAGCCTTAGACAAAGGTTAAATCAAGAAATGACATGATCTTCAACTTTTATAACCTCTCAAACATCCACGAAGGATCAAGAGGACTCCCATATCAAGGATTAAGCACAAGGCTGCAACCTTCCAAGTGGATTAGGCCTCATGATCGAAAGTGTCACCAAATTAGGGTTTTGGTCTACCAAGGCCTCCAGATGGAAATTTTCCTCTGGGAATGAGCCAATGCTTCAAAACATAACATAATATACTTCATGGGACCTCATGAACCCAATCATCAAGTCAATTTGGCCTCAGGGGATGCATTCACTAAAAATCGGGAGTTAGGGTTTCTTGACCTAATTCACCCCTAAGTTGACTTTTGGGATAAGGCATGAGACAAAACCTCAAGACATGGTTTGAGGGTCTCTAATACACTACATTGATCCATTTGCAATAATGGGTTGATCCAAGAAGCTTGATTCACAAGTTTCAAGTTCATCAGAACCACAATTAGGGTTTCGCGAGAAAAAGTCAGCTGTGCCTTTGACTTTTGACCCGGACATGCTCCCAAACCTTCGAACATGATTCAATACACCCTATAACACCTATAAAATTAATCCATCAAGTTTGATTTAGGTCAAGGACTTGATTTCATAGAGGACTGCATAGTTAGGAATTCATCTGATAAAAAGTCAACTGTGCCCAAAAGTCAAAGTTTGACTTTTTTATTTTTTGATCAATTATGGTTCCCTAACCCTAAAATGATGTTAATGTATGATTGGAATCATCATTCATCAAGAAAAATCAAGGAAAGTGGGATAACTTGTAAAAGGGGTAACCATAAAAAACTTAGAAATTTTCTAAGTTATGGAACAAAGTGGCTAGGGTGCCAACTTCCAAGGATCGTAACTTGGGATCCAAGAAACCATTATGGCTAATCCAAAGACGGATTTGTAGCTCTCATGGCATACTTTAAAAGTGTCAACTACACCTCATTCCAATTCCTCATGGATTTTTAGTTATGGAGTGATCAAAATGGCTGAAAACATGAAATGTCACTTTTTCCAACACTTAGTGAAATTTTCACTAAGTCAGAATCTGTCTTGCTTTTTTTCTTCCAAAAGTAGGGGGATTTTCACCTAGATCCGAAAGGTATCAAGACAAACTATGATCACACATGTGTTGTATCATATGAGAGCTTTCGAAAATGGCCAAGAACTCCATCAAATTCCATTTGAGCTAAGAGTTATGATAGTGGCAAAATGCCTTGCTGCAACTGTCATGGCAAGGAAGATTTGTGCATTTTGCTCGATTTGAGCAATTTATGCAAATGATAAACAAGTTTATCCATCTGAACACCTCAGGGAGGGACCAATGAGGGACAAACACTGATCCATAAGCCTCCTAAGTCTTTAGAACTAAAAATAGCATGCCAAACCTAAAAAACCCTAAAGAGGGGACAAAACTCCAATTTTGTTTTGGAGCATTCAATGGATGCACCAAGGTGGCATGAACTGAGCCATTTCCAACTGAATGAGTCAAGGATGATCTTTAAACTAGGGAACCAAATGCCTGTGCTCTAACCTCTAGTCAATGGCTAGAGGAGACTTGAGATTCCAAAATGCAACCATTGGCCAAACCTCTGCTGCAGTTGCCATTCACTATTGCTTGCAAAACAAACTTGCTCTACTATAAATAGAGCTCATTTGTCCCCAGTTTAAGTACACCAAAGCCATGAAACAGATGCTTTCCTCAAAATCTCCTTCTCACTTCCAAATTTGCCTTCCAAAGCAAGTCACTATCGGGTTTTGAGTTTGAGAGCAATTCCAACCAAACCAATCACACACACACCTCATAAACATCATATAGAAGTGATCCAAGCACTTTAACAACAACTGTAACACCAATTTCTCAGAATCACCAGCCAATTGCTAAAGGTTTTAACCAAGTTGCAGTTGAGATGCCATGAAGTGATCCAGCCATTTCCAATCAAGTCCAAGCATTCAAACACACTCCATATGGTGTAGGGAAGCTGTCCAGATCATCACAACACATCTGTAACACCTCCAACTCAAAAATCACATTGCTCTTGCTGTCACGACCTTCAAGTAAGCCTTAACTTGGTCATCTCTTAATCTATGCATATTTCCTTGCACAATACTTTTGCCAAATGTTCATAATCATGCATAGAATGTTTCCCCTTAATTAATTGCTTTGTTTGAATCGTGTATCAAAATTCTCAGCCTTCATGTAAATTTTAGGGTTCTTGAGGTTTTGTCTTGATTTCTTATTCCATGCTTAAAATAAATGAAATTAAAGACCATAGACATGATCGTGAGATGAAAACGAGCAGATTGATATGTGGATTGTGTGATTTCATCAAGTATTCAGTGAGATTGGATAGAAAATGGAAATCAGCCAAACTCAGAACACGCGCGTGTTCTTGGCATGCTCTTGGCGCCATTTTTTGAATATTCGAATATTTGAATTTTGTGATTTTATTTAGTTGATTCAAAAATTAATTTCTCTCTGAGTTTTAATGATTTTGAGTTGATTCTTTTTTTAATAATTCACAAAAATGTTAAAATATATTATTTTGCCAAAAATTCCCAAAAATGTTATTTATTTCATATATTTGATATTTTTGCAAAGAATTAATGTTTTATTTGTTTTTTACATTTGAAATATTTGTTCCTTCTTGATTTCCCTAACTAATTAATTTTCAATCATTTTGTGGATATAAACATGATTTTTGAAGCATTGATCCTAGATCACCACTCATTTCTCACATGTTTTCATCAATTTTTATTAATTTTTAAACAAAATTAATTCCTTTAGGATTTTGATTAATTCAACCCTCATTAATGACTTTCAACACACTTTGGGCCTCTAATAGAGTGTAAGACCCAACCCTTTAGTAAATAAAACCTTTTTGAGCCTCAGTGTATTGTATAAGTCCCGATACCATCAAAAAGTTCGGCACGATCGTCGCCTTTTTAACAAAAATCCTTGGGCTTCTCCTTGAGCTATAAGACCCATCTTTGGGCCTCTAATAGAGTGTAAGACCCAACCCCTTTTAGCCAAAAAAATTTTTGGACCTCAGATATTGTATAAGTCCCTCTGAGTTAAAAGAAAAAAAATCTCGGCGCGATCGCCAATTAAATCATCTGGGCCTACCCTCGTGTTATAAGGCTCATTTCTTTTCTTTAAATCTTTGTAAGACCCAACCCCCTTGTACATAAAAACTTTTTGGGCCTCACATATTGTATAAGTCCTTCTGTACAGTTTTCAAAACAACGGTGCAGTCATCGTTAAAACTTGGGCCTCTCCTTGAGCTGTAAGCCCTAACAAACTTTTCAAAGCACTTTCTCCTTTGATTTTGAATTCAAATATCTGTTGTTATCAAAACTTTCTTTGTTGAACAACTAACAAAACAACATGGAAGCTCTACAACGGGTAAGTGTTTATCCGCTTTCATTTACTGTTTTCATACGTATATAACTGTATTGTGGGGCTGCTTCACTGTAAGTCTTCTTTCACATCCTTTTATATACTTGTCAAATATCCACTGTGTAATACTAGTATAGTTATTTAGAGTTTTCCCCGGCAACTACGTCTAGCACTAGGTAAAGCCTTGCTCGTCACTCTTAAATACAAACAAAACTAGATCCCCCATAGGATTCCAGATACAGTCTTCCCTTCTCTTGGGGTTAAACAATATGAAACAAAGAGAAAGACAGTATTCTCGGTGAACCTTTTCTCAGACTGTCACTCTTAGAAATTGTCAAAGAAACTATACTCCCCAGAGTTGATATATTCTTCATGAATAACATCTCTTGAGTTTCTTCCAAATTCTCGAACTTTCCTGGAATGATCTCTTCTCTGTGAATTACATTTCTTGAACTTCTCTTGGTTTGGGGACCCACAGGCTTCCTAAAAGCATCCCCGCCTCTTCTTGGGCATTGTACAAGGACCCTTCGACTTCTTAGAAGTTCTCATGCCTTCTCTTGGGCTTAATACAAGGACCCTGATGAACTCTTAAAGGTATAAGACAGAACTTAGTCATCCTTTGCTAGAGCAGTCTTTCCAGTGTCAAACCTCTGGCCACTTTAGGGTTGATACTCATCCCTTAATGCACGTGCCTCCTCTTGGGCATTGTACAAAAGATAAAACTCTAGACTTGGACAGTCTAAACCCCCTTGAGTCTCAAAGACAATCTCAAGTTCCTTTTAAACATAGGAAAAAACACTTATCACTCTGAAACCCAGTCTCTCTCATGAGAGTTCCCCACCCTTGGGCCTGCCTATGAATTTAATCCTCAGCAGTAAGACAACCTCCTCTTGGGCTTTGTACAATGATTCTCCCCAACGGAGCTAACCTTTTTAGGCTCTCTTGTTGAGTATAAAAGACTCTCTTGTTGAGTCAAACTCCTTTTAGCCTCCATCTCGGGCTTTGTACGAGACACTAAAACACTCTCTTGTTGAGTATAAAAGACCCTCTTGCTGAGTCACTTTCCTTTTAGCCTCCGTCTTGGGCTTGGTACAAGACATATAAAAATCCACTCTCTTGTAGATTATAAAAGATTCTCTTGTTGAGTCAACTTTTAGCCTCCATCTTGGGCTTCATACAAGACACATATAAAACACTCTCTTGTTGAGTATAAAAGACTCTCTTGTTGAGTCGATCTCCTTTTAGCCTTTATCTCGGGCTTCGTACGAGATAGCAAAACACTCTCTTGTTGAGTATAAAAGGCTCTCTTGTTGAGTCAATCACCTGTTAAATAGACTCTCTTGTTGAGTCAAACCTTTTAGCCTCCGTCTTGAGCTTCGTACAAGACACATAAAATCACTCTCTTGTTGAGTCAGTCACTTGTTAGTACTCTCTTGTTGAGTCAACCCTTTTAGCCTCTATCTCGGGCTTCTTACGAGACAATAAATAAAAGGCACCCTCTTGTTGGGTCAATCGCCCCCTCTTAGGCTTTGTATAAGGAAACCCCAGTTGAGTCAATCAAACTTTTAGCATCAAATTTGTGCCTTGCTCACAGCATACAAACATCAACAACTCCTCTTTAGAGATGACAAATTCTCTCTCATCCAAAAACCTCTAGCTTCACATCTCGGGCTTTGAACAAGATACAAATCACCTTTAGCTTCATGTCTTGGGCTTTAAACAAGACACCAAAACAACCTTTTTCCTCCCATAGAATAGGAGGAACTACGATCACTCTGATTTCCCTGTTTCGGGAATACGTAGGCATAAGATTGGAAAAATCTTAGCGAGCATACTAATTAAAACACCCAAAATCCAGTACCTTCATATATCAATCAAAAGCATCAGACCAAACACCTTACCAAAAAAACCTCACAAATAGTCCAGACACCGTGTTCTTAGGCAAAATAACCCTGAAAGACAAACCCCCATTTTGTAGCATCTGTAAACCAACAGTTTTGACTGTTTAACCTCAGTTTGCAAGCAGGGTTAATTGGAGACATCTATTTCCCTTCCTTAATCAGCTCAATAGGATAAAAAATGAATCGAACTATAGTACCAAAGCGATAGTAATTTGAAACCATAAAAACCGCGCTACAGATATGTGACATTCTAAGTTTCATGTTCTCACTCATTTAAGCATTGTTTTCATTCAAACTTGTTACAAATCTATTGTTGGTAATCATATGAGCTGAAGCCCTAAGTAATTAGGCATTGATCATTGATGTTTGTGATTTAATTTTATTTTGAAGTTTTAGGGTTCCTCTGGTTTTTTATTAAATTTGTGAGTTTTAGTGTGAATCAATGTGAACTAACACCATGGTTGTGTTCCTTGTGAAAATCTAAGCAGAATGATACATTTACATGTCTTGTTTGGTGCATATTTGATGGAACCATTATTTGAATTTTTGAAGTGGTCGCGAGATTGAAGACGACCTTATGCGTGCCATTTTTTCATTTTAAATAGTTGTTTTAATATTTATTATTTTGCACTGAATATGAAGACAAGCCAATGGGCTATAGCACAGTGGTAGCTGTTTTGTTTGGCAACTTTAATGTCCCAGGTTTAATACCCATGGGACCTCTCTTATCACTTTTTTCTCCCTTTTTTCCTTATGTTCTCCTTTTTTTCACTTTATTTATTTCTTTCCTTCTTTTCTCTTTTATTTCTTTTATTTTATTTAATTTCTCTTCATTTTTATTTTGCTTATTTAAAGTCCTAATATTTAAAAATCTAAAAATATTTTATTTTATTAGTTTATTTTGTTATTATTTATTTTATGATCACATGTTTTTTATTATGTTTAATAACTTCCTATTGCTTACTTTTTGATAAGTTTATGCTTGACCATCCTCTTACTATGTCTTATAATTAATGTCATGTGGATGATATGCCTTGTTTGATATTTTGTCTTGATAAATTTATGAGTTTATTCTTGAGGCATGTATGCTTGCATGATTCATGTGTTGGTGATTGATGATCCTTTTGACGTGCCTTAGGATTGAATATCTTGATGAATTATGATCATATTACTTGATTGTTAGCTCCATTGTTTATTGTTTGCTTCTCTTGATGTTAGGCCTCTTGATATGTTTTAGTTGATTTTAGGGTTTGACTAAAAATGAATGCCTATGTGATTCAAAACCTTAATTACTTGAATTCTTGCATTGATGTAAACCTTTGTCATGTATTGATGATTTGCCTTGAGACTTGAAGAGTCGATTTAGGATGATGATTCTTAATACATTAACTTTTTATAATAGACTTGAGATGTTTAATCTTGATGCATGATTAGGGTTTTCAACTTGAAGTTACTTGAGATACTTTTTCTTGTGAGGTTATGTTGATTGTTGAATCATTTCTAAATGCCTTGATGTTTGCCTTACCATGTCTCTTGTATGGTTTGATAGCTTATGTGTTCAAGTGATATATGTTTGGATGCTTCCTTTTGAGTGTTATCTCTCCATGATATCTCATACTCCTAAGTGTTCTTCTTTGCTTACTTGTGACTAAGGCTTGTCTTGTATTTGAGCATCATCTCCCATTTAATTGTGTGGTGTTTTGGTGCATAGTTTGATTTCTTTTAACATCCTAACATAAGTAGAAGTTAATTAGGTATACTTACTGACCTATGCATGTCACTTCACTCTTAGAACTCATCTTGCATTGTTTATAGTTGTATGTTGCATCTAACACAAGTATAGGACACCTAGTCTTAGTTTAGGAACTTAATGCATAACTTTTCAATTAATTGGTAACTAGTGCTTATGATTTACCTTCTTTTAACCAAGGTTGCCTAAGTTGGCTTATGAGGTAAGGTACATGAGTACATGATTACTCAACTCTTCTTTCATCATTTTCTATTTTGCTTTCTCTTATTCTTTCATTAGTGGATTGTGTGATATAATGCTTGTTTGTATAACTCTTTCACACCCCTTTGGGATCTTAGCTTAACCTTAATTTTTGATTAAGGTTAAGGTAGGATGAGCATTAGGTAATGCAATCCCTACTTGTCAATCTAGGTAGAAGTTCCTTCTTTCTTCCTCTTAACTCAACCCTTAGGACCAACAAATGCATGCTAACATTAGGACTACAATTAGTCTCCCCTTAGATTTTACTTTACAACTTGAGTATTTTCTTTCATCTCAAAACAAAATCAAAAACATGTAATAAAGACAACAAGTATTGTACACCATGAGCCTTAAGTACATGGGAAATGAAAGGTGGAGGGCCTCCCTTCACCTTTCTAGAGGGTTTAGCATACGTCCCATTGGGGACGACCATGCGACGCATTCGCTCCTATGTCATAGACTTTAGTGCAATATGAGTTACAAACATAATCAATCAAAAAACTTTCATCTAAAAGGCAATAAACAGACAAACGCCTTTCTCTTCTCATCTCAAACTCTCACTCTACGTAAGGGCATACTTCTCCTTATTCTACTGCAAGCCGGTAACACGAGCCTCGATTCAGCGAGTCGTAACACCTAAGCTAGAACATTAGCATTGCCCAGTTAAAAAACACAAACAAACAAGGGTCGTCCTTAGTGAGGGGAACTACGTCGCTCTGATTCTTCATTGGTTAATGGAGATATGTAGGCAGGAGATCGTGCGAGATCTTTGCGAGCACAACCTTATTTATCAACCTCTTTGTTTCTCCTTTCTTTTCTACCGATTCTGACAGGTAGTAGGAGCACTCTTCCCTCTTTTCGACCCGTAGGTCGAACTACGACTGCTTTGGCTTCCTCCTTCATGTTAGATTGAGGATACGTAGGCATAAGTCGGCGATGTCAGGCAAGCAGACTTCCCCCATAAATCCGTAGTCCGTCGAACTACGTTAACTCTAATTCTTCGTTCGTCCACGAAGATACGTAGGTATAGGATTGTGATGATCCTTGCGAGTCCTCTTTTGGTTTTCACCTCCCCGTTTCTCCATTTCCCATTTCATTTCCAGTTAGCAGTTGAGCTTCAGATAACATACACCCTTTGATCGATAACAACAAGTGTGGATTCCATCTAGTACGATGGACGCGAGGGGGTGCTAATACCTTCCTCTCGCGTAACCGACTCCCGAACCCAGGCTATGGTTGCGACGACCATTCCTTTCCCTTTGTTGAGGTTTTCTTCGATCGTTTCCTTTCCCTGCGTTGGGATAAATAAGGTTCGGTGGCGACTCTTTTGTTCTTTTCCCCCGGTTTATTTTCGCAGATGCGACACTGTGGAGTTGCAGGAATCGAATACTCAGGCTGTTGCCATTCGCATTCATCAGTTTGTTGTTGCCAGCCATAGGTCGGAGGAACATAGGCACCACCAAGAGAAGTTCAACCAGTGTGTTTCCATTCTTCGCAGCCTTGATTTTCATAAGGATCACGATGTGGAGAGGAACCCATCCATTCCACATTGTCTTCCTCCATCATATTTACCTCAGTTGGCACGCTATTTCCGGCTTGTTCTTCCTGCATATTCTCTGCTGCAGCCATTTTTGTTTCAAGTACATCATAATGCATATCTTGGAAAGTTGATCGGCGCTTGACTGTGAACTCCTCTTTGTCCAAGTCCCAAAAGAAACCCATCATAGTCAGGGTCTTATTTGTAAATTCTTGGTCAGGGGCAATGGTTACATAAGGGATACTCGGGACCGTTACCCCAACCTTTTTTTAAGATATACTGAATACAGGAGGCGTAACACAGAGAGGTACCTCTAGTAGTATCCCTGAGAGTAAATATCCGATACGTGAAGTAGTGCGGCCAATTAATGCGAATTTTGTTCTTCAGCAGATATATCAGATGAACATCTACTTGATCGACCCGAGAAAAACAACCTTTCTTAGGCCTTAATATGTGAGCAACTATCCATTGCAGAATACGATCAACTATTTCAAAGTTCCCGTTGTGACTTTTTTGGGGAATAGGTTAATGTTTACCACACTTTCAAGGTACGGTTCGCGTAGCATTGAGTTCAGGGCAGACTGGAACTCATAGTTGTTAACAAAAACAGTATCAGTTACCTGAGGAAGACCTTCAGTTTCTAGCTTAAACAAACAGTTCCAAGTAGCAGCATCCATAGAATAGTTCTCACCACCAATAGTATACTGAAAATCTGCACCTTGAAATTTATCCAAAAGCCCAGTGTAAAACAGTCTCACCAAGTCTTCATTGTACTTGGTGTCACATTTTAGAAATTGATCAAAATTTTGAACATTAAGTAGTTCAATGACTTTAGAGAGGTGATAGTCTTCAACTATCAATGGGTAGTACACATGCTGCTTAATTACAGGGCATTTTTGGAAATCTTTGTTGAATACCTCAGACAAATTTTTAGATAGTAAAGAAAGAGCGGTTACCAGTGTTGACGATGGCCTAGCCCTTGAGGTTGATGCTCTCGTGGACCTTTTTCCAGTGAATATTTGGGAAGCCATTATTGAGCAATTTGATGAAGGCCGATGAATAGTGATGAGCTATGAAGGAATGATGAACACTGTGCATTTGATGATGATGAGAGGGTTAAGAGAGAATCTTGATTCCAATGTAAAGTGAGAACCCCCTTTTAAGAACTTTGTGGATTTGAATTTTGTGGGTTTTGAATAATGTAGCAATAATGGATTTTTAGGGTAGGAAGTTTGACGGAGAGGAGATGAGAAGACTAAGAAAAATTCAGATTTTATGACATGAAAATGAAAAATAAAAGTGATTAATGATGTAGTGACTTTTCTAGACAAGGTGAAATGACGCGCGCCTTCCCAAGAAAGAAAAAATCAGGATTCGTCAGCGATGCGTCGACCGAAGCAGGTCATGCATCGGCGCTCGCAGAACAAATTTTAAAAAATTTGAAAATTTGTGGGATGCGTCAACCATAGGTCGGCGTGAGCTGATCCGCGCCTTCACTTGAGCAAATGGACCATTCTTGAGTCGACCCATGACATGTTTTGGTCGACTCAACCAAGCATAAAATGGAAAAAATCATGTTTTATCTACTTATGCACCAAGAAATGATAAATAAACAAGCCAACACAAAAATTAAACATTCAAATGAATAAAAGATGCTTAATTGTGTAATAAATATCAGTTTTAACATTCAACATGGTACATACATTTAAGAGAAACTTATGAAGTGAAACGATATTACCTTGATCATGATTGACGATGAGTGCCCTCACATATAGCTCAATAATTCTTTGCATTGTTAGCCAAAAACGTAAACAAGCATATATATATATATATATATATATATATATATATGTGCAGAGCCAATATACTTATGAATTCTCATGCACGATCCGAGATGTTGAGAACGCTTAGTTCCCTACGGATGTGGAAGAAAGGCTCTGTAGCTAGTGGTTTTGTAAAAATGTCAGCAAGTTGATTTTTAGTATCAACATGCTCAAAGACCACATCACCTTTCTCTACATGATCCCTAAGGAAGTGATGACGTATTTCGATATGCTTGGTGCGTGAATGCAATACGGGGTTCTTAGTTAGGTTAATGGCACTTGTGTTATGGCATAAAATAGGAATACACTCAAGTTTTAAATTAAAGTCAAGCAATTATTGCTTAAGCCAAAGAAATTGAGTACAACAACTGTCGGCGGCAACGTATTCCACCTCGGATGTTGACAAGGCAACGGAAACCTGTTTCTTGCTATGCCAAATCACCAAGGAATTTGAGAAAAAGTGACACGTGCCACTAGTGCTTTTCCTATCCGATTTGCACCCGGCAAAGTCAAAATTGGAATAGCCAACTAAGGAACAACCACTACCCTTGGAATACCAAAGCCCATACTTTGGAGTACCAGAGAGGTATCGAAGTATGCGCTTAATTGCTTATAAGTGAGATTCCTTGGGACGTGCTTGATACCTCGCACACATGTATACACTGAACATAATGTCAGGTCGTGATGCGGTAAGATAAAGGAGAGATCCAATCATACCTCTATACTTCTTTACCTCTACATCCTTACCATTTTCGTCACGATCAAGATTAGCACAAGTAGGCACCGGAGTATCAATTGCCTTGCAGTTTACCATGTCAAGCCGTTTGAGAAGCTCAAGACAATATTTCGTTTAACTCACAAACATGCCCTCTTCGAGTTATTTGATTTGCAATCCGAGGAAATAGTTGAGCTCCCTCATCATTCTCATTTCAAACTCCCCCTGCATCAAACTAGAAAACTCCTTGACCAAGGTCATGTTAGTAGACCCGAAAATGATATCGTCAACATTAATTTATACCAAAATTAAATGTTTTTCTTGACTTTTAATAAAGAGGGTTGTATCAACCTTACCTCTTGAATACCCTTGATCAAGTAATAATTTTCTTAGACGTTCATACCAAGCCCTAGGGGCTTGTTTAAGTCCGTACAAAGCACGTTTGAGTTTGTAAACATGATCAGGGTATTCATGGGATTCAAAACCCGGAGGTTGGGCCACATAAACCTCTTCATTGATATATCCATTAAGGAAAGCACTTTTAACATCCATCTGAAACAATTTAAAATTTTTAGTGCAAGCATAAGCAAGTAAAAGGCGTATGGCCTCGAGTCGGGCAACCGGCGTATAAGTTTCCTCATAGTCGATTCCTTCCTCTTGGTTATACCCTTGCGCTACAAGCCATGCTTTGTTTGGAGTTATAACTCCATTTTCGTCGAGCTTGTTCCTAAACACCCATCGGGTGCCGATTACTCGATGACCTCGCGGAGGGGGGACAAGGTCCCAAACCTCATTTCTCCTTAATTGATTTATTTCATCTTGCATTGATAAAAACCAATGCAGAGTAATAACAGAAGTTACTTAGTTTAGAGCGGGTGGTTACTCCCTTAGAGATGTCACTGAGGATGTTGTCAATGGGATGGTCTTTGGAAGACTTCTAAGCTGGAGGAAGGTCATCTTTATTAGACGAATGATCCTCCTCACTCTTCATAGGTTGGTGATCCTTTTCCTCCTCAATACGCACTACTTCAGACTGATCAATTCCTTTATTAGTATCCTTGAGTATGTCTTCTGAAGATACACCTGCACCATGAAAAAAACTACCTTCATCGACATTTTTCGGATAAGACTCATCAAAAGTAACGTGTACTGACTCTTCAACAATACATAACCTCTTATTATAAATCCTATATGCTTTACTTGACTGGGAGTATCCAAGAAAGATACCCTCGTCGGCCTTGGTATCAAACTTACCAAGTGTCTCTTTACCATTGTTCAACACGAAACACTTGCATCCAAAAACGTGAAGGTGAGACATTAGGCTTTCTCCCTTTTAAAAGCTCATACGGTGTCTTGTTTAGAATAGGCCGGATGAGCACCCTATTCAAAACGTAATAAGCCGTACTTATGGCGTCGGCCCAAAAGTATTTTGGAAGTCCACTCTCATTGATCATAGTCCTTCCTAATTCTTCCAAAATTCTAATTTTACGTTCCACAACCCCGTTTTGTTGAGGGGTACGTGGTGCGAAAAAATTATGATCAATTCCATGGGTTTCACAAAATGCTTCAAACAAATGATTTTCAAACTCACCCCCACGATCACTTCTAATTGACACAATGTTCGTGTTTAACTTGTTATGAGATAACTTAGCAAATCTTTCAAAGGATGAAAAGGTATCACTCTTGTTTTCCAAGAAAATGGTCCAGCAAAACCGAGAAAAATCATCGACTATTACAAAACCATAATAGTTACCACCTAGGCTTTTGATCCTAGATGGTCCAAAGAGGTCCATATGGAGGAGCTCAAGGGGTCTCATAGTTGAAACAATGTTTTTAGATTTGAATGAGATCCTTGTTTGCTTCCTCATTTGACAAGCATTACAAACGTGATCCTTTGTGAATTTGATTTTGGGCAAACCGATGACTAGGTCTTTAGAGACTATTTTGTTAAGCAAATCAAGATTGATATGAGTCAACCGTCTATGCCATAACCATGAATCTTCATTCATGGTGACTAGACACTTGTCGCCATTCAACTATACCTCATTTAAGTCTAGCATATAGACATTATTCACCCTCAAGCCCTTAAACACATCCTTTTTGTCACTATTTTCAATTATGCAACAATCCTTTGAAAAAGATAATTTATAATTCTTGTTACATAGTTGACTAATGCTTAAAAGGTTATGTTTAAGGCCTTCCACAAGAAGCACATTAGAGACAGTAGTAGATGAGGGGTTACCTACACTACCTTTGCCGAGAATTTGTCCCTTGTTGTTGTCTCCGTAGGTAACAAACCCCTTTTTCTTCGCCACAAAGTCGATGAAAAGAGATATGTCTCCTGTCATATGTCTTGAGCAGCCACTATCCAGAACCCATCTTCTTTCGGTGGTCTCAAGACTTTGTACCTACATAGTCAATCAAGGGAAAGTAGGTACCCAATTCTTATTGGGTCCTTTATGGTGAGTGATACCATGGTTGCATTTGGGCAACCATTAAAAAATGCCTTTTGGAACAAAAATTCTTCTAAAATGACATTTAGCAATAGTATGACCCCGTTTGCAACAGTATAGGCAATTACGGTTCATTTGAGGTTTACCTTTGCTATCTCTATCTCGAATCACATACGTATACCTTTGATACGGATTATTCATACTTTCTCGATAGTGTGATCGATCAATAGTAAACGTAAATTTAGGCTTTAGAGCCTTGTCTAATTTGGGCTTAAGGGTTCTCACCTCTTTTTGCCAAATATGACAAGTATCACAGCCCCAATTGAACCATGGAGACTTGTCCTCATCAATCTTAGCTTTTGATGTATCCACCATGGAGTTTTTAAGAGCTTCCAATTCCTTTTCGGAATCGGAAACCTTTTTCTCCAAGTATGAAAAAATATTTTTGTTCGAGGCTAAGCGTTGAAAAGCTTCCTTAGCCTCATGGTGCAACATATCAAAAGCTTTTTGTAATTATAAATGAGACATATTATTGGAGTGGTCGTATTTAGAGTGTTTTACTTCTTTCTTCTTGTTTCGATGTGCCATAAGACAAAGATTGACAGATTCACTTTCGTCACTTAAGCTGTCATCTTTTTCTGACTCGCTATCGCTCTCCCAAGCAATATATGCTCGTCTAGCTTTATTTGACTTTTTGTGTTGACGAATCTTATCCTTATCCTTGTATTTCTTGAGTGATGGACAGTCCGACTTGTAGTGCCCGGACTTTCCACAGTTGTAACAAGATCCTTTCGACTTGCCACTCTTGTTGCCTTCATTTTTTGATTGCCTTCTAAATTTGACGAGATTTTTATCCGAGTGCTGAATTTCATTCTTTCGAATATACCTATTGTATCTCTTCACAAATAGCCCCAAGTCATCACTCGAATCATCATCTTCATCATTGTTGGTTTTATTGTCACTTTGCTCTTGAGATGTGGACTTTGAACAAGAAGTCTTAAGAGTGATCGACTTCTTTTCCGTTTCCTTTGTTTTCTCCTTCTTTACATTGCTCTCATGTTTTTCCAAGTTGATGAGCACTTGCTCATGTTCATCGAGTTTGCTAAATAATGTCGTGAGGTCTAGAGTAGTTAAATCATTGGTCTCCTTGATTGCGGTGACCTTCGGCTGCCATTCCCTGTTAAGACACCTCAAGATTTTATTAGTAGTAACCTTGTTGGGAACCGGTTTACCAAGTGTATGTAATTTGTTGATTATATGAGTGAATCATTTTTGCATGTCGGCAATGGTTTCCCCTTGCTTCATGTAAAAAAGATTGAACTCTTGCGTTAATGTGTTGATTCGGGCCATTTTCACATCATTAGCGCCTTCGTGGGCTACTTGTAAAGCATCCCACATGGCTTTGGCCATTTCACAATGAGAGACTTGATAATATTTGTCAACTCCCAAAGAGGAGATCAAAATATTCTGAGCCTTCCAGTCATAGCTGTACTTTTTCTCATCCTCCTCATTCCATTGTGCTTTGGGCTTGGGAATGACAACACCATTTTCATTGGTCATGGTTATTTCCATAGGACCGTTTAAAATAACATTCCAAACCTTCCGATCAATGGAATTTATATGCACGCACATACAATCTTTCCAGTAGCTATAATTCTCACCTGTAAAAACTGGAGCTCTATTATAAGCCCCTTTAGGTTCGTTCGCCGTTTTCTAAGAAATTATATTGAAGCACCAGATAAACCAGAGCTCGTGATACCACATGTTAGACGATGGCTTGGATCTAGAAGGGGGTTGAATAGATCCCACAATTTAATACACGCTAATGTTGTTCCAAAAATTGGTTTTAAAAGTTTATTGCGGAAGCAACCACTGAATCAATTCATCTACAACGAACCACTACCGGAAAGATCAAATATGCGTAAAGTCACTAGGATGATGCGACGGAAGAGAAAAATAGATGAATCAATAGAAACACAATGTAATCAACCAAATTATATTTACTTGAAATTATCCAATCACCAATGAGATAAGATGACAAACTTTAATCACAATGTGCTTTAGAACTTGTACTTAATCAATTTATGAAACACTTGACGTGCGCGGAACTCCAAGTGTGAATTTCTAAGTAATGTGAATGTAGAGCTGATTTCAAATGCAATCCAAGGGATTGTATTATTTTTACAAAATGATTGTTTAGCTCTATACTACACTACACCAGAAATTTTTAGACAATTGATAATTCACAAGTTTGAACAATATCAAAACGTAAAAGAGTAGGGAAAGAGAGAACAAACACGATTTATTTAGGCAGTTCCCCTACCGTCCTTGCTAAGGGTACCTCTGCCCCCAATTCCGAACATGGAATTGAGATATGTATATATTACTATTTGCAAATTTGCTTTTACAAGAGAAAACTGAACAATCAAACCCGCAAAAGTCTTTGATGTCGATGCAAAGTATTCTCTCCCCTTGATTCAAGATGAATCAAGTGCCTTGAATTTGGTTGAACAAATCATCGTCTCACGCTACTCGATTGCAAGAACCCACAGCTCTTCAATCCCCTTCACTCGGTCGATTTCGATCTTCCACAATTCGATCCCAAATCTTTCTCGTATGATCCTCCAATTATTGCTACTAGACTGACCGAACACTCCGTTCTTCAATCACCTTCACACAGCTGAATCCTTGTAGAGAAACCGATTTGTGCAAAAAACCCCAAGATCACTCGGATTCTTGGAGGACAAAACCTAGGGTTTTATTCAAGAAACACCTACTGATTTTCAATCCAGCACAAAGGATACAACACACCTAAGTCTGGACGTTATCACTTCACACAATGCACGACACTAACAAAAATGGTTATGTGTAGTTATTAGAGGACACAAGGTTGAAGATGAAGATGAGGAGAAAAATCAGTACCTATTTCACGTTTCTTGTTATTCATAAAATGTGAGGAACCAACTATATATATGATGCAAAATAACCAACTGAATTAAGTAACAGCAAAACACACATAACATAATGCAGAAAAAAATTACCTAAACAAGCGAAGAGTCGACTGCTCGCTTGATGAGGGTCGGCGGGCGCTAACCCGTGGAAGCATCTATGCAAAATAACCAAGCATGCGTCGACGCATTGAAGCTAAACATGCAGAATTAGGAGACTTAGAAGCATGCGTCGACCGTATGCTTAGAAAGGGGTCAGCGTGCGCTTACCCGGGCATTTCACAACCTTGGTCACAAGTGTATGAGTCGACTCATGCACAGGTTTGGTCGACGCAAGACATGAAAAATCCCAGAAATGGATATTTCTACAAGTCTTCACCAACTTAGACACTAATCATGCATACCTAACACTAATACCGTGATTATACACATGTAGGAAATGTATATGACCCTTCCTATATGTTTAGACACATGATTATCAATAGTTGTATGCAATACGAACGAAAACGAAGTGATACCATCCAAATTACAAGCTAAACGCTAGCCTAATTTGTTGACATCATTAAAACAGAAACCAAGTGAGAAGCACCTTACCCTCACAATAAAAAGATGAAAAAGTTAATAATAATAAATATTGAATAGGTAGAAATTAAATTATTAATAAGATTAGTAATTAAAAAACAAATAAAATAATGGAAAAGGAATTAAAACTAATAATGTTATGTTAGGATAAAATGAGAAGTTGTAAAAGAAATAAAAATTAATAAATAAGAATTGGGGCCACGTGATGAAATGTTTGGGTATAAGATGGGGACAAAGACACTAAAAAGGGGCCAATTTAGGTCTGTATTTATTTTTTTAGGGTTAAGTTCAGAGTTGAAAATAAAAGGATCCTCCAAGCCGTCGAAGAAAGCAAGGGTTCCAGTTTGGAAGCTTAGGAATGGCAAAGCAGGCATCGGGTTCGTCATTGATGGGGCAAAGATGTTATAGATTTTGTGTTATTTGTGGGTTGTCTTCCTAAGTTGTCTATTTCCATATTTTGGTACCTCATAGGTTGGAGGGTAAATTTTAATTCTGAGAATTGTTGTGGTACGTTTTGGTTTGTGATTTGTACTAGCATATTGATATTGCATGTCGTGTAATACCGAATTGAGTGATTGTAGGATTTTCAACGTTCTTGATATTTCATGTATTGTTAATGTGATATAAAGAAAAGTTATAAATTGCATCTTTTGAATCAAAGTCATTTGATTTATGTTACGTACGTTTAGGGAAGAAAAACAGAGATACTATGAGCTATAGTTAGCATATATGAAGTACGAAGATGACTGCAAGTCGTTGAAGGGAAAGAAAAAAATAATGTCATTTGACGAATTCAGAATTGTAAAAGAGAACTTTGAGAAGCAAAATCAGAAATAGGGTAATTGTGTGTTTTATAAATTTACTTGGTGTTTGTTATGTATATTATAGATTATATACAGAAGTGTAATATATTATGTTATGTAAATGTTATGAAGAGAAAATGAAAGGTTGGTGGTAGAGACATCTTGCAGAAGAACGTTTATGGAGAATGCATGTGTTGAAGGAGGACAAGCTGGTGTTGAAGTCAAGTCAATGAAGCAAAAAGTTGAAAATTCAGGTAACGGTGTGAGAAATATGGATTTAGATTTTACGACAGAAGTAAACGTTCTTGAGAAATATTTGAAGGGTAACACGACTTCAATTGAATACAACGTGGGAAAGAAGAGAATGAGGCCTGAGTGTGGGGAGGGGAGTCGAAAGAGGCGAACACGTGAAATCCCGGTTTCTAAGAAGGGAAAAGAACCTGCATCTGAAGTTCCTGAAGGAGAAAAGGGGAAGAAGCCTGCAAATGATGACGGTGTTCCTCCGCATATAGCTATATCCTCCGATAGCGAAAGGTATTTAATAGATTGGTAAAGTTAGAATTGTCCTAACGATGTATCGCTGATCGTGTGATTTTTATAGACATAAAGATTATTTTCTTTCTCATGTTTTGTTATGATGTTTAGTTTTGATGAAGAGGAATGTCATAAAATAATGGGAAGTCGCCTGAAGTACTATGTGTGGTTTAGGAAGATTCGTTCCGAGCAGACTGCTAGGAATAATGTTTTGGTAAATGTTATGCTTCCCCTATTTGTATCTAAGTGAATTATTATAATGGAGACATATATCTAATCTGATGAGTTATTTTTTTTACAGCAACTACCTCAACAAGTTATTAAAGAATATTTGAAACCAGGTGAAAGGCAAATGAAGTTGTGTGATGGAAACCGGAGAGAAACCTATGAATGTGAGTTGCATAGTTCGGAAAGGAAGTACTGCACCGAAGTCTTTATTGGTCGTGGCTGGTATGAGTTCGTGAAGAATAGAAGACTTAGAGCTGGTGATAGGCTTGCATTCATTATTCGCAATCCTCCAGCAATTTTTTTTTTGTGAAAATCTTAAACTGTTGAATGCGACTCATGATTTTGAAGTAGGATGACGTTGTTTGATTGATGTGGGTGGTGAAACTCAAAAGTTTTTTTTTGCTGGCTGTTTCTGTGAAATTTAATGATTAAGTTTGAATATTAGTTGCTGCTTGGTATAATTATGTATGGGTTTTAAACTAAGTGGATGATGTTTAAGTTTGAATGGATGATATGAGTATGTTATTTTAAATATGTTTTGTTAATTTAAGGCTAAGTGTTTCTGATAAGAGAAAGGGTTAAATTGTAATTGTTTCTGATTTGTGTATGGCTGATGCAGAAAGTGTGTTATGTTTTAATTGTCTTAATATGTTAGTGATGATATTGCATAAAATGATGAGTAAAAAATTTGGATACATGAAGTCTGGTTAGTAAAATAGCAGGGACCGTGTGTATAATACTGGAAAATATAGTAGGCCATTAAAATTATTCCGAGACAGTAGTAGTAAGGGTAAAATTAAATAATTAGAGCTATTGAGTGAACAATGGATTATAATATAGGATGATTAAATATAGCAGGCCATTAAAATAATTACGATGCAGTAGTGGTAATAGTAAAATTAAATTAATAGACTAATTTAGTGAATAATGTATTACAATAGAGCATGCCTAAAGTCATGAATCCAAAAAAATGTGTTATAAGAAAACCGAAATAGGAATGTATCAAAATAAAAACAATTAGAGATAACATAATTTGGGACTGTAGTCTGATAACAGAAGCAAAAACACAAAAACTAAATCGAAGACAGTAAGGTTTCCATAGGGCAGATCCAAATCCTTGAATGAAGCCTCCTGCAAAATGAACGATAGTGTCATATAGGACGAAATATAGATGCATGGAATAGTTTTGTATAAAGATTTGAAAGTACCATACCTAGACAACATTGTGAAAAATTTCTTTGAAAACCACATTAGTTGTGTAGTCTAGTGAAACTTTATTTTTGTCATGAATCAATATTTTCAAACCAGCTTTACTTTTGACTCTTGATATTGCTACATAGAGTTGGTCGTGACTGAAAACATCTTTTGGAAAATATAGACTGACGTAGTCTAATGATTGTCCTTGAGATTTGTTTATTGTCATTGGAAAAGAGACAATTATTGGGAAGTGTCGTCGAATAAGCTTGAATGGCCAGGGAGATTGCGATGGAGACATGGACATTCAGGGAATGTAAATAATGTTACCAACATGAGTACCTGAAATAATCTTTGCCTCGATGACATGATTTGCAAGTCTGGTCACTATCAATCTTGTCCCATTACAAAGTCCTTCAGATTGATCTAAATTGCGGATCAACATGATGGTTGTTCCGATCTTTAACTTCAACAAATGGTTTGGAAATCCGAAAGTTTTTAAACAGCTAAGGAATTCAGAAGTCAAATGTTCAAAAGCACCATTATCATTGGCTTCTGATCTGTCTATGGAATCACAACTTAAATACTCTTTTGCATCATCTAAAGGAATAAAACATTTGAATGAGAAAAAAAATAGGTAAAGTTATCTTCAAATAGAAAAAACAAAATATATGAATGAGAAAAAAATAATCAATGTTATGTACGAAGAGGATAGAGTAATGATACTTGCCTGTAATGATATTTGTAATGTAATCATTTATTTCGTCAACTATCTCAATAGTGGATGCCAAAATAGCTCTACTCTGAAGGAAAATTGAATTTGTGTAATTCTCAATTAGATTTGGATATGTAGATGTAACAATCTTATCAATAAGATCCACATAATCGGTTAGCAACAACTCTGCCGGAATTGTTATTTCTGCATAGCCATCATTTGGTTCATTGATTTTTCCATCTCTAACTTGTAAAATCCAGTTAGAGAATTTCTCAATCTCACTTCCATCGTTTGAAACAGACCCGGTTTCCAAACCCATGTTTTTGGTAAGTGTTAGAACCTTGCAATGATCCCAAATATAAGAGGCATTAATACTTGAATGAATGATATCAGACCTAGTTCCTTGTGGTATAACAGGAAGAATCTGTCTAAAATTACCCCCAAATACAACAACTTTTCCACCAAAGATTTTTTCACATGGGTCTTTTCCAACACCCATGATTTCTTTCAAAGACTTGTCAAGTGTTTCAAAGTAAAATTTGTTTGCCATCAGAGCCTTATCCCATATTATTAGCTTTGTGAGTTGTAATAGTCCAGCAAGGTTAGTTTTTTTTTTGCAATGTTACAAAGAGATGATTCCAAACAGGGAACAGGTATTTTGAATCTTGAATGCACTGTTCTACCACCTGGTAACAGTAAACTTGCTATTAAACTTGAAGCAACATTCAAAACAATATCACGCTGTGAACGCAAAGCTGCTGAAAGTGTGTTCCACATGAATGATTTTCGGTTCCACCATAAGCATATAAAAAAGGGTTAATAGTCATTTACCCCCTTGCAATATTGGCAAGTTTTGATTTACCCCCCTTTAAAAAAATAATTTTGGATTTCCCCCCTGAAATTTTGGGATACCCCCCTAAGCATGTAAAAACCAGGGGGGTAAATAAAAAAAATATTTTACAGGGGGGTAATTTTTCTACCTGGGGGGCAAAAGATTTAGAATTTTAAAATTTCAGGGGGGTAATTCAAAATTATGAAGTTCCCCAACTACCCTTTGACATGTCTATAAAAGTACTCACCTAGTAAAGTACTCACCTCCACATGTCGTATAACAAGTTGGCTAAGTAAAAGTAACATTTATGAAGTTCCCCAACTACCCTTTGACATGTCTATAAAAGCTTAAATTTCACTTTAGATTGTGTAGCAGGTATCCAAGTCTCTTAAAGTAAGAAATCAAGTAAGAATGGCAGCAAATCCCATTGAAATATCAAGTGATAGCAGGTTTGCATATGTAACTTTAGCAAAAGGTTTGAACATTATGATCTTTCAATTCGGTTTATATATGTTGTAATATTATTTCGTTGCATATGGTTCCAGCTGGTATGATTCATCCTCAGACAGCTATGAAACCGATGATAGTGATGATGGATATAATAGCGATGGAAACTATACGTGGAGGGTGAAAATCAAGTCTTGAAAAGTTGCGAAGATAAACATTTTGGTTTGTGTCTTTACATGCATGTTACTGTGAAATAGTTGTATACATTTATTTTTATGTTTATAACATGCATACATAAAAGGATTTTATATAGTAATAAATATTTGATGTTGTTTGTCCAGCACTTTCCAAGGAAATGTTCCGAAGAATGCTTGTTATGGAACCAAAGTTATATTGAGATGATAGATCTGGATTTGGGGACCAGATATGATTGTGAAATTTTAAGTGCAAACAGAAATGTGTTTGAGAAGTATATCGTTAGATCTTGGTACAACTTAGTAAGGACAAGAAAACTCAAGAGAGGACACGTGGTATATTTCACTCTAGTTAATCCTCCAGATAGGTTGTATGTTCAAGTTAGGGATAGTTGAATTCACTGTGGTTTTTTATATGGATGGTTGGTTATGTATTTCGTAGTATAAGTTTGTTGATGTGATGAAGTAAGTTGCACTAAGTTGTGTAATAGCATTGGGAGTAGTATTAAGGGATGTTTTATTTAGTTTTATTAAGTAGCAGTAGTTGTACGTGTAGTACAAATGGAAGTAGCATATTGTTTAGTTTGTAATGTTTGTGATATGTCTTATTGGAAGTATTATTATGTAATAGTTATAAAAATGTATTATTGTTATGTGTAGATGTGTTATGGCAATGCATGTCTAATTCTTATTATTAGATAGTGGTTTATAATATTTGAAAGTTAAATGAAGCGTAGAGAAAATAAACCACACGAATGTGAAAATAATTAAAAGTGTTTGGATTAGGAGTTATATATCACATGTTAAAATAAAACATAAGATATGATTAAAATGTAAGATATGAAAAAGTTATAGTGAATGAATATTATTTAGTACCTGTTAATTTTTGAAACAATTCTTGGTATTTTGATGTTTGCTCACAAATATCATATTGCCTTTCATCGTATATCAATCGATTTCCAAGAAAATGCAGGATGTAAGCATCGGGGTATGGCATAGGCTTAAAATCATTCAAGCTTCGTATGTTTTTTTGTAGCTGCATCTCGATCTCTATCAATGTCAATTGTTGTATTTCATGGCCGGTCAAATATAAATCTACAATAAATGGTTAAGCAAAATAAGAAAAAATGGTTATGGCTTATAGAAAATATAGTAATGGATAACTTAGCAAAATAAGTACGGCAGTGTTAAAGTACCTGGATTCATTGCCAATCTTCTCTCCTCATAAAGAATACCGTCAGATAAGTATGTCCAAGTGTTTCGCCAAACATGTTTTGGACGATTCATTGAAGCCGATAACAACATAGTTACAAAAAGCTTTCTCAAGAATACCCCAGACCCCCAGTTGTAAGCCTCCTTTATAGCATCAATCAATTCCTTGTCATCTTGAAGAATTCACAATGCGTAGCATGCCTCTCTAAAACTTGCATGTTTAAAACCGTCAACTATTTTGAGATCATCATAACATGTTGGATCTTTTTTCACTGTTAGCAACATACTCAAGTAATACAAATCACCAGTTATTGGAGGAACCCAAATTAAGTGACCAATTGTATAACCTTTTTTCCTCGGTTTCCATTTTCTGGTTTTTTTTTACGTAAACAAACTTGGACACAAATTGACCATATGTCAATGATTTGGCTTCCTCATATTCTCTATTTGCCGCAATCTATGAAGTAAACATTGACTCTGTCACACTTGCTTTTAGAAGGACATTTCTAATCTGTTCGAAATCTTTATAGTAAACTGAGTGCTCGCCTTCCATGTGAAAGAACAATCATTCTATGACCGGTTTTCTCCCATGGATAGAATAGGAAAAAATTCTCCAACAGGCTTCAATTGGGGAAACGTACCGACAATCAAGGTATTGTTTGATTTCATCAACATCTCCATTACCGGTAGTAGTTGTCGGAATAATAACAATTGAAATTCTATCTGAACCCTTGTTGATGTATTTGAACAGATACTTGATTGAAGTAATTTGGTTGCACCATTCCATTTTTATGTGTGCTTCATATTTCATTAATAAACTTGGGTTGTGTGGGACAACATGACTGCTGTTAAGTTGTATTCCATTCTTTTTGATGGTATGCCCACTTTCTCTTCTTTTATAAATCGGATAACCATCTTGATCAACTATAGTGACATCTTGAAATTTCTTTGGGTAATACTTGGAACATCTTCCATCCTTCATGCATGGACATTTTGGGTTTGCCACACCACACGGACTGTGGACCATGTGGTTTTTCACCAAATCATACAATCTTGGATGTTTCAAAGGATCTGGTACCTCAGCAGAAATAATTTTATCAATGTCACCAGGTGTTGGATATTTGTTGGATGGATCCAAGAATATAAGGATATGACCATGTGGCAAACCTCTTTTTTGGAATTCTATTGTGTACATATCTGTTCAACAAAGAAAACAATTATATCAACGTGTAGCGAGCGATTTTGGACGCGGTTCTTAAGCGCTGGTCGCTCTCTGCGGTTTGAGCTTTGACTACAGGTCGATTCATTTTTTATCCTATTGTGAGCTGAATAAGGAAGGGAAATAGATGTCTCCAATTAACCTTGCTTTGCATACTGAGTTTAAACAGCGGTCTGTTAGGTTACGAATGCTATCAATGTGGGGGGGCCTTTGTACTGGTTATTTGTATTTTTGCCAATACTGTTTTCTTTCTTTTTATCTGGGCAGAAGGTTTCTGGCGGGGAACAAGGATTAGGATATTAGGACTGATGCTTTTTGATAGGTATGTGAGAGTATGAGATTTTGGTTTTTTGTTGATTGTGCTCCCTAAGATATTTTCTTTCGATCTTATGCCTACGTATTCCCGTTTACCGAAACAGGGAAATCAGAGCGTTCGTAGTTCCTCCTATTCTATGGGAGGAAATAGGTGTTTTGGTGTCTTGTTCAAAGCCCGAGACGTGAAGCGAAAGGTGATTTGTATCTTGTTCAAAGCCCAAGATGTGAAGCTGAAAAGTCTATTTGTGTCTTGTTCAAAGCCCAAGACGTGAAGCTGAAGGACCTTGACTTTAGAGAGAATTTGTCATCTCTAAAGAAGGATTTGTCTGTCACAACTGTTTTATAAAGGAGAATTACTTTAACCGGGATACGCGGATCCGACAATGCCATAATTTCCTTTATAGGGTATTTTAACCTGAAGGAGAAGACTTTAACTCAGTGTAGAACAATGCTATCTTTCCTTAGGAATTTCTCATGCTAAAAGAGGGACAGTGGCGTGGATATAGATGATCCAGAGGCTTGCCGCTTACAGCGATTAGATGAAGGTAAAGGAGTTGTTGATGTTCGTGTACTGTGAACGAGGCACAGCTTTGATGCTAAAAGGTTGATTGGATCAACCAGTGGTTTTCTTATACAAAGCCTAAGAGGAGGCTATTGGCCCAACAAGAGGGAGTTTTTATGTGTCTCGTACGAAGCCCGAGAGAGAGGCTAAAAGGGTTGACTCAACATGAGAATCTTTTATACTCAACAAGAGAGTGTTTCTGTATCTCGTACGAAGCCCGAGATGGAGGCTGAAAGGGTTTGACTCAACAAGAGAGTCTTTTATACTCAACAAGAGAGTGTTTTTTGTATCTCGTACGAAGCCCGAGATGGAGGCTAAAAGGGAGATTGGCTCAACAAGAGAGCCTTTATTTGTATCTCGTACGAAGCCCGAGATGGAGGCTAAAAGTTTAACTCAACAAGAGAGTATCTGTATCTCGTACGAAGCCCGAGATGGAGGCTACAAGGTTTGACTCAACAAGAGAGTCTTTGTATCTCGTACAAAGCCCGAGATGGAGGCTATTGTTTATTTGGCTCAATAAGAACCTTTTTGTATCTCGTATAAAGCCCGACATGGAGGCGAAAGGGGTAATTGACTCAACGAGGAAGTCTCTTATGTGTCTCTTACAAAGCCCGAGAGAGAGGCTAAATGTTGTTTGACTCCGCTGGGGAGAATTTTGGTATCTCGTACGAAGCCCGAGATAGAGGCTAAACGTTTGCTTCGCTGGGAAGAATCATTGAACAAAGCCCAAGAGGAGGCTATGGTAACTGTTTCAGTTAAGTGACAGGTCCAGTATACTGATTTTAAAGAGAAAATCAGTTCTTATATGAGCAACACTGTACTCAGGGATTTGATTTGAGGATCAGGGATATTTCCTTCTCTTTGAGGAAACGGGAAATCCAAAGGGTATTGAGACTGTCCGAGTCTGTGGGTTTCCTTCCTATTAAACGAAGAGGTCACTTGAGAATGTCTTTGAGACTCAAGGAAGTTAGACTGTCTGTGTCTAGAGTTTTATCTTTTGTACTATGCTTTGAGAAATAGTAGTAGACTCTATGAAAGGACTGTTCTATGAGGATGACTAGGTTCTGTTCCTATACCTCTAGGAGGTCGTCAGGACAATTTGTACGAAGCCCAAGAGGAGGCTGGAAACTTTTAAGAAGCCGACAGATCCTTGTACTAAGCCCAAGAGGAGGCTAGGATTCCCGGAGGAAGAGATCATTATACGAAGCCTAAGAGGAGGCTGTGAATACTTCTAAGATGCCGTAGGGTCCTTGTACTAAGCCCAAGAGGAGGCGGGGTTGCTTTTAGGAAGCCTGTGGGTCCTTGTACGATGCCCAAGAGGAGGCCGATGCTTTTAAGAAGCCCGTGGGTCCCCAAACCCCGAGAAATTCAAGGCAAACTATTCACAAGGAATAGATCAAGTCAGGAAAGTTCGAGAATTTGGAAGAAACTCGAAGATGCCATTCACAGAGAATACATTCATCTCTGGGAGTAGAGTTTCTTGACAATTCCTAATGAGGACAGCCGAAGAGAAGACTGTATCTGGTGATCCTGTTGGGGATCTAGTTGTCTATTTCTACGAATAAATGAAGCGGCGTCACCTAGTTCTAGACGTAGTTGTCGGGGAAACTCTAAATATCTATACTATTATTACACAGTTGATATGAGTTTATGAAAGAAGACTTACAGCGAAACAGCCCCACAATACAGTTATATATATATGAGTTTGTGAAAGGAGACTTACAGTGAAACAGGCCCACAATACAGTTATATATATATGAGTTTGTGAAAGGAGACTTACAGTGAAGCAGCCCCACAATACAGTTATATACATATGAAAGCGGTAAATGAAAGCGGGTAAACACTTACTCGGTTGTAGAGCTTCCATGCTGTTTGGTTAGTTGTTCAACAAAGAAAGATTGAAAACAACAGTATATTCAAAATCAAAGGAGAAAGTGCTTTGAAAAAGAAAGATTTAGGGCTTACAGCTCAAGGAGAGGCCCAAGGTTTTATTAGTGAGCGCACTGTTGAATTTGTACAGAGGGACTTATACAAGTGACTGAGGCCCAAGAAAGGTTTTCTGTACAAAGGGATGGGTCTTACACTCTCTTAGAGGCCCAAGTGAGTTTTAAGAAAAGAAATGGGTCTTACTACTCGAGGGTAGGCCCAATGGTTAATTTTGAAAAGGGCGACGGTCACGCCGAGATTTTGGAAACACCGTGGGACTTATACAAGTGACTGAGGCCCAAAATTTTGGTATTTACAAAGGGATTGGGTCTTACACTCAATTAGAGGCCCAAAGAGTCTTGAAACATTTGAGTATGATTAAAAATCAAAGAAACCCCAATTTTCACTTTTTAAAAGTAATTTTTCAAAGAAAATTAATAAAAAATGACAAAAAAATCAAATAAGTTTAAATAAACCACTTGTGATTTTTGGTTAAGGTTTGAAAAATGAGATTTTAATCACAAGATGATTTAAAACTTATTTAGTTTTGATTTTCAAGATGAATATTCACTTTTAAAATGTTTAAAAACAATTAAAAATGAATTTATTCACAAAAATACCAACTATATTAAATAAATAATATAAATTTGATTTTTTTGTAGAATAAAATATTTTACTATTTTTGTGATTTTTCAGAAAAAGAACCAATAAAAAATAATCAAAATTGAGGGAGTTATTAATTTTCCAAATTATTAAAAATTAATACGAAAAATGAGAAAATAAAAAAGAGGGGTTGGGTATTACACTCTATTAGAGGCCCAAAGTGTATTTTTGTACAAAAGATGGGGCTTACAACTCAGGGAGATGCCCAAAATATTTTCAGTTTGAAAATGGCGATCGCGCCGAGATTTTTAACGTATCGGGACTTATACAATAGCTGAGGCCCAAAATTGTTTCGTTAAAAAAGGGTTGGGTCTTACACTCTAATAGAGGCCCAAGTGTTTAAAAATGAAAAGAAATGAGACTTACAGCTCAAAGAGAAGCCCAGTTGATTTTCGTTTGAAAATGGCGATCGCGCCGAAGTTTTCTTTTAACGTAGAGGGACTTATACAATAAGTGAGACCCAAAATTGTTTTGGTTAAAAGGGGATTGAGTCTTACACTCTAATAGAGGCCCAAAGAGTTTGAAAAAGATTTGTTAGGGTGAAAATTAAAGAAAACCCCAATTTCATTTTTTAGGCATTTTTCCAAGAAAAATTAAGTAAAAAATGATAAAAATATCAAATAAAAATCATTAAATAATGATTAAAGTTTATGAAAAAAAATATTTTATCAACATAAATATTTAAAATCATTTTGGTTTTAAAAATCAAGAAAAAAAAAGAAATCATTTTAAAAGCATTTAAAACAATATAAAACACTATTTTTAAATATATTAAAAATAATATTTTTTTTTGTGATTTTTTGTGGATTAAAATATTATGGGGTATGAATTGGAAAATGATGATTTTTTGCTATGTAAAAAAAATTGGTTGAGTTTTGAAAATAAAAAGTAAGAAAAAGAGGAAAGATATCAAAATATCATCTCCGAGATTTCTTTTGGGGTAAAAACGAGTACCGAAACTTTAATTTTCAACACGTTTTTTATCAAATTTCAAACACTCATAACTCTCTCAATTTTTATCGGAATCAAAATCCGAAAGTACCTATCTTGACCGATTTTTCGCAAGGAATCTGATGGTATTACTCACGCACATGGAAAATCAACACACAAAACGCAGAAATTAAAACCAAAACTGATATCGTTTTGAAAACAGCGTTCCACGTCGAATTTCCAACACGTGTAACTCTCTCGATTTTTATCCGAATTGAAATCCGAAAAAACCTATATCGACCGATTTTTCGCAAGGAATCCAATGGTATTACTCACGCACACGAAAAATCAACACACAAAACGCAGAAATTAAAACCAAATCTGCTATCATTTTGAAAACATCGTTTCGCGCCAAACTTCCGACGCGCGTAACTCTCTCGATTTTTAACGGAATTAAGATCCGAAAGAGTCTATCTTGACCGATTTTTTGCAAGGAATCCAATGGTATCACACATGCACGCTGAAAATCAACGTACAAAACGCAGCAACAAAAAAACCAAAACTGCGCGTTAGTTGAAAACATCGTTCCGCGTCGAATTTCCGACGCACGTAACTCTCTCGATTTTTAACCGAATCAAGATCCTCAAGAGTCTATCTTGACCGATTTTTTGCAAGAAATCCAATGGTACCGCACATGCACGCTGAAACTCAACGTACAAAACACAGTGATTAAAAAACCAAAACTGATATCGTTTAAAAACATCGTTCCGCGTCGAATTTTCAACACGCATAACTCTCTCGATTTTTAACCGATTCAAGATCCGCAAGATTCTATCTTGACCGATTTTTCGCAAGGAATCCAATGGTATCACTCACGAACACGGAAACTCAACACACAAAATGCAAAAATTAAAAAACCAAAACTGCACGTTGTTTTCGACGCCGTTTCGCGTAAAATTTCCAACGCGCGTAACTCTCTCAATTTTCATCGAAATTGAAATCCGTAAAAACCTATCTTGACTGATTTTTTGCAAGAAATCCAATGGTGTTACTCATGCACACTAAAACTTAATGTACAGAACACATCAATAAAAAAAAATCAGAACTAGATATGATTTTAAAACAACCAAAAATCCACATATAAACATGTTAAAATGCAAACAGTGGGAGGATTACAACATACAAATTATGGACTACATTTTTGCCTCAAGAATTGTTCAATATGATGCATGTATGTGGACAACAAAGGAAAGCATGATTCAAAGAATTCAAGTTGTGGATTTTACCTCTTTTTTGGAGATTGTGGGTAACCTACTAAGTGCTTTGTTCCAGAAATGATTTGATGCTTTGGACAACCTCAAATGACCTCTTAGAAGCTTTTAGGATGGTTGGAATCGGCTGGAAACCTCTGGAGCAAGTTTGCGCACTTTCTCGCGAAATGGTAAAAAACGGCCAAAATGCCAACTCTCTCAAATGGTGTTCCAGATGTGTGGCACCATTTGGGACAGTTCAAGGATGATATTTAGAGTGTGTTTGAGGTTTTATTTGGCTTGGAAAGTGACTGAATCAAGACATGGCTTGAAAAATGCAAAAAAGTGTCATTTTGAGGTTTTGAGAGGTGACTTTGTGATGTTGTGATTACAGGTCACTTTTGATGGTTTGTACAACTTACATATGATATATATGAGGTGTGTGTGTGATTAGTTTGAGTGGAATTGCTCTCTAGCTCAAAAAATCAGAATTTCCTTACTAAAGAAGGCATTTTGGAGTGAAAGAGAGAATTTGAGGAAAGCATCTGTTTGATGGCTTTGGTGTACTCAAACTGAGCACAAATGAGCTCTATTTATAGTAGAGCAAGTTTTTTTTGGGATCCACAGTGAATGGTGGCTGCAGCAGAGGTTTGGCCAATGTTGGCCAATGAAAATCCAAGTCTCCTCTAGCCATTGACTAGAGGTTAGAGCATAGGCTGCTGGTTCCCTAGTTGTTGGAGGAATCTTGACTGAATTCAGTTGGAGGAAGCTCAGTACATGCCACCTCTAAGCATCCATTAAATGCTCCAAACCAAAATTGGAGTTTTGTCCCTCTTTTAGGGATTTCTAGATTTTGGCATGCTTTTTTTGGTTCCTTGGACTTGGGAGGTTCATGGATTAGATCATCCCACTTGGATTTGATCCTTAGATGTGTCCAAACTGATGACAAGGCTTGAAAATTCGTGAGGTGCACAAAATGTGCAAATCTGCCCCTGAAAAATTCAGCCTCAGCAAGGCTTTTTGTAAGATCCATAACTCCCTGCTCGAGTATGCTACATGGACGTTCTAAGACTTTCCGGAAAGCTTAGATGACGTACTTTAACTTTGATGTTTGGCCCTAGACCTGGTTCAACTTGGATCATGGAGAAAAACAGCCTTGAAGTTGGAACATTGTGCTGAAATTACAAGGCAGATTTTGGCTAAATGCTGAAAAATGTCAATTTTAAGTTTTTAGCCATTTTGATCCAAGCATAACTCAAAATCCATGATGAATTGGGATGAAGTGTAGTTGACACTTTTGTAGAGGGCCATGAGGGCTACAAATCCATCTTTGGATGGGAAAAAATGGCTTTGTGGTTTAGGAGTTATGATCCTCCAAAGTTGGTACCCTTGCCACTTTATTCCATAACTTAGAAAAATTTCTAAGTTTTTATGGTTACCCCTTTTACAAGTTATCCCACTTTCTTTGATTTTTCTTGATGAATGATGATTCCAATCACACATTAACATCATTTTAGGGTTAAAAAACCATTTTTATGAAAAATCTCAAAAAGCCAAAGTTTGACTTTTGTGCACAGTTGACTTTTTATCAGATGAATTCCAAACTGTGCGATCCTTTAGGAAATCATGTCCTTGACCTAAATCAAAATTGATGGACATGTTCCATGGGTGTTATAGGGTGTATTTAATCGTGTCCCACGACTTGGGAGCATGTCCTGGTCAAAAGTCAAAGCTACAGTTGACTTTTCTCGCGAAACCCTAACTGTGGTTCAGATGAAATTGAAACTTGTTGCTCAAGCTTCTTGGGTCAATCCATTGTTGCAAATGGATCAACGTGGTATGTTGGAGACCCTCAAATCATGTCTTGAGGTCTTGGCTCATAATTTGTCCCAAAAGTCAACTTAGGGGTGAATTAGGTCAAGAAACCCTAATTCCTGATTTTTGATGTATGCATCCCCTGAGGCTAAATTGACTTGATGATGGGGTTTATGATGTTCCATGGAGCATTTTAGGTTATGCTTTGAAGCATTGGCTCATGCCCAGAGGAAAATTTCCCTCTGGAGGCCCTAGTCAACCAAACCCTAATTTGGTGACACTGGCGATCCTGAGGCTTGATCCACCTAGAAGGGAGCAGCCTTGTGCTTAATCCTTGAAGTGGGAGTCCTCTTGATCCATTGTGGATATTTGAGAGGCTAGATAAGTTGAAGATCATGTCATTCCTTGATTGATCCTTTGTCTAAGAGCTCTGAGAGGGTTTGAAACCCTAGTTTTGATTGTAGTGAATGCTCATCCATCTTTGGGGAGACTAATGAGGTACAAAGGTACATCCATATTGTGCTGATGATTTGCACAATGATGGGAAATCTTAGTGGTCAAAATTTGGGGTATGACAGATGCCCCTATTTAATCTTCTTGGACCCGAAGGTGTGAATGACGAAGGTATTCGGGCATTCGGGGTGCAAGAGGATTAAATATCGGAATACCCGAAATTTTGATGGTGGTTATGAATGGTAGCTTACGCATTCATCTTCTTTAGCTAAGCGAAGATGCTTAGAAAAGGTAAACTTCCCCTCGATCCTGGTTTCCTACCAAGGAACTGGTCTTAGTTTCTGATTTAAACTTCCCCTCGATCCTGGTTTCCTACCAAGGATCTGGTCTCAATTTCTGATATAAACTTCCCCTCGATCCTGGTTTCCTACCAAGGAACTGGTCTCAGTTTCTAAAGTAAACTTCCCCTCGATCCTGGTTTCCTACCAAGGATCTGGTCTTAGTTTCTGATTTAAACTTCCCCTCGATCCTGGTTTCCTACCAAGGAACTGGTCTCAGTTTCTAAAGTAAACCTCCCCTCGATCCTGGTTTCCTACCAAGGATCTGGTCTTAGTTTCTTTTGTCAATAAACTTTCTTGACAAGGAACGCTGTTAGTAGCGGTTTTCCTTCAAACTTCTCGCCGAATTTTCCTGGGGAGATGCCATTTGAGTGGAAAAAGTTTTGATGTCAGACTTGCTGGGGAACCCATTCGTCTGAATTGTAGAGGTACACAAACTTCTCTGTTTTGGAGATGTCATTTGTTGATTCTACTGGGGAAAGCGAGTCTCTTGAGAGACTGTTTTCGTTTGGGGTCTTACACCATACTTTTCTCAGGATCTTTCCGGAGAAATGCCATATGATGGGATCCAATCTTGAGGTACCGATGACCTTTTCATCAGTGGTTTTTTCGGAGAAAAACTGTCGTACCGCCGAATCTCTGATTAAGAGGCTTTTTCTGGGGATCTTCCTTAATCCGGGAAAGCAAGGATATCATCTTCAATGGCGAATAGTGATATTTGTTGAAAGTTTTCTTGTTTCTCAGAGGTTCAAGTTATCAAAGTGGTCAAGGACCATCTCTAATCCAGAGATAAACGAGAGAGAGATTGCTTAGATGATTCACTTCCTAACGAGGAAAGGTCTAACAACTCGATTGAGAGGACTTTTATCACTAGGGGATAAGACCGACTAGAGTGATAGCGATGCAATATGAATGTGAATGCAAATCAATAATGCATGATGTATGTATGTATATGCGGACAAAACTGACGCAACATACAGACTAAAGGATGAACACGACTAGATACTCGGCCACAGTGGGGCATGTAGAAATATCGCTAGTTCAAGATAGCAATTCTACCTTGCTTAGGAGAAATGGTTCCTGTTGGGAGCGACGCTGGTCGGGCTTAGGAGATGAGAACTCGGCCGAGGATGTCAGACGAAACATGGTCTTTGACATTGCTGATCCTTGATTCAGACGTACTGGTCTAGAAGGAGTACTTTGATTCTGCAC
This sequence comes from Lathyrus tuberosus, assembly GCA_022829125.1. Taxonomy (NCBI): domain Eukaryota; kingdom Viridiplantae; phylum Streptophyta; class Magnoliopsida; order Fabales; family Fabaceae; genus Lathyrus; species Lathyrus tuberosus. Next base: position 6,684,154 of record JALAZF010000149.1, read on the forward strand.
TTTGAGGTTCGAACACCTTTGGAGACGCGATTGATGTTCTTTCGATGTTTAACAGTCAAAAGAAATTGCCATCTCTATTTTAAAAAAGCAGAAAATTTTTATCAAGTAAATTCATTTTTGTTTTATTTCAAGAATCGTTGATCATGTTAAAATATCGTTCTGTAAAGCTAAAATAAGTAAGAATTACAAACAAAAGCAAAAAGGCTCAAATTTTATTGATAAGATGGAGATCAGCTAAATGCGTGATTCCAAAGAGTATATACAAAGTTTGAAAATGATAATTTACAGGGAAAAGGGCTTCGTTGAAACATAACGACCACTATCCTTCTACCAAATTTGAACTCGGGACATCCTGAGCTTCTGCCGAAGATGACCTTGACTGGAGTTTTCCTCTGATGGATGTTGTAACTGCTGCTGCTGCTGAGGGACTTGCCTCTGTTGAACATAGTTACTTGCCATTATCCCTAATTTTTGCCTGGATTGTACTATGATGTTTCCAATCCACCGGGATGATTTTTTTTCATGTCTCTAACTTTTGCCTGGATCGCCCTTTCGGGTTTTCAATCCACCGAGACGTTTTTTTTTATTTTAGTTTAGGAGAAGTATTTCTTGACTACATCAACATTCGTGGGGTAGGCAAATTCCTCTCCGTCCATGGTTGCAAGTCTCAAGGCGCCGCCTGAGAAAGCTTTCTTGACCATATAGGGGCCATCATAATTTGGGGTCCATTTGCCCCGAGAGTCAGTGAGAAATGATTGTATCTTCTTGAGCACAAGGTCTCCTTTTCTGAAAACACGAGGTCGGACCTTTTTGTCGAACGCCCTCTTCATTCTTTGTTGATACAACTGACCATGGCATAATGCCGTGATTCGCTTTTCTTCGACCAGATTCAGTTCATCGTGTCGGTTTTGACACCATTCAGCTTCGGTGAGCTTAGCTTCCATCAGTACTCGGATTGATGGGATATCTACTTCGATGGGGAGCACTGTCTCCATGCCATACACTAGAGAGAAAGGGGTTGCCCCTGTTGAAGTGCGGACAGATGTTCGATAACCATGAAGAGCAAAGGGTAGCATCTCGTGCCAGTCTTTGTAGGTTACAACCATCTTTTGAACAATCCTCTTGATGTTCTTATTAGCCGCTTCTACCGCTCCGTTCATCTTGGGTCGGTAGGGAGACGAGTTATGGTGTTCAATCTTGAACTCTGCACACAACTCTTTCATCATCTTATTGTTCAAGTTAGACCCATTATCAGTAATGATCTCGCTTGGAACACCATAACGGCAGATGATATTATTTTTGATAAATTGGACCACCACTTGTCGGGTTACATTAGCGTATGACGCTGCTTCGACCCACTTGGTGAAATAGTCAATGGCTACAAGGATGAACCGATGTCCGTTTGAAGCCTTGGGCTCAATCATGCCAATCATGTCGATTCCCCATATGGAAAAAGGCCACGGGGAAGAAAGAACTTTGAGATGTGATGGTGGTACATGAATTTTGTCGGAGTATATCTGACATTTATGACACCTCCTCATGTACTTGTAGCAGTCAGATTCCATGGTCAACCAGTAGTACCCTGCTCTCAGAATTTTTCTCGCCATTGTGTGTCCGTTGGCATGAGTGCCAAAGGATCCTTCATGAATTTCTTTCATAAGCATGTCTGCTTCTGGTCTGTCTACGCATCGGAGCAAGACCATGTCGAAATTTCTCTTATAAAGTGTATCTCCACTCAGGAAGAAGCTGACTGCTAGTCTTCTGAGGGTCTTTCTGTCTTTTCTGGATGCCCCAGGTGGGTATCCTTGTTTCTGAAGGAAGCATTTGATATCGTGATACTAAGGTTTGTCGTCTATGACTGCTTCAATCGTGAAGATGTAAGCGGGCCGTTCAAGGCGCATGATGTCGATCTTAGGTATATCATTCCATTGACCTACACTAATCATGGAAGAGATAGTGGCTAATGCATCAGCCATGTGATTCTCTTCACGAGGGATATGATGAAACTCGATTCTATTGAAGAAGGGTAACAACCTTCTTGCATATCCTTGTAAGGAATCAATCCTGATTGGTATGTGTTCCAATCTCCTGTGATCTGATTGATAACCAGAGCTGAGTCGCCATATACATCCAAGTTCTTGATCCTTATGTCGATCGCTTCTTCGAGACCCATAATACAAGCTTCGTATTCGGCCTAGTTGTTCGTACACTTGAACGTAAGTTGAGCGGTGAAAGGAATGTGGGTACCCTGAGGGGTAACAATGATTGTCCCAATTCCGTTTCCATAATGATTAACTGCTCCGTCAAAGATAAGTCCCCATTGGGAACCTGGTTCTGGCCCTTCACTGGGTAACGGTTTATCGTAGTCTTTCATCTTTAGATACATGACATCTTCGTCTGGGAAGTCAAACCCGATTGATTCTTGATCGTCAATCGGTTGATGAGCCAAATGATCGGCTAAAATACTTCCCTTAACGGCTTTCTGAGCGTGGTACTCTATGTCATATTCTGATAATAGCATTTGTCAACGGGCAATTCTTCCCGTAAGAGCAGGTTTTTCGAAAACGTACTTGATTGGATCCATTTCGGAGACCAACCAAGTAGTATGACGAATCATGTACTGGCGAAGATGTTTGGCTGCCCAAGCCAAAGCACAGCAAGTTTTCTCAAGCATCATGTACCGAGTCTCGCAGTCGGTGAATTTCTTGCTTAGATAGTAAATGGCAGACTCTTTCCTTTTAGTTTTATCTTGTTGGCCAAGTACACATCCCATCGAGTCCTGTAGGACTGTGAGGTAAATGATCAGTGGTCTTCCTTCCACTGGAGGTGATAGGATCGGCGGATTCAACAGATATTCCTTAATACTGTCAAAGGCGGTTTGGCAATCTTCTGACCAAACGCAATCCTAGTTCTTTTTCAGTAATTTGAAAATCGGCGCACATGTCGCGGTCATAAGGAATATGAATCTGGAGATGTAGTTCAAACGTCCCAGGAATCCTCTGACTTGTTTTTTAGTTTTCGGAGAAGGCATTTCTTGAATGGCCTTGACCTTGTCAGGATCAACCTCAATTCCTTTCTGGCTGACGATGAACCCTAAGAGTTTCCCTGAACGGACACCGAAGGTGCATTTGTTGGGATTCAAGCAGATTTTGTATTTTCTCAACCGCTCGAATAGTTTTGATAGGTGGGTCACATGCTCCTTTTCTGTTCTAGATTTAGCAATCATATCATCGACATATACCTCGATTTCTTTGTGTATCATGTCATGAAACAGAGTAGTCATGGTCCTTTGATAGGTTGCCCCTGCATTCTTCAAACCGAACGACATTACCTTGTAACAAAAGGTACCCCATGGGGTAATGAACGAAGTTTTCTCCATGTCTTTCGGCGCCATTTTGATTTGATTATAGCCCGAGAATCCATCCATGAAGGAGAAAACTTTGAACTTTGTTGTACTGTCAACCAGCATGTCAATGTGTGGTAAAGGAAAGTCGTCCTTTGGACTTGCCTTGTTCAGATCCCTGTAATCAACACACATTCTGACCTTTCCGTCCTTTTTGGGAACGGGTACGATGTTGGCTAACCATTGAGGATATTCTGATGTGGTGAGGAAACCCGCGTCAATTTGTTTCTGTACCTCCTCCTTGATTTTGATGGCCATGTCCGGGTGAGTTCGTCTCAACCTTTGCCTTACTGGCGGACATTCCGATCTTAACGGTAAGTGATGTTCCATGATGCTGGTATCCAACCCTGGCATATCCTGATAGGACCAAGCGAACACATCGGGGAATTCTTTGAGAAGCTTTATCAAACCCTCTCTGGCAGTTGAACTGAGCAGTGCCCCAATCCTGATTTCTTTTCTCTCTTTTTCTGAACCCAAGTTTACCGTTTCCAACGGCTCTTTGTGAGGTTCAATGGACCTTTCCTCTTGTCTGAGTAGTCGGGAGATCTCTTCTGGAATTTCATTGTCAACTTCTTCTTCAGACTCGAATACCGAGAATTCAAAGTTAGGAGAAGGCATCAGATCGTATGTTTCAACTGGGTGTAAAACAAGCAATCTGCATGACGTGATGATTCGTGTTTAGAAGAGATAGAGAAAATGTAAGTGTGTGTAGTGTATTTATTTTACTGCTTGTTTTTATTTTTAAATGTTTTTTAGGATTACCATTCTCTGAAAAAGCAAAAAGAGAAAACAGCAATAAATGCGGAAATTACAGAACGACGTTATTTTATTAATGAACAAGTCGATCCTTGAAACTACAGCCCTATAAAACAAAACTTTGTCGCTTTGGGCTAAGCGAAGAGGGATATTTACAGAAAGCGAGCCCTATCAAAACATCCGTTTCACCTGGGCAGGGTGAAAGGTTAAAGATGGCAATTACTTTGACTGGTGAACGGCCTTCGGAACATCGACAACAACCCATTGGCGGTGAACTCCTCGGTGAATCACAAAGTCTGGCACCTTCCTTGATTTGTCTTCAGAAATGAAGCTGATTTCTGGTGGAGCAGGATCATTGGAATCTGTCTCCCAAGCAGAGTTGTCGTAGGAGGATACCTCTGTTGTATTCTGCAGAGTATTGGTGCTCTCAGTTGTATCTCCCCATCCAGTTGGTTGGATATCTTCGAGCCTGATACGAGAGCTTTCGGGAGCGGTGTACTTGACCATATAGTCGTATTTTCCACTTGGTTCTCCCAGAGTGTCCCAAACCTCTTTGGAACTGGAGGAGTTATCTCTCTCGATGACGTTGACCTCAGGGAAAACATAGTTGAAGAATTCTAGTCCTACAAATGTTACAAATTCATCGTCGTGCTGGGTATTTTCAAGATAACCTGGGTGTTGATCCCATGACATGGTGGGGACGCAGGTATTCTGTTCAATGATGGTCAGCTGATTTTCATTGTTCGGCTAACTCTCTTGCCCCAAGTTTCCTGGGTAAGGCTGCCACATTGGCAGACCATCCATTGGGCCATAGTAGGTGTAGTCAAAATTATCTTTCATCGGAGTGTCTTCCTCTAATGAATTTGGCGGAGCGCGACATCCTTCCAGATCACAATCTCCATATATCATTTCGACATCTGATCTTGGTATAAATCTCGGACTTTCTGTAGGAAAGCAAAAAGGCATAGGCACCTCTTCCTGAGACATATAACCGTCCTTGTTAAGGTAGGACTTCCATTCTTCATCTGTGTCAGAGGGATCTTCCTCATTGATAGCATGAACTATCTGAGACACTGGGTGAAGGAAACCTCCACTGTGGAAGAAGTTTTGAAGGGGATGAAGACTTTCGCTGTTGGCAGCTGTCTGGGTATAGGTTGCAGAAAAACCAAGACCCTTCTTTGTTTTATTGTCAGTGGGAATGACAAGCTGTCCCCATCCTGTCGTATTGGTACTCTCGACTGCTTTGATAGCATCGTTGTATGAGGAAATCGAGGTTCCTCTTTTGAAATGATTGTCCTTGCTCACCGGCAGTGCTTGGAACTGAGTTCCAATAACCTCCTCGGGTTCTATACCAGTAGATGATGACAAGTTACTCACAAGCAAGGCTTGTTCCCCACAAACCTTGACAAGCTGATCGTTCTGAACGAATTTTAGCTTTTGGTGGAGGGTCGAAGTGACCGCTCCAGCCTGATGTATCCAAGGTCTTCCTAATAAACAACTATATGTTTCCCGGATGTCCATGACCTGGAAAGTGACTTGGAAAGTGTGAGGACTAATAGTTATGGGAAGATCAACTTCGCCGATAACCATTTTTCTGGATCCGTCGAATGCTTTAACGACGACCTCGCTGACTCTCATCGGAGGGCCTTTGAATGATAATTGCATCAAAGTGGACTTCGGCATAACATTCAGGGCTGACCCTGTGTTTACCAGTACGCTGGCCAATGCATCGCCCTGGCAGTTAACTATGATATTGAGCGCCATGTTATGACGACGACCCTCTTCAGGTAATTCCTCATCACTAAATCCCAAATTATTGCAGGAAGTGATGTTAGAGACAATGCTATCGAATTGTCTGATTGTTACATCCTGTTCCACAAAGGCTTGCTCTAAGACTTTCTGTAGAGCCTCCCTATGCACTTCTGAACTGAGTAACAGTGATAATACTGAGATCTTTAAAGGAGTCTGTAACAGTTGATCAATAATGTTGTATTCACTCCTTTGGATGAGCTTCAACATCTCATCATCATTTTTCAAAAGGTCGGGATTACTGGATTGATCGGCTGGTGGATCAGGAGTTTCTGTCTGAAGTTCCTTTTCCTTGTTAGGTTCTCCAACTCCTCGGTTGAAGATTCTACCGCTCCGTGTTACACGACTGATGTCTGCAATGTTCACAACGGAGGGTAATGGAATTTCCTTTCCATTCTCGACTATTGTTGCACCGTATTTGTAAGGGATAGCCTTAGTTGATTCATACGGTAGTGGTCCCGGTAGATAGATGACTATGGGAACCTTCTGATTTTTCTGACCATCATAAGTGATCTCGATTCGTTCCCGGTTGGGAACTTTAGATTCGTCAAGTAGAGGAATAATGGCAAAAACATCCCTGGTCCTGTGATGACCAGAGATCGTGACAACATCCTCAACTTGCTCGGCAAGGTAGTTCGGCGGCCAGTCGATGGGTCCAGAACCCGGATATGGGCGAATCTCTCCACGCTCCACCTGGCCCTGAAGAGCTGCTCTCACAAGGTAACACCCTTGGTTACTTTCCGAACAGACGCTACAACGGTCGTAATTGTGTGGTGGCACCTGGCCACGCCCACTTTGAATGCAATGTAACCTTACTAGGTTAGCTTCCACAGATCGGACATCCTGATTTTGACGACGAGTAGGATTCCTGTTACTGATACTAATTTGCTGAGTATCTTCATCCATATAAATTGGCATCCGCCAGTGATTTAACAAATGTTGAAGTGCCTCCTGGACAAGGGTACAACCCCGATCGTTTTTGCAACCTGCTTTACAACTTTGATAGTCGTGTGATATTAAGAATCCGAGTCGGACCTACTTAGCATGTAACTCTACCAGGTTGGTATTCATCACGCGAATATCGAAGATTTGAACCATATTGATCTGATAAGGGTTCCTATCATGGTAGTCTTGGATCCATCCATGATCCATCTGACGCTGGAGGGCTTCTTGTATGAAAGAGCATCCCTGTTTATTTACCGAGCAAATCAGACAGGAACTGTAATCATGTCGCGGCAGATTATGATACTGGCTTTTCCTTGAGTGCATTGCCACCAAGTTGACATTCATCACACGGATTTCGTGGTGCTGAATGACGTTAGAATTCGTGTAAACCATGTTAACTCCACGAACTCGGTGCTCTTGGATCCATCCGAGATCCATTTGTTCCTGTAGAGCTGCTTGCACCACCGAACATCCTTGATTGTTTTTAGAGCAGATATCACACTGGTGATAATTATGAGGTGGCACATGGCCATATCCACTCTGTCTACAATGCATCTTAACCAGATTGGTCTTTAACAAGAGTACATCGTGAATTTGATAGACATTGTTAGTCTCTTTCTCAATCAGATTGACTGCAGCTTTCTCATGTTGAGGCAACGGGTTCGTGAGAACATTGGGATTCGTATCTTTGAAAGATAAGAGCCCGCTCCTAACAAGCTTTTGCACGTCGGACTTGAAATTGAGATAAGTCTCTATGTTATGCCCTAATCCTCCTTGATGATAAAGGCATGTCTGATCCACCTTAAACCAAAAAGGCGGATTTTCCGGTACTGTAAGAGGAGACTTAGTCTGGATGTACCCCTTAGCCAGTAGTAACGGAAATAATTCTGTGTACAACATGGGTATAGGATCAAACCCTGATGGTCGTGTTGCACGGTTGTTATTGTATGGAGGACGAGCCTGCTGAAGAGGTTGTTGTGTCCTTTGCTGATCAGGTTGGCTTTGCGCAACCTGAGGTTGATACGTAGGAATAGGCGCAGTGTTGATAGCAGGAGTTACAACTGCTACTGGTTGATAACGTCTCCTTTGCTTTCCGAGAGAGATATTCCCAATATCTTGCTCTTTTTTCTTAGGGAGAGCACTACCGTATTTTTTAGTACCGCTCGTCGATCCAGTGTCTTTTACCAAACATCCTTCTCGGACGGCTTCCTCAAGACGTACGCCCATGCCGACCATCTCGGTGAAATCACTGGGTGCGCTGGCAACCATTCGGTCATAGTAAAATGAGCTTAAGGTCTTTAAAAAGATCTTTGTCATCTCTTTTTCCTCAAGAGGTGGACAAATTTGAGCGGCAATTTCACGCCACCTTTGAGCATACTCCTTAAAGGTTTCCTTGTCCTTTTGTGATATTGATCTGAGTTGATCTCTGTCGGGTACCATGTCCAAATTGTATTTGTATTGTTGGACGAAGGCAGTGCCAAGATCTCTGAAAGTGCTGATCGTAGCACGGTTTAAACCCATGTACCATTTGAGTGCGGCACCGGTTAAACTATCCTGGAAGTAGTGAATCAGTAGGTCCTAATGCTCCGTCAGAGCTGACATCCGCTGAGCGTACATCACCAGATGGCTTTGAGGGCAAGAATTACCCTTGTATTTTTCAAAGTCGGGCACTTGGAATTTGTGAGAAACTTCACATTGGGGACCAAGCAGAGGTCTGCGGCGTCCTTTCCAAATAAATCCTGACCGCGAATGGCTTGCAGCTCCTTCTGCATTTCCAGGAACTGCTCCTGGAATTCATCCATTCTGTCAAACATAGTTTCCTTTTTACCAGAAGGTATTGGTGGAATTTGTCCTTCCGGGACAGTGTGCACCACAGGGGGTGGTACCGTGACTATGGCAATAAATCTTGGCATCTCCCGAAGTTTGTAACCTTCAGGAGTCTTCAGTATGCCCTTGGCATCTTCGCTCTCCTGAAGTTTGTAACCTTCAGGTCCAGCGGCTTCTGTTGAGATTCCCTGATCTTCAGTGATCGGCGGAACATATCCTTCCGGGATATAGTTAACAGGCATGCCCCAAGGACGATCTTTTGGTATCTGATACCTAGGATCATACTTCTCCACTATGGGCATTGAGGTGATCTCTGAGATCACAGTTCTTTGTAGCTGAGATTCTACCATAGCTTGCATGTCGTTACAAAGCTTTCTCATATCCTCTCTCAGAGCGTCGACCACTTCTTTCAATTCTCTATTTTCTTCTTCAAGATCATCCATCTTTTTCTGACGATTAGCCCGAGTATTGTACGAATGAGAGAGTTTGACTCTAGAACCGAGACACAAACGTGAGAATGATGAATGCAATGATTATATTAATTGTTCTTTTGGTTTAATCAAAATAAACTTCGACAATTAGATTGCAAATATCAAACAGTGGGGAAACCCCTTTTTATTGAATTCCAAAGGATTACAGAAATGGAAATACAGTAGATTACAAGATGCGGAAACAGAAACCTAAGCTAATGGATCCCGAGTCCTCTCTGAGGAGAAACCGGGTGCTGATTCTGATATCTTCCTTTTCTTTGACCGGGGCTCTTGAGCCGTTGTCGGGTTGTCATTCCTTTTCCAGGTGAAAGGAGTGAGCAAATTTCTTTGGTCATCCTGATTATCCACAGCATGTTGCTCCAAAATTTCAATCAGAGCATCTTTCTCTTTCAGTAATTGCTGTATTTTGATGCACTCTACGTCGAGGGTGCGGTACTTGTTCTTCCAAGACCTCCTCTCCTTTTGAACTTTGTTAAGAGTAACCTGAAGCTTTTCAGTTTCCGTCATGAAGTACATGACAGATTCCCTCGGTGGAAGAATCCCGTAACGAGGATAAGGCATCTTTAGCTTGAGAGCTCTAGTTTGTACCCAGTGGAGATAAGGCTCCACCGAGACACAGTCCGGTTTTCCTAGAAACTCCCGTCCTTTCTTATGAACATGTTTCCAAGCGTGCACTATTTCCATCTTTAGTGCTCTGTCACTTTCTCCTTCCTTGAAGAAAAGACCTTCCAGATGAACACCCAGTGGGATGTGTCTCATTGGGTATCCAAATTGACGGTGAACCAATATCGGGTGATAGTTGATTCCTCCTTTAGTTCCTATGAGGGGTACGTTGGGGAAGTTTCCACAACGATCAATGATTCTGATTCCCTCAAAAATCCTATTACACCAATCTATATCAGAGTTGGTGAGAGACATGATCTTCTACGACCAACGTAAGGCACTCTCGCAATCCCAAAAAGCAGCAGACTTGGTTAAGTGGGAAATAAACCATTTATAAAGCAGAGGTACACAACATGTGATCTCCCCTCCGCTGTACAAATTTCCCAAGTGTACAGAATGATACGCATCTGCGAGCAAAGTCGGCACAGGATTTCTAATGAGAAAAACCTTAATGGCGTTAATATCAACGGAATTATTAATGTTGGGGAACAAAAATAACCCGTAGGTGAGTAAGACAAAGACGCTTTCAAAAGTAGTCACGTTCCCGATACTGGCGAAGTACAGGGCTTTCTTTGTCAAGAACTGGGCTGGCAAACCTTGGATGCCACCCTTAGCGGTCATGTGAGTCCTGACCTCAGACTCATCCAAATGAATTGCTCTTGCAATAGTCTGATTCTTTGGAATTTCTTCCAGTCCAGAAAATGGAGCTCGATCTGTAATGTGTAGATCGATCAGATGAGAATACTCCTCCAGCGTTGGTTCTAGCTGGTAATCCGGGAATGTGAAACAGTGATAAACTGGATCATAAAACTGAATGAGCGCATCCATGATTCCCTCAATCACATGGACTCTTAACAGTGGTAGCAAACCTCCGTGCTTGGCTCTGAAAACCTCTGGGTTAGTGACCGTCCTTGCTAACCTTCTCAAATCTCCTAGTTTTGGAACCTTGAAGGTGTACGTATGAGTTCTCCTTCTACCGAAATCCATTAGCGTAATCCTCTTCTCTGATATTTGCAATCACAGTCTTAGTTTAATTTGAAAAACAGAGAGACTAGAAGAGAAGTTTTTTGAATGTTTTAATGTTTTATTAAATGAATGCATGAATGCAGCACACAAAAACATAGAAAAAACATGGGGTCAAAGGGTCGTTGTCATGAAGTCAAGGCTCTACCCATCCCCAAAGGTTTATACTAAGGTGATTTTTGTACCTGTACTCATTATAATCAGCTCCTCCCAGGAAAGCAAAACAACAAGCGGATCGCCAGTGAGTTGTAGAGCAATCTTAGAGTAAGTGCCATTCACCGAGAATAGATCACCAGCCTCAAATGAGGGTAGTATCGCGTAACAACTATTTTCGATAGTTTCCGCACCACGAAAGGGTTTGGCTCCTCAGCTTCTCAGGCATCACAACTGACCCATTGTCTAGGTGAGAGAATGGTTACATTAGGATGCCTCCACTGAGGTTGATGGTCGACCCCGTCGCCATCACTTATCTTAAGTGTATACTCAATCTCACCACATGCGGCATCACACGCATTCCTAGTAGCAGAAAAATAAACACATATTCAATTAGGAAAAGCAGTATATATATTTGTCCTAAACATCCTAGACTTATAAAGCTAAGAATCCTAAGTTCCTGACAGAAATGGCTCCCCGGCTGAGTTACCACTCTGTAGTTTCTACACAAGGAAAACAGAAAGAAAGAAAGAAAGGCCCCAAGGTGGGCGCCATTTTTCTGTAGCGAGCGATTTTGGACGCGGTTCTTAGGTGCTGGTCGCTCTCTGCGGTTTGAGCTTTGACTACAGGTCGATTCATTTTTTATTCTATTGTGAGCTGAATAAGGAAGGGAAATAGATGTCTCCAATTAACCCTGCTTTGCATACTGAGTTTAAACAGCGGTCTGTTAGGTTACGAATGCTATCAATGTGGGGGGCCTTTGTACTGGTTATTTGTATTTTGGCCAATACTATTTTCTTTCTTTTTACCTGGGCAGAAGGTTTCTGGCGGGGAACAAGGATTAGGATGTTAGGACTGATGCTTTTTGATAGGTATGTGAGAGTATGGGATTTTGGTTTTTTGTTGATTGTGCTCGCTAAGATCTTTTCTTTCGATCTTATGCCTACGTATTCCCGTGTACCGAAACAGGGAAATCAGAGCGTTCGTAGTTCCTCCTATTCTATGGGAGGAAATGGGTGTTTTGGTGTCTTGTTCAAAACCCAAGACGTGAAGCGAAAGGTGATTTGTATCTTGTTCAAAGCCCAAGATGTGAAGCTGAAAAGTCTATTTGTGTCTTGTTCAAAGCCCAAGACGTGAAGCTGAAGGGCCTCGACTTTAGAGAGAATTTGTCATCTCTAAAGAAGGATTTGTCTGTCACAACTGTTTTATAAAGGAGAATTACTTTAACCGGGATACGCGGATCCAGCAATGCCATAATTTCCTTTATAGGGGATTTTAACCTGAAGGAGAAGACTTTAACTCAGTGTAGAGCAATGCTATCTTTCCTTAGGAATTTCTCATGCTAAAAGAGGGACATTGGCGTGGATATACATGATCCAGAGGCTTGCCGCTTACAGCGATTAGATGAAGGGAAAGGAGTTATTGATGTTTGTGTACTGTGAACGAGGCACAACTTTGATGCTAAAAGGTTGATTGGATTAACTAGTGGTTTTCTTATACAAAGCCTAAGAGGAGGCTATTGGCCCAACAAGAGGGAGTTTTTATGTGTCTCGTACGAAGCCCGAGAGAGAGGCTAAAAGGGTTGACTCAACATGAGAATCTTTTATACTCAACAAGAGAGTGTTTCTGTATCTCGTACGAAGCCGGAGATGGAGGCTGAAAGGGTTTGACTCAACAAGAGAGTCTTTTATACTCAACAAGAGAGTGTTTTTTGTATCTCGTACGAAGCTCGAGATGGAGGCTAAAAGGGAGATTGGCTCAACAAGAGAGCCTTTCTTTGTATCTCGTACGAAGCCCGAGATGGAGGCTAAAAGTTTGACTCAACAAGAGAGTCTCTGTATCTCGTACGAAGCCCGAGATGGAGGCTACAAGGTTTGACTCAACAAGAGAGTCTTTGTATCTCGTACAAAGCCCGAGATGGAGGCTATTGTTTATTTGGCTCAATAAGAACCTTTTTGTATCTCGTATAAAGCCCGAGATGGAGGCGAAAGGGGTAATTGACTCAACGAGGGAGTCTCTTATGTGTCTCGTACAAAGCCCGAGAGAGAGGCTAAATGTTGTTTGACTCCGCTGGGGAGAATTTTGGTATCTCGTACGAAGCCCGAGATGGAGGCTAAACATTTGCTTCACTGGGAAGAATCATTGAACAAAGCCTAAGAGGAGGCTATGGTAACTGTTTCAGTTAAGTGATAGGTCCAGTATACTGATTTTAAAGAGAAAATCAGTTCTTATATGAGCAACACTGTACTCAGGGATTTGATTTGAGGATCAGGGATATTTCCTTCTCTTTGAGGAAACGGGAAATCCAAAGGGTATTGAGACTGTCCGAGTCTGCGGGTTTCCTTCCTATTAAACGAAGAGGTCACTTGAGAATGTCTTTGAGACTCAAGGAAGTTAGACTGTCCGTGTCTAGAGTTTTATCTTTTGTACTATGCTTTGAGAAACAGTAGTAGACTCTATGAAAGGACTGTTCTATGAGGATGACTAGGTTCTGTTCCTATACCTCTAGGAGGTCGTCGGGACAATTTGTACGAAGCCCAAGAGGAGGCTGGAAACTTTTAAGAAGCCGACGGGTCCTTGTACTAAGCCCAAGAGGAGGTTAGCATTCCCGGAGGAAGAGATCATTATATGAAGCCTAAGAGGAGGCTGTGAATACTTCTAAGAAGCCGTAGGGTCCTTGTACTAAGCCCAAGAGGAGGCGGGGTTGCTTTTAGGAAGCCTGTGGGTCCTTGTACGATGCCCAAGAGGAGGCCGATGCTTTTAAGAAGCCCGTGGGTCCCCAAACCCCGAGAAATTCAAGGCAAGCTATTCACAAGGAATAGATCAAGTCAGGAAAGTTCGAGAATTTGGAAGAAACTCAAAGATGCCATTCACGGAGAATACATTCATCTTTGGGAGTAGAGTTTCTTGACAATTCCTAATGAGGACAGCCGAAGAGAAGACTGTATCTGGTGATCCTATTGGGGATCTAGTTGTCTATTTCTACGAATAAACGAAGCGGCGTCACCTAGTTCTAGACGTAGTTGTCGGGGAAACTCTAAATATCTATACTATTATTACACAGTTGATATGAGTTTATGAAAGATGACTTACAGCGAAACAGCCCCACAATACAATTATATATATATGAGTTTGTGAAAGGAGACTTACAGTGAAACAACCCCATAATACAGTTATATATATATATATATGAGTTTGTGAAAGGAGACTTACAGTGAAGCAGCACCACAATACAGTTATATACATATGAAAGCGGTAAATGAAAGCGGGTAAACACTTACTCGGTTGTAGAGCTTCCATGCTGTTTGGTTAGTTGTTCAACAAAGAAAGATTGAAAACAACAGTATATTCAAAATCAAAGGAGAAAGTGCTTTGAAAAAGAAAGATTTGGGGCTTACAGCTCAAGGAGAGACCCAAGGTTTTATTAGTGAGCGCACTGTTGAATTTGTACAGAGGGACTTATACAAGTGACTGAGGTACAAGAAAGGTTTTCTGTACAAAGGGATGGGTCTTACACTCTCTCAGAGGCCCAAGTGAGTTTTAAGAAAAGAAATGGGTCTTACTACTCGAGGGTTGGCCCAATGGTTAATTTTGAAAAGGGCGACGGTCGCGCCGAGGTTTTGGAAACACCGTGGGACTTATACAAGTGACTGAGGCCCAAAATTTTGGTATTTACAAAGGGATTGAGTCTTACACTCAATTAGAGGCCCAAAGAGTCTTGAAACATTTGAGTATGATTAAAAATCAAAGAAACCCCAATTTTCACTTTTTAAAAGTAATTTTTCAAATAAAATTAATAAAAAATGACAAAAAATCAAATAAGTTTAAATAAACCACTTGTGATTTTTGGTTAAGGTTTGAAAAATGAGGTTTTAATCACAAGATGATTTAAAACTTATTTAGTTTTGATTTTCAAGATGAATATTCACTTTTAAAATGTTTTAAAAACAATTAAAAATGAATTTATTCACAAAAATACCAATTATATTAAATAAATAATATAAATTTGATTTTTTTTAGAATAAAATATTTACTATTTTTGTGATTTTTCAGATAAAAAAACCAATAAAAAATAATCAAAATTGAGGGAGTTATTAATTTTCCAAATTATTAAAAAATAATATGAAAAATGAGAAAATAAAAAAGAGGGGTTGGGTCTTACACTCTATTAGAGGCCCAAAGTGTATTTTTGTACAAAAGATGGGGCTTACAACTCAGAGAGAGGCCCAAAATATTTTCAGTTTGAAAATGACAATCGCGCCGAGATTTTTAACGTATCGGGACTTATACAATAGCTGAGGCCCAAAATTGTTTCGTTAAAAAAGGGTTGGGTCTTACACTCTAATAGAGGCCCAAGTGTTTAAAAATGAAAAGAAATGGGACTTACAGCTCAAAGAGAAGCCCAGTTGATTTTCGTTTGAAAATGGCGATCGCGCCGAAGTTTTCTTTTAACGCAGAGGGACTTATACAATAAGTGAGGCCCAAAATTGTTTTGGTTAAAAGGGGATTGGGTCTTACACTCTAATAGAAGCCCAAAGAGTTTGAAAAAGATTTGTTAGGGTGAAAATCAAAGAAAACCCCAATTTCATTTTTTAGGCATTTTTCCAAGAAAATTTAAGTAAAAAATGATAAAAATATCAAATAAAAATCATTAAATAATGATTAAAGTTTATGAAAAAAAATATTTTATCAACATAAATATTTAAAATCATTTTGGTTTTAAAAATCAAGAAAAAAAAGAAATCATTTTAAAAGCATTTAAAACAATATAAAACACTATTTTTAAATATATTAAAAATAATATTTTTTTTTGTGATTTTTTGTGGATTAAAATATTATGGGGTATGAATTGAAAAATGATGATTTTTTGCTATGTAAAATAATTGGTTGAGTTTTGAAAATAAAAAGTAAGAAAAAGAGGAAAGATATCAAAATATCATCTCCGACATTTCTTTTGGGGTAAAAACGAGTACCGAAACTTTAATTTTCAACACGTTTTTTATCAAATTTCAAACACTCATAACTCTCTCAATTTTTATCGGAATCAAAATCCGGAAGTACCTATCTTGACCGATTTTTCGCAAGGAATCCGATGGTATTAGTCACGCGCACGGAAAATCAACACACAACGCAGAAATTAAAACCAAAACTGATATCGTTTTGAAAACATCGTTCCGCGTCGAATTTCCAACACGCGGAACTCTCTCGATTTTTATTCGAATTGAAAACCGAAAAAAACCTATATCGACCGATTTTTCGCAAGGAATCCAATGGTATTACTCACGCACACGAAAAATCAACACACAAAACGCAGAAATTAAAACCAAATCTGCTATCGTTTTGAAAACATCGTTTCGCGCCAAACTTCCGACGCGCGTAACTCTCTCGATTTTTAACGGAATTAAGATCTGAAAGAGACTATCTTGACCTATTTTTTGCAAGGAATCCAATGGTATCGCACATGCACGCTGAAAATAAACGTACAAAATGCAGCAACAAAAAAAACCAGAACTGCGCGTTAGTTGAAAACAACGTTCCGCGTCGAATTTCCGACGCACGTAACTCTCTCGATTTTTAACCGAATCAAGATCCGCAAGAGTCTATCTTGACCGATTTTTTGCAAGGAATCCAATGGTACCACACATACACGCTGAAACTCAACGTACAAAACACAGTGATTAAAAAACCAGAACTGCTATCGTTTAAAAACATCGTTCTGCGTCGAATTTTCAACACGCGTAACTATCTCGATTTTTAACCGATTCAAGATCCGCAAGATTCTATCTTGACCGATTTTTCGCAAGGAATCCAATGGTATCACTCACGCATACGGAAACTCAACACACAAAATGCAGAAATTAAAAAACCAAAACTGTACGTTGTTTTCGACGTCGTTTCGCGTAAAATTTCCAACGCGCGTAACTCTCTCAATTTTCATCGGAATTGAAATCCGTAAAAACCTATCTTGACTGATTTTTTGCAAGGAATCCAATGGTGTTACTTATGCACACTAAAACTTAATGTACAGAACACATCAATAAAAAAAAATCAAAACTAAATATGATTTTAAAACAACCAAAAATCCACATATAAACATGTTAAAATGCAAACAATGGGAGGATCACAACATACACATTATGGACTACATTTTTGCCTCAAGAATTATTCAATATGATGCATGTATGTGGACAACAAAGGAAAGCATGATTCAAAGAATTCAAGTTGTGGATTTTACCTCTTTTTTGGAGATTTTGGGCAACCTACTAAGTGCTTTGTTCCAGAAATGATTTGATGCTTTGGACAACCTCAAATGACCTCTTAAAAGCTTTTAGGATGGTTGGAATCGGCTGGAAACCTCTGGAGCAAGTTTGTGCACTTTCTCGCGAAATGGTCAAAAACGGCCAAAAGGCCAACTCTCTCAAATGGTGTTCCAGATGTGTGGCACCATTTGGGACAGTTCAAGGATGATATTTAGAGTGTGTTTGAGGTTTTATCTGGCTTGGAAAGTGACTGAATCAAGACATGGCTTGAAAAATGCAAAAAAGTGTCATTTTGAGGTTTTGAGATGTGACTTTGTGATGTTGTGATTACAGGTCACTTTTGATGGTTTGCACAACTTACATATGATATATATGAGGTGTGTGTGTGATTAGTTTGAGTGGAATTGCTCTCTAGCTCAAAAACTCAGAATTTCCTTACTAAAGAAGGCATTTTGGAGTGAAAGAGAGAATTTGAGGAAAGCATCTGTTTGATGGCTTTGGTGTACTCAAACTGAGCACAAATGAGCTCTATTTATAGTAGAGCAAGTTTGTTTTGGGATCCACAGTGAATGGTGGCTGCAGCAGAGGTTTGGCCAATGTTGGCCAATGAAAATCCAAGTCTCCTCTAGCCATTGACTAGAGGTTAGAGCACAGGCTGCTGGTGCCCCTAGTTGTTGGAGGAATCTTGACTGAATTCAGTTGGAGGAAGCTCAGTACATGCCACCTCTAAGCATCCATTAAATGCTCCAAACCAAAATTGGAGTTTTATCCCTCTTTTAGGGATTTCTAGGTTATGGCATGCTTTTTTTGGTTCCTTGGACTTGGGAGGTTCATGGATCAGATCATCCCACTTGGATTTGATCCTTAGATGTGTCCAAACTGATGACAAGGCTTGAAAATTCGTGTGGCACACAAAATGTGCAAATCTGCCCCTGAAAAATTCAGCTTCAGCAAGGCTTTTTGTAAGATCCATAACTCCCTGCTCGAGTATGCTACATGGACGTTCTAGGACTTTCCGGAAAGCTTAGATGACGTACTTTAACTTTGATGTTTGGCCCTAGACCTGGTTCAACTTGGATCATGGAGAAAACACAGCCTTGAAGTTGGAACATTGTGCTGAAATGACAAGGCAGATTTTGGCTAAGTGCTGAAAAATGTCAATTTTAAGTTTTTAGCCATTTTGATCCAAGCATAACTCAAAATCCATGATGAATTGGGATGAAGTGTAGTTGACACTTTTGTAGAGGGCCATGAGGGCTACAAATCCATCTTTGGATGGGAAAAAATGGCTTTGTGGTTTAGGAGTTATGATCCTCCAAAGTTGGTACCCTTGCCACTTTATTCCATAACTTAGAAAAATTTCTAAGTTTTTATGGTTACCCCTTTTACAAGTTATCCCACTTTCTTTGATTTTTCTTGATGAATGATGATTCCAATCACACATTAACATCATTTTAGGGTTAAAAAAACCATTTTTATGAAAAATCTCAAAAAGTCAAAGTTTGACTTTTGTGCACAGTTGACTTTTTATCAGATGAATTCCAAACTGTGCGATCCTTTAGGAAATCATGTCCTTGACCTAAATCAAAATTGATGGACATGTTCCATGGGTGTTATAGGGTGTATTTAATCGTGTCCCACGGCTTGGGAGCATGTCCTGGT
Source organism: Lathyrus tuberosus (assembly GCA_022829125.1). Lineage (NCBI taxonomy): Eukaryota > Viridiplantae > Streptophyta > Magnoliopsida > Fabales > Fabaceae > Lathyrus > Lathyrus tuberosus. The sequence continues at coordinate 6,703,146 of JALAZF010000149.1, forward strand.
CAAAAGTCAAAGCTACAGTTGACTTTTCTCGCGAAACCATAACTGTGGTTCAGATGAAATTGAAACTTGTTGCTCAAGCTTCTTGGGTCAATCCATTGTTGTAAATGGATCAAAGTGGTATGTTGGAGACCCTCAAATCATGTCTTGAGGTCTTGGCTCATGATTTGTCCCAAAAGTCAACTTAGGGGTGAATTAGGTCAAGAAACCCTAATTCCTGATTTTTGATGTATGCATCCCCTGAGGCTAAATTGACTTGATGATGGGGTTTATGATGTTCCATGGAGCATTTTAGGTTATACTTTGAAGCATTGGCTCATGCCCAGAGGAAAATCTCCCTCTGGAGGCCCTAGTCAACCAAACCCTAATTTGGTGACACTAGCGATCCTGAGGCTTGATCCACCTAGAAGGGAGAAGCCTTGTGCTTAATCCTTGAAGTGGGAGTCCTATTGATCCATTGTGGATATTTGAGAGGCTAGACAAGTTAAAGATCATGTCATTCCTTGATTGATCCTTTGTCTAAGAGCTCTGAGAGGGTTTGAAACCCTAGTTTTGATTGTAGTGAATGCTCACCCATCTTTGGGGAGACTAATGAGGTACAAAGGTACATCTATATTGTGCTGATGATTTGCATAATGATGGAAAATCTTAGTGGTCAAAATTTGGGGTATGACAGATGCCCCTATTTAATCTTCTTGGACCCGAAGGTGTGAATGACGAAGGTATTCGGGCATTCGGGGTGCAAGAGGATTAAATATCGGAATACCTGAAATTTTGATGGTGGTTATGAATGGTAGCTTACGCATTCATCTTCTTTAGCTAAGCGAAGATGATTAGAAAAGGTAAACTTCCCCTCGATCCTGGTTTCCTACCAAGGAACTGGTCTTAGTTTCTGATTTAAACTTCCCCTCGATCTTGGTTTCCTACCAAGGATCTGGTCTCAGTTTCTGATATAAACTTCCCCTCGATCCTGGTTTCCTACCAAGGAACTGGTCTCAGTTTCTAAAGTAAACTTCCCCTCGATCCTGGTTTCCTACCAAGGATCTGGTCTTAGTTTCTGATTTAAACTTCCCCTCGATCCTGGTTTCCTACCAAGGAACTGGTCTCAGTTTCTAAAGTAAACCTCCCCTCGATCCTGGTTTCCTACCAAGGATCTGGTCTTAGTTTCTTTTGTCAATAAACTTTCTTGACAAGGAACGCTGTTAGTAGTGGTTTTCCTTCAAACTTCTCGCCGAATTTTCCTGGGGAGATGCCATTTTAGTGGAAAAAATTTTGATGTCAGACTTGCTGGGGAACCCATTCGTCTGAATTATAGAGGTACACAAACTTCTCTGTTTTGGAGATGTTATTTGTCGATTCTACTGAGGAAAGCGAGTCTCTTGAGAGACTGTTTTCGTTTGGGGTCTTACACCATACTTTTCTCGGGATCTTTCCGGAGAAATGCCATATGATGGGATCCAATCTTGAGGTGCCGATGACCTTTTCATCAGTGGTTTTTTCAGAGAAAAACTGCCGTACCGCCGAATCTCTGATTAAGAGGCTTTCTCTGGGGATCTTCCTTAATCCGGGAAAGCAAGGATATCATCTTCAATGGCGAATAGTGATATTTGTTGAAAGTTTTCTTGTTTCTCAGAGGTTCAAGTTATCAAAGTGGTCAAGGACCATCTCTAATCCAGAGATAAACGGGAGAGAGATTGCTTAGATGATTCACTTCCTAACGAGGAAAGGTCTGACAACTCGATTGAGAGGACTTTTATCACTAGGGGATAAGACCGACTAGAGTGATAGCGATGCAATATGAATGTGAATGCAAATCAATATTGCATGATGTATGTATGTATATGCGGACAAAACTGACGCAACATACAGACTAAAGGATGAACACGACTAGATACTCGGCCACAGTGGGGCATGTAGAAATATCGCTGGTTCAAGATAACAATTCTGCCTGACTTAGGAGAAATGGTCCCTGTTGGGAGCGACGCTAGTCGGGCTTAGGAGATGAGAACTCGGCCGAGGATGTCAGATGAAACATGGTCTCTGACATTGCTGATCCTTCATTCAGGCGTACTGGTCTAGAAGGAGTACTTTGATTCTGCACTTTGAGGTTCGAACACCTTTGGAGACGCGATTGATGTTCTTTCGATGTTTAACAGTCAAAAGAAATTGCCATCTCTATTTTAAAAAAGCAGAAAATTTTTATCAAGTAAATTCATTTTTGTTTTATTTCAAGAATCGTTGATCATGTTAAAATGTCGTTCTGTAAAGCTAAAACAAGTAAGAATTACAAACAAAAGCACAAAGGCTCAAATTTTATTGATAAGATGGAGATCAGCCAAATGCGTGATTCCAAAGAGTATATACAAAGTTTGAAAATGGTAATTTACAGGGAAAAGGGTTTCGTTTAAACATAACGACCACTATCCTTCTACCAACTTTGAACTCGGGACATCTTGAGCTTCTGCCGAAGATGACCTTGACTGGAGTTTTCCTCCGATGGATGCTGTAACTACTGCTGCTGCTGAGGGACTTGCCACTGTTGAACATAGTTACTTGCCATTATCCCTAATTTTTTCCTGGATTGTACTATGATGTTTCCAATCCACCGGGATGATTTTTTTCATGTCTCTAACTTTTGCCTGGACCGCCCTTTCGGGTTTTCAATCCACCGAGACGTTTTTTTTTTTAGTTTAGGAGAAGTATTTCTTGACTACATCAACATTCGTGGGGTAGGCAAATTCCTCTCCGTCCATGGTTGCAAGTCTCAAGGCGCCGCCTGAGAAAGCTTTCGTGACCATATAGGGGCCATCATAATTTGGGGTCCATTTGCCCCGAGAGTCAGTGAGAAATGATTGTATCTTCTTGAGCACAAGGTCTCCTTTTCTAAAAATACGAGGTCAGACCTTTTTGTTGAACGCCCTCTTCATTCTTTGTTGATATAACTGACCATGGCATAGTGTCGTGATTCGCTTTTCTTCGATCAGATTCAGTTCATTGTGTCGGTTTTGACACCATTCAGCTTCGGTGAGCTTAGCTTCCATCAGTACTCGGATTGATGGGATCTCTACTTCGATGGGGAGCACTGTCTCCATGCCATACACTAGAGAGAAAGGGGTTGCCCCTGTTGAAGTGCGGACAAATGTTCGATAACCGTGAAGAGCAAAGGGTAGCATCTCGTGCCAGTCTTTGTAGGTTACAACCATCTTTTGAACAATCCTCTTGATGTTCTTATTAGCCGCTTCTACCGCTCCGTTCATCTTGGGTCGGTAGGGAGATGAGTTATGGTGTTCAATCTTGAACTCTGTACACAACTCTTTCATCATCTTATTGTTCAAGTTAGACCCATTATCAGTAATGATCTCGCTTGGAACACCATAACGGCAGATGATATTGTTTTTGATAAATCGGACCACCACTTGTCGGGTTACATTAGCGTATGACGCTGCTTCGACCCACTTGGTGAAATAGTCAATGGCTACAAGGATGAACCGATGTCCGTTTGAAGCCTTGGGCTCAATCATGCCAATCATGTCGATTCCCCATATGGAAAAAGGCCACGGGGAAGAAAAAACTTTGAGATGTGATGGCGGTACATGAATTTTGTCGGAGTATATCTGACATTTATGACACCTCCTCATGTACTTGTAGCAGTCGGATTCCATGGTCAACCAGTAGTACCATGCTCTCAGAATTTTTCTCGCCATTGTGTGTCCGTTGGCATGAGTGCCAAAGGATCCTTCATGAATTTCTTTCATAAGCATGTCTGCTTCTGGTCTGTCTACGCATCAGAGCAAGACCATGTTGAAATTTCTCTTATAAAGTGTATCTCCGCTCAGGAAGAAGCTGACTGCTAGTCTTCTGAGGGTCTTTCTGTCTTTTCTGGATGCCCCAGGTGGGTATCCTTGTTTCTGAAGGAAGCATTTGATATCGTGATACCAAGGTTTGTCGTCTATGGCTGCTTCAATCGTGAAGATGTAAGCGGGCCGCTCAAGGCGCATGATGTCGATCTTAGGTATGTCATTCCATTGACCTACACTAATCATGGAAGAGATAGTGGCTAATGCATCAGCCATGTGATTCTCTTCACGAGGGATATGATGAAACTCGATTCTGTTGAAGAAGGGTAATAACCTTCTTGCATAATCCTTGTAAGGAATCAATCCTGATTGGTATGTGTTCCAATCTCCTTGTAGGGATTTCTAGGTTTTGGCATGCTTTTTTTGGTTCCTTGGACTTGGGAGGTTCATGGATCAGATCATCCCACTTGGATTTGATCCTTAGATGTGTCCAAACTGATGACAAGGCTTGAAAATTCGTGTGGCACACAAAATGTGCAAATCTGCCCCTGAAAAATTCAGCTTCAGCAAGGCTTTTTGTAAGATCCATAACTCCCTGCTCGAGTATGCTACATGGACGTTCTAGGACTTTCTGGAAAGCTTAGATGACGTACTTTAACTTTGATGTTTGGCCCTAGACCTGGTTCAACTTGGATCATGGAGAAAAACAGCCTTGAAGTTGGAACATTGTGCTGAAATTACAAGGCAGATTTTGGCTAAGTGCTGAAAAATGTCAATTTTAAGTTTTTAGCCATTTTGATCCAAGCATAACTCAAAATCCATGATGAATTGGGATGAAGTGTAGTTGACACTTTTGTAGAGGGCCATGAGGGCTACTAATCCATCTTTGGATGGGAAAAAATGGCTTTGTGGTTTAGGAGTTATGATCCTCCAAAGTTGGTACCCTTGCCACTTTATTCCATAACTTAGAAAAATTTCTAAGTTTTTATGGTTACCCCTTTTACAAGTTATCCCACTTTCTTTGATTTTTCTTGATGAATGATGATTCCAATCATACATTAACATCATTTTAGGGTTAAAAAACCATTTTTATAAAAAATCTCAAAAAGTCAAAGTTTGACTTTTGTGCACAGTTGACTTTTTATCAGATGAATTCCAAACTGTGCGATCCTTTAGGAAATCATGTCCTTGACCTAAATCAAAATTGATGGACATGTTCCATGGGTGTTATAGGGTGTATTTAATCGTGTCCCACGGCTTGAGAGCATGTCCTGGTCAAAAGTCAAAGCTACAATTGACTTTTCTCGCGAAACCCTAACTGTGGTTCAGATGAAATTGAAACTTATTGCTCAAGCTTCTTGGGCCAATCCATTGTTGCAAATGGATCGACGTGGTATGTTGGAGACCCTCAAATCATGTCTTGAGGTCTTGGCTCATGATTTGTCCCAAAAGTCAACTTAGGGGTGAATTAGGTCAAGAAACCCTAATTCCTGATTTTTGATGTATGCATCCCCTGAGGCTAAATTGACTTGATGATGGGGTTTATGATGTTCCATGGAGCATTTTAGGTTATGCTTTGAAGCATTGGCTCATGCCCAGAGGAAAATTTCCCTCTGGAGGCCCTAGTCAACCAAACCCTAATTTGGTGACACTAGCGATCCTGAGGCTTGATCCACCAAGAAGGGAGCAGCCTTGTGCTTAATCCTTGAAGTGGGAGTCCTCTTGATCCATTGTGGATATTTGAGAGGCTAGACAAGTTGAAGATCATGTCATTCCTTGATTGATCCTTTGTCTAAGAGCTCTGAGAGGGTTTGAAACCCTAGTTTTGATTGTAGTGAATGCTCACCCATCTTTGGGGAGACTAATGAGGTACAAAGGTACATCCATATTGTGCTGATGATTTGCACAATGATGGGAAATCTTAGTTGTCAAAATTTGGGGTATGACACAACGGAACACACAAAAAAAATATTTGTATGAAGAGCGTTAAAAAAACACATAAAAAATTCTGTTTAACAAAGAAAACAATGATAGAAACCAACTTACAAGCAAGAACTTTTCCAAGGACACCTTTTTTTGTAATGTCTGATAAGAGGTTATCAAACATCATTTAGAAAACTCTTGCAATGATGTCAGGTCGATCATGTGGCTTCAAGTTGAGGGGATCCAAAGCTTTATTGATTTCAGGCGAATTAGGGTTGTAAGTAAAAGTAATAAATAGGTCTAGAAATCCTACTTTACTACAAATTGCCATTCCATCATAGTATAACTGATCCATAAATCTTCGACTTCCAACATACGAAGATGGTAGGACAACTCTTTTGCCAATGGTTGAACCAGTTGTTTCAGCTTCGTTTGGTTCTTGGTTGAGGTTGTTATATTTAGATACTCTAAGCTTGGATTGGTTGTTTCTTATCCATTTCAACTGCTCTCCCTCTAGCATTGTGTAGCCATCCACCAAAAATTTCTGGAACAACCTCCTAGATAATAAAAGTGTCCTACCCTCATGACACCTCTTTTGAATTCGAAATGCAAGCCATTCTTGAATAGTAAGCCTATTTCTCAGATTGTCATCAAAGACATCAAGATCTTGATGTGCAGCATTAGGTCTATAACCATATTCTCCATATGGTAATATCAATGGATATTGAAAAGCCATATAGCTTGCATGATACTCGTCAATTCGTTTTAGCTTTCCTCCCTGCCTTTGCATAATTATATCTCTTTCATCAGTCGTGTCAATGTCCCCAATAGTTAATACAGCTACCTCTGAAACAGTTGGTTGGTTGTACACTCTTCCATCTGTAGTTCTATTTGCAATTAATCGGAGTTGCAAATTATGGACATTCCCTTGGTTAAGTCTTTGTCTTTCCATCATGAAACTCTTTGCATGTGTATTATGGTTGTACAACATTTCTGAAAGTTGTTTGACTATGTTGGGATTAATTTTGTTGTTTTCCCTATAGAGATGTGAAAATAGAGAAAATAAACAACACTGTAAAAAAATACAAGAGGGTGTGAGTACTATATTGCAGGGCTTATAGGGAGTAAATGTGCTTACCGTATGCTTTTCATTCTATGAGCGATTTCATTCTCTGTATCATATATGTACAATTATGCAAACTTTGGAGGATGCCCTTCAGGCGGTAATAAACTCCCTATCCGATGGCAAGATTGACCATGTATTCGTAATGTTGGTGGTCCTCATCCGTTATTGAATTTGTTATCTAACATTGTACCAGGTGAAGTGGACGCAAACATCATGTTGTAGGAGCCCAGGTTGGCTTGGAAATTTTTACTATCCTTTGCATCTTTATGAAATAGTAAATGGGATAATATTTGTGGAGGATGTTTTAAATATGGAAGTTCCACTTTGACATTGCCACAACATAATGTGTACCTGGGAGTCAGTGTATGCTTATGTTTATCAATCCTCTCTTAGTACCACATCAAGGCTTTGCAATGTTGACACTCAATCATGGCATCACCCAAATCAGAATACTCTAGAAAAATAGAGATATTGAATAATTGAATTCCTACAGATAATTAATAGTGGCATATATATTATAGGAATGAATAATATATGGTATACCTTGGTTGTTAAGGTCATGTATGTTTGCATTTGAAAATGGTGGGTCAATTTCTTCATTTTCAAAGCTTGAGTCGTCATCTGAGTTTTGACCTGATCCAAATGAAAGGTGCATATAGAAAATTTGTAATTAATATTCTGAGTATTTGTAAAAAATTGAAAATTATAAACCAACCATCAAAACAAATTAGAAATAAACACATACTTAAGAAAGGGTCATAGTCAGAGTCATGTTTACTTTCACTATCAAAATCCATGTTTATAATAGGATTAAAAACATGTGTAGTGGCATGTTGTGTGGATGTCGGTGTAGTTGATTCAATGTTAACCGGCGGCTCAACAACATTGGCAGCAATCCTGAAAAAGAAAAGGTTCAAGACATCGTCGTTTTTGTTATAATATTTTGAAATAAATTATGCATGTAATATATATATATATATATATATATATATATATATATATATATATATATATATATATATATATACTTACACAGGAAGAGTATTCAGAGTGTAATGGAAGAACAGTTTTGGTAAGTTTACTTGCATATGATTCCGTAGTATAGGATTTTTTGGGCGGCCTCTACCGCGTTTAATTTGAACTGGGACACTTTCCGTGGTATTATTAGCATAATAGCTGTGAATAACAATGTCTTCTGTTGGAATGTTGGTTATCCCAGTTGTGGTGGGGTGTCTGAGATAATAGCAAAAGTTTACTATAATGTATAATAATTACAAATCTGGTAAGCTAAGCTAAATAGTCATATATAACTTACACCTGAGGGATTGGATTCTGGCCTTCCATTGAGGGCCGAGTTACGTTGACATTGATATGCTCGTCTCTCATAAGGATGTGTCCTCTTTCAGGTAAACGGAGACTCTTATTAGGACGACCTCTTGCTGATTTAGTTTATTTAGGAATTGAGCACGTTATATTCTGACATACTCTGAAACATGAAATGACATTAAAAATAATAAATTTGTTTAAAGAATACAATCATTTGTATTGAGAATGTATTACTTACCTAACTGATGATGTTGGAGTCTGTTTAGAATGAGGATGAAGTTGTGGTCCATGTGGATGCAATAGTATATTTGAATTACGATTTTCATCGTCAGTTTTTTCTTGGACATTGGAGAACTGACTTAAAAGGTTTGTCCCCATGTTTTTAATCTTGAAGCGTTTTGGTGGATTTTGCATAAAATATTTGGAATGAGAAGGTTGTGTATGTGTATAGTTGGTATTGAAAGCTTGGTTTATACATTGTAAAGGAATTTTGGATAGGGAAATCCAATTGTTGGTAGGGATAATTGTGTTGTTGGGGTTGTCATGCTTGAAGCGTTTCGATTTTTTATCTTTGAGTATTTGAAATCTACGGAATCTATTACGCTTGGTTGTACACTGCCTCCATAATGCAACATCATCCATAATTGCACTGTAATTGCTTTCCCTACATATATTCGACAAAAATATTATTACAAAGTAAATAGCATATACAATAAACACAAACAGAAAACATTATTTTAGATAATCCTACATAATGGTATAAACCATTTTTATGAAATATAAATGGAAATATAAAAAATTGTAAGTAACCTTTTTTCCTGTAGATGTAACATGTTGTGTGATAATGACACAGCAGAATTAGCTAGCATGTAACATGAACAATGGTGCAAGTGAGTGGAGAGGGTTTGTATATGAGGTTCCTGCTAAATATATGATAGTTCCATAAAAAAAAGTTAAGTTTGATAACAATGTTATATGAACAAAGTTGGTTAAGAATAATAGTAGTAAAAAACTATAATAAGTTGATAATGGCATACATGGATTATGAATTATTTTTTAAACTTACAGTTAGTAATCTGAGAATGAAGTCCAAGCAAGTTGTGTAACCACCTACTTGACAAGACCAACAAAGCATTGACTTCAAAAAACTGAGAATGAAAAAGTCAAAGGAAAAGCATGAAACATAGTGACAATAATAATAATAAAAATATTTGTTAATATTTTAATATTAAAGTATTATTATAGTAATAATATATGTTAACATAATAATAATAATAATAATAATAAAAATAATGCTAATAATAATATTCTTTGTGAAGTTGTAATAATAATAAGAATATAGTAAAAATTATTATTAAAAATCAATTCAGTTAGTGTAGACAGGTAGAAAAAGCAAAGGAAACACAAAAGCATTCTGAATCCCAAGGGAGCCAACGAAAAGCATCGAAAAATTGTTGGTGTTAAGAAGTTTAGTTTGCATAAAGTAATAAAATAGTGTTAGGTGAAAAGCTAAAGGCAAGTGAAGCTGTCGCAGGTGTGATGCGCCGGTTTTTGTGGAGTTTACATTGTAAAAGCATACATTGAAAATCACAGACTGCTAATGTAGTTCACTGTCCCAAATGTAAGCTATTTGTTGAGTGTAATAGGATATAAAAAGTTGTAATAAAGTACAAGTCATGGTTACTCTGCACGGGTAATGATAAAAAATTGTATGAGCTATCAAATCTAGTTGTCTTTGCATTTAATAAGTTAGCAAAGATATCATTGAAATAAAAAATTTATTAAAATATAAATAGGATTCAGCCCTAGCCTTGCTTAAGACATGTGTCCCAATGGTATACACAAAGAACAAAATGGTTTGAGTAATGTGCACCATAAAAATCCTCTTTTTTTGTCCTGTAAGAAATATATGACGTTATATAAGTACTTTTTATTTAGGGCTGTGCAAGCAAGATATGTATATATAACATGAAATAATAAATACACTGGCTAGGAAGTATGAGTAGATAAAATGAATTTCTCAGTGCAGGTTATGCTTGGTGTTTTGGGTAATATTAGTGTTGCTGAATTAATATACTGGCTGTTTTGAATTTTAAAGTTATCAAAATAAATTTTAGAACCTGCTAGAAATAAGAATTTATTCAGGAATGAAATAGTTGAATGGTCGCATATTTTTAAAAGTTGTAGCTGTGTGAAGTTAAAATTTTAAAGGTTGTATATAATTAAAGTTGTAGTTGACTGGTAGCATATTTTTAAAAGTTGTAGCTGTGTGAAGTTAAAATTTTAAAGGTTGTATATAATTAAAATTGTAGTTGAATGAAAAAGTTGAATGGTAGCATATAATTAAAGTATATTTTAAAGGTTGTAGTTGCGTTTTGAATTCATAAAAAAATGAACAAAATATTTCCATTAAAATGGATATTGATAACAAAAGAAAGGAACACATCCTTCCATAATAAGTTCCCAATTAACCACTCCAAGAGGTAATATTCATGAGAAATGGAGTAGATATTATATTGTACACAAACAACATGTAGTTAGATGTTCAAAAGAGTAAACATAATTTAGGAAACAGGTAACATGGCATGGATCATGATGTCATTTGCTCTTGGTGAGTCTTGAACTTTTGGGTCTTGCACCTTTGGTGGCAGATTGCTTTGGTGCCAGCATATCTGAAAAATCTGTTTCCTCATTTAGAACAACATCTGGCGACAACCTTTTAGCCAGGGTATTGGTGCAGCTGGGTTCCGGGCTCCAGTTTTGTGCAGCAGAAACATTACTCTACAAGAGTGAAATATAAATGTATTTTACACTTAAATGTCATATATTTGTCGGTGCATATAATGGATGAAAGCTTACAGTGGGATTTGAAGTTTGTGTCAGAGTGATGTTGTGGTTGTGATCTTGATCTGTAATAGGGGTCTTTCCCTTACTATCAGAATCATTTGGGGGGATTAGTGGAGCATCCTATATAAAAAAAAATAATCGTCAACGTTACATAGTTACAATATTAGTTAAACAACAAAACTACATAATGTTGTTGGATATGAAAAAACATACTTCAGTAGGCATGATGGCTTCTTCAATCTATTACATAACGTCTTTATCTCTGGTGAGTCTAACTACAGATGCTTGTTTATAAAATGGCTGATATTTGACCTGAAAAGCAAATGCCTTTTCCAGCAGATTGTCAAGGTCAGCGGGATAAATCATTGGGTTTTCCTCATTGGTCTACGAGTAGCAATTGGCATACAAATTACGAAGTTGATAGTTTTTTTTGTATTTAATGATTGGTAGGAAACCATGAGATGATAATAGAGTGGCAAATAATAATATTGGAAAGTATTGTATTAATGTGTATTGAGCGAGGATTTATGGAATATATTGAGAATAAGAGTCATATTAGTGTGTATTGAAAGAATGTTATGAAAGAGATATGTGATAAACATGTGTGTAACTTACAGCCATAAAAAAGGTTATAGAATACTAATCATTCACATGAGCTCTCTTAAAGCATGGGCAGACATACCAACAATTGGTATGCATTCCTTGTCCCAGAAAACAAAATTCGCAGTCATTCCATCATGTTCAACCTCAATTTCAATCTTGTACCTAATTAGACAAAATGTATACATGTTTTATACAAATGATATTTTATTTAATACAATATAACAACAGGTATATCAAATATGTAAAGAAAGTCATAGCTTTAATGGCACAAAATACTTTGTTATTGGAGTTGATTTGTCACCACACATGCATTGGTTAGTTTTGTTACACTTTGAACAAACTTCATAGTACCATCCAAAAGGATTGGCCTTGAACCGCTTGGTTGTACCAACCGTATTGCAGAATGTTTCCTACAAAAAATTGGTTACATACTTAGAACGGATGGATGGATCTAAGTAAGAAAAAACAGAAAAGTGAATAATTTAGGATCACTTAGTAATTTATGACACAAAAAGTAATTGCATTACGAAGACTAATCATATCTCTAATGCTCCTGACATCCTTTGTAAAGGAGAAGGACCTGTCATCGAATGTCCCTTGTGAACATGAATTGATAGATCTACTTTGTGAGGCATCAGGTGTAGGATTTCCATCAATAAATCTGAGGCATAAAACAAAGCATGATTGTATGGATAATAAAATAGAATTAGAATGGAAATATATACTATAAAATTTGTCTTAAGGTATATACGTTTTCATGAATTCAGCAACTTGAGGATGGTCATGGTTAAGAAGTAGTTTTGATTCATGTCATGCATTAAACAAGTTCAGCTTTCCAGATGTTGCATCGGAGTTAAAGAATTATATATAATTATAATTCTTTAAAAATTTAGGTACTGTAAAAATCCAATAACAACAATACAAACTACATGAACTCTGGCGACACCATGCGTGAGTGAGAATGACGACCAGCTGACCACGTTCGTCATTGTAAGACATAAATTGAGTGACTTATGACTCCACAACGTAAGATCAATTTCAGCTCCACTGGAAAAAAATAATAAGAACAACTAATTAATTATGTATTGTGAAATGAAAACATGCATGAAAAACGCTAAGGTAAAAGTTAAGAATGAAACCTTTGATCAGCCACAGACAGGTTAACGCAAGCCTTTTTCCCAGCACTTGGATGTTGAGTCCTAACCACTTGCATGACAACACCAATGACATCTATTTAATAATGAATTGTTAGTTAGTATGGTTTTAAAAAAATACACATCAATAATACCTAAACATGAAAACACTCAACATACCATATAAACGATCAACTACGAAATCCCCATTTAAGAAATCTTGCAACGATTTAAATTTGAATGTGTGTTGTGGGATGTCTGGGATATCTGTGGCTGTGACAATGGTAGCACGATTCCAAAAGAGTTTGTAGTCGTTGTCACAAACTTTCAATGGTAGGTCATTCATCATGGGTTCTCCATTGTAAACCCTGTATGTATTGTATTCCTGTAATAGCTTGCTCCAGACATCAAATTCTCGAGACCGCGTAATAACGTGTATCTGATCACCCTGTTTAACATAAAAGTTTGTAAGGCACCACACAAAATATAAAATCCACCAAGGCATTATAAAATAAAACAGCGACAAAACCAACACCTCCGCATCTTGTATAACAGCTTCAAGATGTTGCTGTCCATTGCGCTCCTTAACGTACCATAGATCTACAACACGAACATCCAATTTCCATACATTATTTTCAGACTTCAAGTCACGGATCAAAATGGGTGGTCTTGACATGTTTCTTCCAAAAAATGAAAAGGAAACAACAAATACAAAGTTAAAACCATTTTATTCTTAGAAAATATACGTACAAACTTAAGACATAGTATATCATAAGACCATTTAAGTCAACAGACAATGAATTTTAGTAAAAACAATTTGTGACAAGCAAGATATTAAAAGTATGATGGTCGTTCTCACAAACATACAAGAGTTAGAAAGACAAAAATAAAAAAACACCAACGCATGCAAAACCCTAAAAGTTTGTAAACTTCAACATACTTAACCACAACAATATAACAAAAGTTAACCCATTCAACATTTTTAACAAAAGTTATGTTCATCTTAAACTTGGGTTTTGATGAAGTAGAAGTTTTTTCCAGCTTAAAGTTGGGTTTTCATGAAAATATCACTAAAATGAAAACGGCAACAACATTACCATGCATGTTAAACGAAGAAGAAGATTTAAGCCAGGAACTCGCCGCTCTGGAGTTGTGAAGGGTCGGTCCCGGAAAAGCTCAACCCCCTGTGTGGCGTTTGATGGGAGAGTGTTTTGTGAGGAAGATAGTTGGAAAGGAATGAGAAGAAAAAACAGATAGGAAATTGTGTTAATTTGTATCACCTTTGGATACCCGTGTACACAAAATAAGCTTTACACACCGGGTAATGATGTGTCTTCGAGCTGGTTGTGTGGAAATGAAAATAACAGGCCACCTGTACACAAGGAAAAATGTGATAGGCCAAAGAATTATGAATTAGTAATTTACCATTATGGGCATGAAATGGTCATAAAGTAAAAATAAGTGAAGGGTATAAAAGGGTGTGCATAAGCATCTTCCAATCTTTGTTAGGAAGTTGATAAAATAAATAATAATAAATTATTCAAACAAACCAAAGCAATTGAGGCTATAATGACGTAAACAATGACCTAATTAAGGCACCAAAACTTTCAACGATGCCCAAAATAACTATCCACCTCAAAATTGAAATCCTCAATATCCAAATATCCCATGCTGAGCTTTCTTGATAAGCCATTTGAGAATTACCCATCACTTTTAGGATTTTTCCCATATTTATTTGTTCAAATAAAGTTATTCATATAGAACATATGCATAGGCTGAAAATGGTAACCTTACCAATTACGCGCTTCTTTAAAATCTTGTGTAACATTGAGAATCGTATTATGTTGGCTCCACATAGAGTTGGATTGAGAATCTCATCCACCATCATCACATGCATACAACAAGTCCCATGTGATTGTTCCATAGAAAAGCCAAAATCATAGTCCTATATTTAACAAAACAAGATACTTTTTGCCCTATCAGCGTTGCGTCTGTCTTTCATATTAGCCTCTCCTTTTTTAAAGAAAAGGCTGCGATCGATATAGCAGCTCCTTAAGGGCCCGTTGCATGGTTTTGAAACCAGATATGATAGATACTTCATAAAATATAAATTAAAATTTTCCAACTGTCTTTGTTTTTTTATTCCTTTACGAAAATGTCATTTATGAATATTTTGTTGAAAAATTATAATCATTTGCGTTCGGGTAGAAATTGTAATTTAATGTTCTATCGAAAGTTAGCATTCGGTTATGTCGAAGTAGTTAGTCAAAGGTGTACGAGTTAGATGAATTCGACTCTGTCGAATACAGTTTTAAGTTGTTGTGTCGAAGCTAAAATATAACTTGTATATTTTGGGATTGGGTCGATTTGTATAATTATGAGCATGAGCTTTAGTTGTCTATATAAAGGACATGGTGTGATGTAAATAGTTAGGTATTACTACTGCAACAACTTCACTCAATATTAATTTTCTTTTACAATTTAGTTTCTCTCTTTTTATCTATTCTTTTTCTTCTCTCATCTTTCTTGAAAACTCTTTTGTTCCAACAAATTAATATCAGAACCCGGGTTGCGATTTAGAGAGAATCTGTAATGGCAAACAGAAACACAGCATCAACGCAATTTCAAGCGAATCTACCGGTTTTCTAAAGGGAGGACTACGAACGGTGGGTTGCGTAGATGAAGGTCATCTTAAGATTTCAAGATGTGTCTGAAATCGTGAATGATAGAGTACTGGCATTGGAAGCAAATGCATATGATGTTTAAAATGCTACACACAAAGATCAAAGGAAGAAATATGAAAAAGCTTTGTGCTTGATCAATTAATGCGTGGATTGTAATGTGTTTGACGAGATCATTGAAGAAGAAACAACAAAAGAAGTGTGGGACAAATTGAAGAACTTGTACAGCGGAGATGAAAAACTGAAAAGAGTGAAGTTGTAGATGTTGAGAAAGCAAATCGAGATAACTCAGATGAAAGAAGATGAAACACTCTCAGAATACATTTCATGTGTGGTGTTGTTAAAAAAAACCAGATGAAGGCGTGTGGTGAAGCAAGATTCATCAAGAAATCTGGAAAAGAGAAGGCGAAGCAGAGAAAGAATCTTTCTATTGATGATAAGTCAAGCAAGAACTCAAAGAATCACTCTGATTCGACCAAGAAAGGAATGGGCAACAAGTATTCATGGAAGAAAGTTGACATTAAGGAGGTGTAGTGTTACAACTATTAAGGATTTGGCCACTATGCTCGAGACCGTCGAAGAAAGAAGGAAGCACGAGCAAAAGATAGTGATGAAGTGCATTATACACATGCTAAAGATAGTGATTCTGATGATGTGATACTCATGGCCAACACTTAGTCGAACACTGAGCAAACCAACATGTGATACCTAGATTCAGGATGTAGTAACCACATGAATGGTAATAAAAACTGGTTCGTCATGCTAGATGAATCAGTTGAGAAAGTGATACAGTTTGTAGATGGCTAACACATCACATCAGGTAGAAAAAAAAGATATTTTTGTTGTCTGAAAGGATGGTCGAAAAGTCACCATCACTGATGTGTTGTATGTACCTTCAATGACAAGTAACTTGATAAACGTATGTTAATTACTCGCAAAAGGGTACAACATGAAGTTAGAAAAGAATCAGATGAAGGTGTATCATGGTGATTGAAGGTTGATTCTAAAGGAACCATTGGAAGACAACAAAACCTTCACAGTAGAGATCAACCCGGTTGATCACAAGTGTCTTGCTTCGGCTGCAAAAGAAGACATGATTTGGCTATGGTATCACAGGTATGGACATCTAAACTTCAAAATTTTAGGTATGCTCAACGAGTAGAAGATTGTGTATGGCTTACCTCAGGTGAAAGAACCAATTCATGTATGTGAGGAATGTTGCTAAGCAAAACGGGATAGGAAAGCATTCAAGCATGACTTACTAATGAGGTTGAAAGAAAAGTTGGAGCTAGTCCACTCTGATGTGTGTGGACCTTTTGAAGTAAGGTCAAATGGAGGTAACTTCTATTTCCTAACTTTCAAAGATGAATTCACCAGATATATGTGGATTTATATTATTGAAAGGAAGAGTAAGGTATTCACACAGTTCAATAAGTTCAAATTGCTTGTAGAGAAACAAAGTTGATGCAAATTGAAGAAACTAAGAACTGATGGTGGTGTTGAATACACCTCTCGAGAATTTCCTAGATTTTGTAATGAGTAAGGTATAGAGCATGAGGTCATTGCACCTTATACACCTCAGCATAATGACATAGATAAGAAGAAGAATTGAAGTATACTAAACATGACTATGAGCATGTATTAGATGTCAATCTTGCTTTAAATTTATCATTTATAATTGCATTTTCAACTCTTTTGTGTTGATTTATTGGAATTTCTACTTGGAGGTTTTCCATTCTTCAATTATGTGAAAATACCTTTGGTACCTTTGATTTGTGTGTTATTGTGCAGAAAGTAAGCATTAAATCATCAAAGAGTGAGACACAAGGAAAGTGAGTAAAGTTGCCAAAGGAAGAGAAGAATTTCATTAAGTTCTCTAGGCGAACTTGCTAGTGAACGTTTGTTGTGCGAACTACTGATGAAGAACCAGCGAAGGCTCCCAGATTAGAGGCAGTAGCAAAAGGCCTGTAAGTTCGCTGGGCGAACAAGCCAGCAAAGGTCCGTTGTGGCAATGCTTCAGCGAAGAGCTAGCGAAGCATCCCATACTTGAGGCAGTAGCTAAAGGGTCATAAGTTCGTTGTGCGAACTTGTAGGTGAAGTAGTTTGCTAGGCAAATAATCATTCGCACTGCGAACTTCAGAGTTGTCTCAAAGGCAGTTTAACTGTGTAGAGGGAAATCAGGTGCCTAATTTGATGTTCGCTAGGCGAATAATTTGTTCGCAGTGCGAACATGCCTAATCCTGAATGTACTATGTAATCACTTTTGATCATTTGTGGGGATCGTAACCCACTTTTACACACCACAACCTGTTTTTCTGAGATTTCTTCATCCAAGAGTGATGTTTTACATAGAGAAGTTGGATTCGCATCCGAGTTTGATTATTCGACGTGGATGCTTTTTCATCTCCTCCCGAAATTTGTGAAGCAAGCTACCATGGTGATTGGTAGCTAAACACTTTTGTATCAAGATTAGAGGTAGTTAATCTAGCTTGTATGTATTTATTTTGATCTTTTGTATGTGAACAAGGTTGATGATCAATATATGATGAAGTTGTTTGTTTTTAATGTTGTATTTACGGTTTGAATCACTCTAGACATAGATTTTCCAAATCTTGATCTAATGTCTTCATCTATTAACAACCAAACACTAGACATAGATTTGGGAGTTAATATTTGCTTTGTAATGTTTATTGTTTCAATTGTTGGTTTGAGACATCATCTAACGATTTAAACAATAATACCCACGAAGTCGCTTTAGACATAAACAGATTCGCGAGGATACGCAATTGTATTGATCGAAACTAAGTTCACATGCTTGATTAATCGGATACTTATGAAAAGGATTAACGAAATATAATCTTAACATGTTTTTCTCAAAACTAAAACATATTTGCCATAATTTACTCTTTGCAACAAACATATGTTACAAAATGAGAAATCTTTTGAAAACTCTTTACTTAGAACGGTAAATAATTGAACGGCGAGAATCTACATATCTTGCGTATAATCCCCGTGGATACGATAAAACACCCACCTAAAATACTTTTCAACAAAATGGCACCGTTGCCGGGGATCGAAAACTTTCATTTATAATTTCTCATTTATAGTTTGTTAGATGTCAATCTTGCTTTAAATTTCTCATTTATAATTGGCATTTTTCAACTCTTTTGTGTTGATTTGTTGAAATTTCTACTTGGAAGTTTGCCATTCTTCAATTATGTGAAAATACCTTTAGTACCTTTGATTTGTGTGTTATTGTGCAGAAAGTACGCAATAAATCATCAAAGAGGGAGACACAAGGAAAGTGAATAAAGTTGCCAAAGGAAGAGAAGAATTTCAGTAAGTTCGCTAGGAGAAATTGTTAGTGAACGTTCGTTGTGCGAACTACTGGCGAAGAACCAGCGAAGGCTCCCAGATTAGAGGCAGTAGCAAAAGGCGTGTAAGTTCGCTGGGCGAACAAGCCAGCGAAGGTTCACTATGGCAACGCTTTAGCGAAGAGCTAGCGAAGCATCCCAGACTTGAGGCAGTAGCTAAAGGGTCATAAGTTCGATGTGCGAACTTGTAGGCAAAGTAGTTCGCTAGGCGAATAATCATTCGCACTGCGAACTTCAGAGTTGTCTCATAGGCGGTTTAACTGTGAAGAGGTACATCAGGTGCCTAATTTGATGTTCGCTAGGCGAATAATCTGTTTGCAGTACGAACATGACAGACTTTTCAAAATTTTTGGTGATGCTCAATTCTGGTTCTGATTCTATTTGTTTTATTTCCTCACTAATGTAAATTGTGTATTGGCTGGTTAGTTTTGTTTAATGATTCTGCTGATGGCTCCTAAGATCATTATGTCCAAGAAGCGAAAGATCGGAAGCTCATCACGTTCTGCCCCAATCCAGTTTGATTCGAAAAGATTCAGAAGAGCAAAACAAGTTGCTCGTTACCTAACGCTAGAGGAGAGAAGCATCCTACCTGAGAAGTGTTTCAACCTCAACCCCGAAGGATCCTACCGAGCGGCAGCAAGAATCCTTGAAAGCACAAAGTAGGATAGATTGATTATACCTGGTGATAGCTACAATGTAGAGCTCGTGAGAGAGTTCTACACAAATGCACTCCCAAATGATGATGAGTTGTTCATGTAGTAACACCCCAAAATTTGCCCCTTGTTTCTAACCCTTTTTGGCTTATGCTTCATTTCATTTGCATCATCATTTCTGCATTTGCATGGTTCTTTTGGGCATGGGATCAAGGTATTTTCTAGCGGCTCATGGCGTCATCAGTTCCAGTATCATTTTCAATAATGTTCATAGCCAAGCAGATAGCTTTCAAAGTCTTTTCGAGCCTTTATTTTGCTCATAGATGATTTGATAATCAGAAGCTCCGGCTGTCATTTTTTGATCAGCAATTCAACACCAGATGATTATATTTAGCAGTATTTCGAGAACGAAACGGAGTTCACAGCACATTTCAAGTGTGTTTCAGTGTTAGTATCAAATGGCAAGTTTCAGAGGTCTAATGTGGCTCAGAACAAGTGGAAACGGGCAATTCTCCAAGTTTCCCTCCAAAAAGCGCCAAATTCAAATTTTCCTTGTGTTAATCGATTAACACATTTTGTACTAAAAATGGTTAATCGATTAACCAAGGAAAAATTTACCCAGATACTTCATTTTTCAGCACTACATTTTTGGGATTCAAATTTTAGTCACCCAATTTCATTTTCACACCAGTAGAAGGATCTAGAGAGAATGATTTTCCACCCAAAATTCCATTTCTTTCCACTCCAATTCCTCATTTCCTTTCCTAATTCATTTTTCACCCCATTTCCACCCACTAAACCTTATTCCAAACCCAAATTAACTCCTAACCAAGGGGTTATTTAATCAAATCATTTTCAAACCTCACAAGAAAACCTTGATCATTTTTCACTCTCAATTTTCAGAATTCTCTCTCAATTCTCTCTAACATTTTCACTCTCAACCTCTATTTTCAACCTCACTCAAAGCTCTTTCATAGAGAATAACAAGTTCTTCATTGGAACTTGTTAATACTTGAGCTAAAGTCTTTCATCATCACTCCTTTGTTGCTTTTCATTGGTGATTTTCGTTTGGATCTAGATCTGAAATTTCAGAAGTGCTTATTGGAAGTGATTTTGGAGCATTGGTAGCTTATTGCTTGGATTTTCAGCTTTGCTTGCAAGGAGCTCATAGATCTTGGAATTTCTTGCTTGGATTCATCAAATTCTGTTTGCAACACTTACCAAAGCAATTCTCAGCTTTGTAGGTTGGTTTTTTCTTAGATCTATGCTTAATCTAGCTTAGTTTTAACTTATTCAATGTAGATCCTTGGTTTTGCATGTGATTTGATCCATTTGCTTGAAATTGGTTGTTCATGTTGATGATTGTTGGATCTAATTGATGTTTGGTTGCTGTGATTGAACTTAATTTTTGTGCATTGCTGATTACATGATCATTGGAAATGATTGCATAAGTGATTTTGCTGCTGAAAGTGATTTTTCAAACTGTTTTTTTGCTTCTGGTACAGGGTTAATCGATTAACCAAAACCAATTCATTTTGGTTAATCGATTAACCAGTGTAATATTTGCGTAATGAGAGCTGTTAATCGATTAACCAAAATGATATGTAATTGGTTAATCGATTAACACTGATGTAGAGTGTGATTTTTGTGCATTTTTTAGCATGTTTCGATCCCGTTTCACTTTTAATCTTCATGGATTGATATGACACATGTTTGTGGATTGTTTTGATGATGTTACACCTCACACCTTTGTATGAGCATGATTTTTTCGACACGCGAACTTTTGGTTTTGTTGGTGAATGTTCATGATTGCATTGATGTTTCCTTGATGTGATGAACACTTTGCACACACTCCTTGAGCATGTTAGTCGTGAATTATTGCTAGTGTTGCTGGAGTTGTTGTATTGTGCATGCTTGCATTTAATTTCATGAGGTGTATGGTTGAATTAATTTGATCAAATGACAAATAATGATGTGCATTCTTTCATGATGATTTAAAGAGTTGTTTACCATGGTTTTTGGTGTGATGGTGATCATGGTTGATTGATTAATGTGTAATGTTTGATGCGTGTTCGTTATGCCATGATTGCATCGTTTCAAATGCATGGTGTGTTGCCCTATTTTTCACTGCTGTCTTGGTGCATATGTGTTGTTGTATGTGCTGCTGCTTGCCTTTTTACACCTCTTTTTTGTGCTGAACATGAGCCGTTAAATGTTGTTTGGTGTGTTGGTTGGAACTTACCACTGTGCAGGTGCTGGAGCGCTGTTGTAGCCGCTGTTTTTGATTTATCACTTTGGTTTTTGCCTTGCTTTTGCTTGCTCCCTTAGGGTTCCCTAGTCCACCTTAATCTTTGATTAAGCTTGGGGTACGGTAGACATTAGGCTCTCAACTATGCATGCTAACTTAGGTAGATGTATCCCCTTTGAACTCAACTATAGGGCCACTTTTGCACGACAACATTAGGATAGATTTCCCCTTAGTCTTTTCTTTTCGACTTAAGTCTTCTCTTCTTATCTCATAATGATTCTAAAGCACTTAATAAAGTTAACGTGTATTACGCATGAGCCTTGTATGTGGGAAGTGAGGAATGAGGGGTCTCCCTTCGTTCTTCTAGGGTGTTTAGTGTACGTCCTGTTGGGGACGATACGCGACGCATTCGTTCCTATGTTATAGACTTGGGTGCAATGCAAGTTACGAACTAACTTCAATCTACTTCTGTCTAAAAAAACAAACAAATTCAAACCCTTTTTTATCCTTCGGGATTGTTAAGTTTCAAATCTTTTTTCAGAAAAGAGTTCGTCGCTCACGTAAAAACACTCACTGACCTTGTTAGGTCGAACTACGTTTGCTCTGATTCCTCTTTCTCATCCGATTGAGGGTACGTAGGCACGAGACGCGATATCTCGATGAGCAACCTCCCCCTTTAGTGCGTAGTCCATCGAACTACGTTGACTCTGATTCTTTGTTCGTCCACGAAGATACGTAGGCATTGGATTTCGATAAATCCTTGTGAGTCCGTCTTAGTCTCCCCCCTCCCCGTTTTTTGTTCAGTCATAGACTTTAAGATAACTCACCCTTTGTTTAGACAACAAGCGTGGATCCCATCGAGTATGATGGACATGTGGGGGTGCTAATACCTTCCCCTCGCGTAACCGACACCCAAACCCGGACTATGGTTGCGATGACCATGTCTGTCCCTTTTTTAGGTTTTCTTTGATCGTTTCCTTTCCCTACGTCGGGATAAATAACGTTTGGTGGCGACTCTTCTGTTCTAGTTTTCTTTTCGGTTGTTTTTTTCGTAGGTTGCGACAGCTGGCGACTCTACTGGGGATAGGTTGACCTCTTGCTGGTCCATCCCTTATGCGAGTCAATCCTAGCGCTTGTCTGTTTATTTTTCATTGGGTGTTTACTGTTGTGCTTTATTTGTTGTATATTATTATTTTTACCACATTTATTGCATTGCATTATTGTCATATGCTAGACTGTGATGCGCTGTACTGGATTTTCTATTTGGCAGGTTGGGGGGTTCTGAGAGATAAGCCCACTACCCAGGCTTGAGCATACACATAGGTATTAGCATGGATAGTCGTGTCGCTCCCGTGGTGTTGACCACGTGGGGTGTTAGCGAGACCCACAGCCAGACGAGGTTCTATCGGGAGATCTGGTCGAGTGCATAACATGGCATACTGTTAGGTCTTAATTTCGAAGCTTGATGTTGGATTAAAAATTTTATTCAAAAAAGATGGGATTTCTGAAGTTCTAAGAGACTTCGACAGAAATGTCGTTATCAGAAAGTCTAGTCGAAAGGTATCTTTGTGCAGAGAAGAGATGTGGTTTAATGACTCAGAAATATTTCTAAGAGTTTGAAAATATTCTTCGACAGAAGGCTAATGAGCGTCGTTCGATTTGGAGATTCAAATTCAAATAATGAAGGGAATTTTGTTCTTATCCATTTGAGGGAAAGAACACGTGTTGAGCATTTGAAGAATGAAGACATGCAATGTGCCATGTGTTTCGCCCTGATTAATAGGTCGTTAGTGGGTAGTTATTTTTCACCATTATAAATAGCAAGTTTTAGCACTAGGATTGGGGGTGTTAGAAAGTTGTACAAATTTCTCAAAATTACTCAAAGTATCCGTGTGTAGAGAGAAACGAGTTGCTGAAGAAATGTATGTGTTATGTAACACCATTTTTCTTATTCAATGCAATCCTATTAATTTTTATTCAGAAGTTTACTTTGTCTCATTTACTTTATTAAGTTACTTCCCAATGTCCTTTAATTATTTCCTTGTATCATCTTCTTTTCAAAGTCTTGTCGAATTGTTCTTGTTTTCAAATACAAACATAATCGAAATGTCCAGTATTCTTTTTATATTTTTTAAAGTCGTTTTAGCACATGTCCTGGGATTTAGTTTGGTCGATCATGTAAGTTACTCATTTTTTTTATATAAAATTGATAGACCAGAGGTTGTTTACTATTTTTCCCAGTAAACATATTGGCACGCCCAGTGGGACAATGCTAAACGAATTTCTTATGTTTTGAAAAGAAACTTTTAATTCTGTATTGTTGATTATCTTTTATGTGTCGAATACTTCGTTGTATGTTATTAAGAAGTGGTAAAGTATCAACCACAAACGAAGATAGACCAAGAAGAAAATATATGAGGAAAATGGCAAGTACTAATCAGCCAAATAGTTTGAATCCTCAAACTACGTCTGGTGTCAATGCAGAGCCAATCCCAGGGTCTTTGACTTGAGGGCCCACGGTTCCTGCATCCGTATCTGAAGCCATACCATCTATGGCAAGTTCGACCCCAACGCATTCGATCACCCATACTCAGCCCATTCTGAGTTATGTTAGGTCAAGGGGTTCACCAAGGACTCCCCCTAGTGGGAAATGCTAACTTCCAACCATTTTTCCCCCTAGATTTTTTGTGCCTTTGCCTAGTCGAGACCCGCCTTATGGGATGCCAACTAGGATATTCAACCCAAATACCAGGCTTGACGAATACTACTACAGCCTATTTAAGGCAACAAATGGTTGAAAGTAACCACCAAATGGTCCAAATGATGTCCCAAACTATGGGAGAAATCTTCTAATTCAGAATACCACCCAGACTAACCAACAAATGACTGCGCAGATGACGCACCTTGCAGATTTCTTTGATGTGCCTAACCCTCGTCGACACGCTCAGAGAGAGTATATTGCAGGAAACCAAGGGGCGGTGCTCGAAGAGGACCCCACCATTAACCAGAACCAACAAAATCCAGGAAACATGCCTCGGGAGAATGTAGTGAACCAAGGAATAGTTGAACCCCCTACGAATCAACCACAAATTCCTATAGGAGAACAACCAAGGATGGTTTTGGTGAGTAGAAACTAGGACACTGACAACGTTATACAACAAGTTCGACGTCATGAGGTGGCAGCAGATAACAATTTGGAAGCCATGGTTGAAAGGATTATGGTCTAAAATGGGGTAAAGTTTGGCCTTCGAAGGCCAAATTATACATCCCCATTGTCAGAATACACTCTCTAGTCGGAGTTTCCCCTTAGAACGAAAGTCCCTAAGTTCACTAAGTTTTCCGGGGACACCACTGAGTCCACTATCAAACACGTGGCCAGATATGTGATAGAGGCTGGAGAAAATGCGAATAATGAGAATATTAGGATAAAGTACTTCCCAAGTTCTCTGAAGAATAATGCGTTCATGTGGTTCACAACTTTGCCACCAAATTCGATCCACAATTGGACCCAGTTGGAACGGTTGTTTCATGAGCAGTTCTATATGGGGCAAACAAAGATTAGTCTGAAGGAACTGGCTAGTATAAAATCAAAATTCACTGAGCCAATAGATAACTATTTGAACCGATTTCGACTACTCAAGGCTAGTTTTTTACCCAAGTTCTAGAGCATGAGTTAGTCGAAATGGCCGCTGGACGCTTTGATTATTTCATTAGGAAGAAATTGGATACTCAATATCTAAGAGATATCAATTGGCTGATAGAGTTCGACTAGTGGAACGCCTAAAGGAAGAAAAGGCTAGGGCGAATAAGAATAAAAGGGTGGCCTACGTCGAAGTTAATGACGAAGATGAAAAATATTATAATGAGCCAGCAAGTTTCGACGAAGGCGAGATTGATCTCGCCGAATTGAAATAAGGCCCACTTTATTCTTGTAAGTTGTTGGCCCCTTCAAATGGGAAAAATAATGTCGATCCATAAAAGAATGATAAATTCCCCAAGAAAAATTATACTTTCGACGTTACTAAATGTGACGAAATTTTCAATTTGTTAGTTAAGGACTATCAAATGATAGTGCCTCCTGGTGCTAAAATTTCTCCTTTAGAACAGAAAAAAGAGAGGGTTTTGTAAATACCATAATTTATTGGGCCATAAGACTTCTCAATGTTTTCATTTCGCGGATCTTGTTCAGAATGCAATCCAAGAAGGAAGGCTCAAGTTTGGTGAGAAGTCTGAAAATCAGATGAAGATCGATTCAAACCCCTTACCAGTGGTTGATGCTCACTATGCAGAGCCAACGGAGGTCCACATGATCGAGGTTGCTGAAGGCCTCGACAACAATGTCAAGGTGGTTGAAATCACTGATGATTTCAACAATGTAGCAGTCATGGTCAAGATAACTGAAGGTCTTGACCAAGAATTCATAAAGAGTTTTCCTAACGAGGCTGTCGAAAGTTTCACCAACAACACTATTGATGGTGTTGACATAGGGGTCACTGAGGATGCTGACGAAGGAATCACTGAGGATTCCCAGTGAATGATGGTAACCAAAGAAACCGTTGACAGTTTTGTTCAGATGGACAAGGCTTCTGAGGGCATTTAGATGGAATTGTGTAAGCTTGATATCACTGAGGATGTCAAAATGGAAATCAACATGGTGGAGATTTCTCAAGAGACGCCCTTGGAGGTTGATGATGAACGTCGACAAAAAGAATACAACAAGTTATCCTTCCCAAAAGAGGAGGAAATCTGATTGACTTTATACACAGGTGTCAAAAGAAGAGGTCAGAGGTCATGTTGTGTCCCAGGTGTAGCACTGTATTATACAAGAAGGCAGCGCAGAATCTCGAAGGAGTTCGAAAGGCCAAACAAAGGCGCGAGGAGAAAGCCTGTCATGGCCAGTGGGGTTTCGACCCTAGGAAGTCTGCTTCGAAGCAAGAACAGCCAAAGGCTAGAGTTCCAGGGGCAAGGGCCGCTACCTTTAAACCATTTGCAAAACTTTCCAATGGCAAGTGGGTAAAACCAAATGAGAATAAGGAAAAGAGCCAACAGAAGTGGCAGAGTTTTGATGTAGAAAGAGGCGCTTCGATGGCCTCAAAGAAACCAGCTTATGTTTCAGAAAACTACAAAGGGAAAAAACCCCATGTCTAGGTCCCAGTGGAGGAGGGAACAAAGATAAAGGAAAGCCCAAAGAGAAGCCGAGGCGAAAGCAGAAATCAAGCCTGTCAAAGCACCTGCTGCCATACCAAAACGAGCAGGCAAGGAAGAGCATGATCGAAAGGTTGCGGAAGATGAATTGCTCACTGATAATTTTAATTTAGGATCAGAGCAATCTCTTGACATTCTGGTCAATGTAGTATCTGTTCTGCCGAGGGAGTTCGACCAGGTATATGAGTTTAAAGATACGGCGGATAACATTGATGTTGAAATGGCCACACATAGGCCATTTTTCTATTATGTAATGAATAATGGGTGTGTCGAAGAGAAAAATGCATTCTTTGAAAGGCCCAGTGAAGCTATGAAGAGCCATCTGAAGAGCCATCACTGGAAAGATTGAAGACGTACCAGTTAATAAAATTTTGGTGGATTGCGGTGCTACTGTAAACTTGATGCCGCACTTCATGTTGAGGAGGATGGGAAAGTTCGATACTGACACGAAACCTCACAACATGGTGTTATCTAATTACGAAGGGAAGGTTGGTAACACGTTGGGGGTAATCCAAGTAGACCTGACGGTAGGAACAGTCACAAGGTCAACCATGTTTATGGTTGAAGAGACAAAGGCCAACTACAACCTTTTATTGGGTCGAGAGTGAATCCACGGAATAGAAGTCGTGCCATCTTTGATGCACCAAAGAATCACCATCTGGAGAACAGATGGTATTGTTGAGAACATTGAGGCAGACCAATGCTATTTCATGGCTTCGGCGAACCATGTCGATAGTTGAAACTTCGATAGGAATTTGGCTAACATCGCTCCGTGTAACCCAGCCGATTTTGCGTTCACTCCAGACGACAACGCGTATTGTTCACTGTACTTACATCTAACAAATGGGTTCCAGTGGGATCGGGAAGTTGTAGGAGAAGATGACTTCGCTTATGAAGGCACATCCGGGGTTGACCCCACAGGTCGGGGAAGTAAATTCGACGATGATGCCTGAGTTTGAGGCACTCGAAAGGATTTCGGCTTACATAGCCGAATATAAACTACAAGCGGCTTTGGAGGCCAAAGTTAAACATATGGCTGATGAAGCCAACAAAAAAGTAAATCAAGAAGGTCCTGGAAAGGACTTCGATCCAGAACCACCTGATAAGGTTCAGGATGAAATGCAAGGCCAGAGGCTCGATGCAATTTATGATGATGAGCCTTTGGGTTTCGAGAAGGATCTGTTGGCAGCTAATATCAAAATTCTAGCGCAAGATCCTTTGGTCGAAATCGACTTGGGAGAGGGGGAAATGAAAAAACCAACATATATCAGTGCAAATATCAGCCCACAACTCAAGGTCGAAGTGATCCAATTGTTAAAGAAGTTCAAATACTACTTTGTATGGGATTACGATGAGATGCCTGGTTTGAGCAGAGAGCTGGTCGAACTAAAGCTACCAATTAAGTCTAGAAAGAAGCCGATCAAGCAAAATCCAAGGCGGTTTGCACCAGTAATTCTCTCGAAGATCAAGGAGGAAGTCGAAAGGCTTCTTCGTTGCAGATTTATTCGAACCGCCAGGTATGTCGAATGGCTTCTAAACATTGTGCCTGTTATAAAAAAGAATGGTACTTTGAGGGTTCGCATAGACTTTAGAGATCTGAATGCTACGACCCCAAAGGACGAATACTCAATGCTTGTGGCGGAAATGCTAGTCGACTTTGCCGCTGGCCATGAATACCTTAGCATGATCGACGAGTATTCTGGGTATAACCAAATATTCATTGCTGAAGATGGTGTCCCTAAAACGGCGTTTCGATGTCCTAGGGCCTTAGGCACTTACAAATGGGTAGTTATGCCTTTTGGCCTAAAGAATGTTGGGGCAATATATCAAAGAGCAATGAATACAATCTTCCATGATTATATAGAGACTTTTATGCAAATTTACATTAACGATATTATTGTAAAGTCTGTTTCAGGGAAGAATCACATTGATCATCTTCGACAATCATTCGAAAGGATGCGAAGACATGGTCTTAAAATGAATCCTCTCAAATATGCTTTTTGTGTGAGGGTGGGAGATTTCTTGGGCTTTGTGGTCCATAAAAAGGGAATCGAAATAAATCAAAATAAGACCAAGGCCATTGTGGAGGCGAAAGCGCCATCAACAAAGAAGGAACTGTAGTCACTTTTGGGAAAGATCAATTTTTTAAGGAGATTTATCTCGAATCTCAGCGGAAAAACTCAAGCTTTCTCACCTCTACTTCGACTAAACAAGGAGGGATTCGAATGGGGGCAAGCTCAACAGAAAGCTTTCGACAAAATCAAAGAGTATTTGAGTCATCCTCCAATTCTAGCACCACCTTGTAGAAGTAGGAGCATGAGACTGTACATATATGCGTCAGACAAAACCTTAGGGAGCATGTTGGCTCAAGAGGATGAAAATGGCGTCGAAAGAGCCATTTACTACCTTAGTAGAGTTTTGAAAGATCCAGAAACTAGGTATAACATAGTTGAAAAATTATGTTTATGCTTGTATTTCTCTTGTACAAAGTTAAAGCATTATATAAAACCAGTTGATGTCTATGTTTCATCTCATTTTGATATCATTAAACACATATTGTCTAAGCCTATTTTGCATAGTCGAATTGGTAAATGAGCATTGGCTTTAACTGAATATTCCTTGATGTACATGCCTTTAAAGGCTGTTAAGGGATAAGTGGTGGCTGACTTCATTGTCGACCACTCTATAAACGAGAACGTGTTGAATTATCTTGAGCTTGAACCTTGGAAATTATATTTCGACGGTTATAGTCATAAAGATTGTACAGGTGTTGGAGTCCTGATCATTTCTCCTAATAGAATCCCAACAAAATTCAAGTACAAAGTCGAAGGTATTTGTTCGAATAATGAGGCTGAATATGAAGCCTTAATAGCCGGACTTGAAATTTTGTTGGAATTGGGAGAAACTCGAGTCGAAATAATGGGAGACTCTGAGTTAGTCATCAAACAGATTACAAGGGAGTACAAATGTGTTAAAGAGAGTCTCATTATGTACTTCATAATAGCCAATCGATTGCTGAAAAAGTTCTAAGTGGTTAATATTCGACACATACCCCGATTGGAAAACCAAGTGGAAAATGACCTAGCTTAGATTGCTTCTGGATATAAGGTGCCGAAGGAAAGATTAGAAGAGGAAATCAAAGTCAGAGGTAGAGTTGCATCCGCCAGAGTATCCCCATCAGACTTGGAAACAACAAAGCATGGATACGCTTATGAAGAGAACTTCGAAATATTAGCAGTGGATAGTTTAACGGAAGAAGACTGGAGAAAACTAATAGTCGAGTATCTGCAGAATCCAACGACGTCCACTGATCAAAAAATCAGGTATCAAGCTTTAAGTTATGTCCTTTTGGGCGACGAGTTATTTAAAAAGACTCCTGAGGGAGTGTTGCTTAAATTCCTTAGTGAGTCAGAAGCATACTTAGCCCTTTTTACTGTTCATAGTGGGGCATGTGGGGCTCATCAGGTAGGCCACAAAATGAAATGGCATTTATTTCAACAAGGAATGTACTGGCCTACTATGTTGAAAGATTGCATCGAATTTGCTAAGGGATGCCAAGAGTGCCAAGTGCATGCAGGTATACAACATGTTCCTGCAAGCGAACTACACTCCATAGTCAAACCATGGCCCTTTAGAGGTTGGGCTTTGGATTTGGTGGGTGAAATTCGACTTGCGTCATCTAAAAATCAAAGATACATTTTGGTAGGCATTGACTATTTTACGAAATGGATCGAAGTTATACCATTACCAAATATTGACCAAGAATATGTGATCGAGTTTATTAAAAAACACATTATTTATTGGTTTGGAATCCCAGAAACCATTACGACAGATCAAGGATCGGTGTTTACTGGTCGGAAAATGCAAGAATTTGCTAAAGAAATGGGTTTCAAACTCTTAACCTCTACACCTTATTATGCTCAGGCTAATGTTCAGGTCGAAGTAGCAAACAAAGTGGTGATTAGCCTAATTAAGAAGCATGTGGGAAAGAAGCTTAGAAACTGGTACAAAACATTGGACCAAGTTCTTTGGGCATGTCGAACCTCCCCCAAAGAGGCGACTAATTCCACGCCTTTTCGATTGACCTTTGGCCATGATGTAGTATTACCAGTCAAAATCTATCTTCAGTCGGTGAGAATTCAAAGGCACCATGAGATCCCATCTGAGTCATATTGGAATATGATGTTAGATGAATTGGTGGACTTAGATGAGGAAAGGCTTAATGCTTTAGAATTGTTGAAAATACAGAAGAAGATAGTAGAACAGTCTTATAATAAAAAAGTCAAATTTAAGACCTTTTCGCCTGAGGAATTGGTTTGGAATGTGATTTTGCCTATGGATAAAAAATATAGATCTTTGGGAAAATGGTCTCCTAAGTGGGAAGGTCATTTTCAAATCATACAAGCTTTTTTGAATGGTGCTTATGAAATCGAAGAATTAGATCAAGATAAGAGAATCTTAAGGGTAAATGGGAAGTGTCATACCCCAAATTTGTCCTACCTGTAAATCACCTTTCATCTGTACATCCACCCACTAACCATATTAAAAAAAAATCCAAAAAAATATGTTGTCTTCAACTTCATCTCTCTTTTATTTATTTATTTTTTATCCATTTTCATTTTAAGTCATATCTATCTTTTAACCATTTTTATCCTTCATCCAATTAAATATACATTTAAAACCCATTTTTATCCCATTATCCATGATTCATTATCCAATTCATATCCATTTTAACTATTTAAAACCCATTTAAATCGATTGGTTATCCATTTCCTTCATAAATCATTTCCATTTTCAAACTCATTTCATAAATCTTTCTAATATCCATTTTCTAAAAAAACATCCAATTCCTTTCCATCCAAAACCAAACTATTTTTAATCAACTTCAAATCCATTAACTATAGTATATACAAACAAAGCCCATGATCATAATAAAATGTGAAAATAAAGAGGGCCCATTATATTTCCAAAACCCAAAATTAAAAAATAAAGAGGATTATTTTTACGATGGATTTTGATTCACACACTCATGACACTCACTGCAAAACGGCTCCCAGGAATGCTTCAGCCTCAAACCATGATGCCATACGTACAAGACCATACATGACCCACTTGCCATAACTGCAGCTATGAAACCGTACACACTCCAAGCCGTGAGTGATTCAACGCAAGCTTCTTTTTTCACGTAACATAATGGATACAACCATGTCCTGCGAAACAAACAGACAAATTTCTCAAATCAGACCAATTGTAAAAATCACACAAATCATCTTTGAAACGCACACAGTGAGCCAATTTCAGTCACAACAGAAATTCACCACAAACCAAACCTTAGCAGCACAAGAATTCAAAAACCGTTCACTGCACGTGACTCCCACACCACACCCTTTGCACAACTGCAGCGAACCCAAACTTTCATCGATTTGCAAACGCAGAAAAACGACAAAACCACATAACCGTCTCGTACGACCATTTCCAGCTCACATTCTTCAATTCTCTCCCCAAACTACCCTCAATCTCATTCTATAAAATGACCCTTTGAGGAGCTCACAGCCGCCACAAAACCCCTTCAAACCTTGTTTCTTCAACCTTCCCTCAACCTCCGCAACTATTCTTTCATCGCCCAACCTCCATAACCACTAACCCTCTTCCTCCTTCAAATTTATCTGCTCATAAAAACACCCACAACCACATACACCCTTCCTCCCTTTCCGATCTCAACCTACAAATAGCTTCACCCAAAACCATTATTCAACCCAAAACAACTTCTAAATCCCAAATCCACACCAAATCAAACCCAGATTTCGAAACAGAACCAAATAGAAGAAGAAGTTTGAGATGAAATAGAAGGAGGAGAACCAGATGAGCCGAAACACAAACCTGAGAATCAAACGAAGAACGGACGCGAAAGACCGGAACTCATGAGAAGAAGGTTGGAGACGTTCCATGGCCGTGCGTTACTCGTTGTTGTCACTATTGTTTTCGCGATCGGATTCTGAGCATTTTTACCGTTTGAACGTTGTTGGTGTTTGTTGACTAGCGATGATGGAGAGGACTCTCTTCTGAGCTTGTTTCTTGTCTCTATGTAATGACCCTGTTTTGACCGTGCTTTTTTTTGTATTTAATCACTTTGGATTTTGAAAGCATGGTGGGTTCTGGCCATAAGCCTTGAGTTGGTTATTATTATTATTATTATTTTTTAGACAACCGAGCCATTTTAAGGAGATAGGCCCATCAGCCCATATTCATTTTCATCCCACCTCCTTAATTTCCTTGCACCACCCTTTCTTGTTACTCCTTTTTTAATTCACCTTCGATTTTTTTTTAATTTTTTTTTGTAACAATTAAAGTTTTATGGGTTTGTCATGCTATGTTTTAATTTTTATATTTTTACTTTCACTTCATTTTCGTTTTCGTTTTTCTTTCATTTTCTTTCCATTTTTGGGCCAATGATATAAAAATAATCTTGATGATTGGTTGATTTTTTAAAAATCGGTTCCAAATCTTGATTTATATGAGGCCTATTTACTATTTATTTATTTATTATAATTTTATCCATTTTTGGGTCGATGAAAACCAAAATATCAAGATTTATCGATTTTTCAATTTTAAATCGTGATAAAGGTGAGACCTTTATTCTTTTTCTTATCTTTTTCGTTTTTTTATTTCATTTCTTAATATATTTTTCATTATTTTTCATTTTGGGTCAATGAAAACCAAATATCTAAGATTTGTCGATTTATCGATTTTAAATCTTGATAAAGGTGAGACCTTTATTCTTTTTCTTGACATTTTCGATTTTATTTCATTTCTATCATTTTTATTTCATTTTTATTCATCTTTTGGGTCAATGAAAATCAAATACTAAAGATTATCGATTTTTTGATTTAAAATCTTAGTAAAGATGAGACCTTTCTTAGTTTTTCCGATTTTTATGTCTATTTCGATTTATATTCTTTTATTGTCATTTTTGGTCCATGAAAGTCAAATATCGTTGATTATCGATTTCTCGATTAAATTCCGATTAAGACGAGATCAATTTTGTTTTATGTCAATATTACACCTTGTCCATATTACCCTGTTCACCATTAATAAAAAAACACTAAAAATATCGAAACCCTAAAACAATAATTGATGGACGGTTGGTTGCTTGACGACTTTCGATCAAGGCTTAGTTTAGGACACCTTGCACACACACGGCATTCTCTTCGGCTACCTTACAATGAGACCTTTTATTTCATGTCATCCCTTGTAATTTACATGTACCCCGCTCCCCATTCCGATGTACGCATTTAGTTTTCTTTTGATTGCGAGACAACCCATTTTCAAACTAATCCTCGATTCGTTGTCGAGCCATTTTCAAACAAACCTATTTTCAACCAAACTGTCGATTCATCGTCGAGCCCAATTTTAAATCAACCTCTAATCAACTTTTTTTCAAACCAAACTCTTTTCATAACAATAAACCCTTGATCCAAAGTCAAGTGGATTTTCATAATCAAACTCCAAAAACAACTAACAACTATCGCAACTCTTTTAAGGTGAAAAATGGGGGTTCAAGTCTTTGATCTCTCTTCGATTGTTTGGGTGCGAGTTCTCTTACTCGTGTGTGAGCAATTGACGCCTCTTCTTTTAACAAATCAAATCCTTTTCAAAATTACCAAGTGCATACAATAAACCCTTGATCCCATGTCAAGCGGACTTTCATAATCAAACCTCAAAATGACTAACAGCTATCGTAATTCTTTTTCAAGGTGAAAAATGGGGGTTCAAGTCTTTGATGATCTTGCCGAATGAGCATATGTAGGCCCGAGGTCGTGATGATCTTGCCGAGCACCCTATCCTTAAACCACCCATTTCCCCTTAGTATCTTTTCCTTTTATCTTTACATTTCCGCATTTATTTTATAGAAGAAAACAAACAAACTCAGCTAACGAGTATCGCGATTCGAATCAAGAGGTTCCTGTTGAGTACAATGGACGGAGGGGGTGCGCGTACCTTCCCCTCACGTAACCGACTCCCGAACCCAGAATGTGGTTACGACGACCATGTTCTTATCCTCCCTTAAAGGTTTTCTCGATATTTTCCTTTCCCTCTTTTGGGATAAATAAAGTTCGGTGGCGACTCTATCGAACCGTTTTCCGTGCCTTTTGCGCGAGGGTCGTGTCTTCGATTAAGCAATTTTTTCGAGGTGCGACAGATGTCGACTCTGCTGGGGACATGTTGCTCCATGCAAGAGAGAGTCGAGCCTATCTTGATTCGAATCACTAGCTCTTTAGCTTTGTTTATTTATTTTCTTCTCGCTTATTCGTTTGCTTATTTACTTGCTTTCCTATTTTCTTATTTGTGTTACCTTTCGTGACATTGTTGGGTTATTCTGACATTGGGAACTTTGTGAGATGGCTCTACACCCGAGTCGGGAAGAACCCTAGGATTAGGATGGTGGTTGTGTAGTGTAGGCTTGCGTGGTCTCTTTTGCGTGAGTTGAAGCGAAAACCACGGCTTGGAGTAGATTCCCTTGGAGATACTATTGTTGTGGTGAATCTTTGCCATGGTGGTAATACTTTCGAGGTGGGTCGTTGATCCCAAGGGCCATTAACCCATTTATCCATGGTGGTTGGTAGTGTTAATTCTTTGTGAGTTAATGTGAACGCCCCAATCAGATGAGATCCCTCGAACGTATTGCTTCCTGATAGTAATATTTTTGACCTCGATCTAGGATTCTGAGAACCCTACTTAGAACCTGTGTGTCGATGGTTGTGTAGTGGGCGCCTCCGAGGAATCTTTCTCGTGGGGAAGAAACGAAGACCTCTCATAGACGAGATTATTTCGAGGATATTATAATCAGATGTCTCTTCGTCTTGGTTATAATGTGTCAAAATATATCAGTAACTGTAGGCACCTACCCATTTTAGAAACCTACCCGTGGGCTTTCTTGATCCTAGTTGTGGTTCTTGACTCATCTCCGGCCAACCTCAGAATTGTTTGAAGCTTGTGATCTGCGATTCTGGATCTTGCATTTTGCATTGCATCTCATGTCATTGCATTGTATTGCATCTGTGACG
The DNA here is from genome assembly GCA_022829125.1 of Lathyrus tuberosus. Classification (NCBI taxonomy): domain Eukaryota; kingdom Viridiplantae; phylum Streptophyta; class Magnoliopsida; order Fabales; family Fabaceae; genus Lathyrus; species Lathyrus tuberosus. Next base: position 6,739,124 of record JALAZF010000149.1, read on the forward strand.
CATCTTGCATTGCATTTCAACCTCAGAATCTCACTTCAACTTCGTTCCTTCTCCAGTAAATCAAGTTGATTCCTCGACACCAGTACGCAACTCGAGCTAATGCCAGACGCATGATGGAGCATATTCAACAAGAGAAAGCCGCCTTTATAGAAGAGTTGGATTCTATCAAAGGAAAGATTGACCAGATTCTCGAAGCCATCATGATGGCCAGGAAAGAAGAAGAACTGCGTGAAGCCGCTGCTGCCCACAACACTGTGCCTGTTCAAGCATCTACCTCAAGGTTCTCTGTTCCTATTCCTAACCCCATCACCTATGGGATACCAATGGACTTCGCTCCTGCCACATCTCAACCACTTCCAACATCTGGAGTTACTGTTAGTGCCATTCCACAAGCCCAACCTGTTGTCGCTCAGATTCCTATTCCTCATGCTGAAGAGAATCTTATAGATCAGTATGATGAGGTCCAAAACTATCATGATGCTATCCCGATTGTCAATCCTACTGCTGCTCAGGATTCTGAAGCTATCAAGATGTGTCGTGATCTAGCTGAGAAGCTCTGAGTCATGGAGGGACGTAACTCAACTTCTTTGAATGCTCTGGATATGTGCTTGGTGCCAGATGTTGTCATTCCTCCCAAATTTAAAGTGCAAGAATTCCCAAAGTACAAAGGTCTCAGTTGTCCTCACATCCATCTAAATACGTACTGCCGCAAGATGGTTGCCTATGCCAAAGACAAAAAGCTGATGATTCATTGCTTCCAAGACAGCTTGTCTAGGGCATCACTCAAGTGGTATATGCAGTTAGAATGTAGCAATGTACGCACTTGGGATGATCTAGCTGATGCATTTGTCAAGCAATACAAGTACAACACTGACCTTGGTCCAAACCGTACTCAACTTTAGAGTATGGCTCAAAAGGACAACGAATCCTTTAAGGAGTACGCACAACGCTGGAGAGAGCTAGCTGCAAGGGTTCATCCACCTCTTGTTGATCGTGAACTGATTGACCTCTTCATGGGTACTTTGCAAGGCCAATACTATGAGAAGCTGATTGGTAATGTTTTTGCCGGATTCTCTGATTTGGTAATCGTCGGTGAGAGAATCAAAGAAGGTCTGAAGAGCGGAAAGATCCAAAGAGGTTCTAGCAGCCAGTCTCAAGCCAAGAAGCCCTTCAATGGATACAAGAAAAAAAAGGGTGAAACGAATGCTGTCTCTGCTCAAGAAAGGGCAAGCTCAACAAGCTTCTGCTCCAATGCCTTATCAAATCCCTTACTTCCAGTATTCGTATATTGCTTCTGCGTAATACGCTTTAATGCCTTATCAGCCAACAGTTCAAGCTGTTCAAGCTCCAATGCCTCAACAACAGGTTCCTCAGCAACAATCCTACAACCAGCAAGGGTATCAGTATCCTCCTCAACATCAACAACAGAGAGCTGCTCAACAACGTCAGCCTAATCAACAAAGGACAAGGAGGGCTGATAGAGACTTTGATCGTCTGCCAACATCATATGCTCAGATCTTTGCTCAATTGCTGGAAAAGAGGGTTGTTACTCCCAGAGACTTGCCTCCTCCAACTGTCATTCCTCCAGATTATGATGTTAATGCTCATTACGAGTTTCATAAGGGTGCTCCAGGGCATACAATTGAGGACTGCAGAGCTTTCAAACACAAGGTTCAAGACATGATCGACTCAAAGTTTCTCACGTTCAATGGGAGGGCTCCAAACGTCATTAAAAAACTGCTGCCGCTGCCAAACTAGTGCCAGCAGCAAGCCAAGTCAAGTCAAGTCAAGTCAAGTTTATTCCCCGAAGAAGGCAGTCATGTTGCCATCCCGTCATTTTGCATTCTTGTTATTTTCGTCTTTATTTGTTTAAGTACTGTATGCTTTAAACATTGTCGTTTGTATTTGGTTTTCTTAATGTATTGACAATGCATATTTTGAATCAGTTATGTCGTATTCACTCATTTTTTTCCTTTTAATGCAAATCACAGACACGTTTATATCCACTTCAATCTCTTTATCAACTGTTGTTAGAAATGATTGGAGGGAGGATGATGAAAGCGAAATACCCATAATTGCAAAGTGTATGCTTTCGGACAGAATCCCGCCGATGATGTACAAGCATTGTTTCAACCCCCAAACACCAGAGAGACAAGGAGTTAATCCCTAGTTAAACCACTTCGAGCCAAGAAGTAGCAGTTTCCTTCGGATATATAAAACCTTACACTCAACCTGAGGCAGGGTAGTGTTCAGTCAACCCAATTACACACTCAAATCACAAAGTAAAATCCAAAAGACATGACGGTTGTTTATCAATAACCGTAACTTGGCAGTTACAATCATCCAACAAAACCAAAAACAAAAAAATCAAAAGTTGGCTAAGTCGAGCTCCTCAAAGGAGACTTAGGCAAAAATCAAGGCAACCCTGATGGACTCGACAAGCAAAATCAGTCCATGCAAAAGATAGGGATCAAAAACAAAATTAGGAGAAGCCCTCGAATCCTCAACAAAAACAAAATAAGACTCAGTGACCACCAAATCAAAACCAAAGGGTCACTGACACCCATCAAAAACAAAATAAGGTGACTGCTAGTTCTAGCAAACCTTGAGTCATCGCTCTTACACCGTCAACCCTTTTGGAATACAAACATGTGCAGATTTAACTGAACGTAGGACTGGAGATCATCACGAAGAAGGGGTGGGTACAAATTATACTTTGAGCCTAATATCCTTTGTTTCATAAATCGTAAACCAGACCACGTTACAACCCTCGAAAGACCTAATTGAGACGAAGTTTATTCTGAAAGCATACTATTGCAAGGTTGCGTAAATTGACTCCCCATATTTGCTAATCTTCAGCAATGGTGTCATTCTCCTTGCTATATCTTTCACACCATCAAAATCAGCACGCGTCTGGACTAATGGTCCATTCGTCTCACTATCACGACACTCCAATAAACGACTCTTTTTTCAAAACTTGCATGAGCATTATATTAAGATTACCATTTATGAATGCCCAATTTTAATTGCAAATCAGTGCTTAACATCAAAGCAACTCCAACAAGGGGCAATCAAAGAGGAACTTGAGCTTTCAGTGGTGCCGACCCAAAGCAAGACTCCCTCAAAACCCTCAGGTTGGGGAAAATCTTTCAACATCTCTATCAGGGGCAAGACATCTCAAAGCATATCAAAGTTCGACTTCCAAAGATTCAAATCATGACAGAACTGGTTAATCAGGGGCAGACCACTACCACGTTCAGACTGGGGCAAGATCCATTGCAGCAGGTAGATCCCCTTGTATCTTCAAGATGGTCAAGAAGGCTATCCTGACCATTAAGCATAGAGTTGTGGATCTCTCAGGAGTGAACCCATAATTCATCAGCAAGTCATCAAACTTGAGGCCTCGAAAGCATCTTCGTCGTCAACAAACTGAGTGTCGAGGAAATCAAATCCCTCCCACCACCCTAAGTCTAATTTGAATTGGCAAATACCAAAAATCCAATTCACATTGGCAACTACCAAAATTCCAAAACATATCCAATCACCCGTTTGTAATTATACGCATTATATGCATCGTATTCATGTGCATCATATGCATACCCAAAAAATAATCATACTTCCCCAGCACTTGCATCTCCGCGCGTCAGCATTTGCATTTTCATTTCCATTCGATATGGAACATCATTACAAAATTAAGCATTCATACGCATAGTCAATATCCAGGATCAATCTCAAGATTTCAAGACGATCTTCAGCCTAGCCAGGGGCATCTTCACTCAATCCGTGGGCGTTCCTCACGAAGTTTAATCTCAAGAGTGCAAGATGATCATCAGCCCAGCCAGGGGCATCTTCTGTAAATCCGTGGGCATTCCCCACGAAGTTGTCCAACCTTTTGTTGATCAAGACAAGGCTGCAAGCAATCTTCAGCCCAGTCAGAGGCATCTCCTTCAGTTCATGAGCGTTCCTCATGAAGTTATTTCAACCTTTTGTTGATGAGAATGTGATCTCCAAGCAAGTCGGTGGGCGTTCCTCATTGAATTGTCTCCTCAACCTTTTGTTGATATCTCCAAATAAATCTCACTCATCATATCCCCAACAAACTTGACATTTTTTCAATTGCCTTACTATCATCCTTTTGGTGGTAGTCAAACCCTGTCAATTCTACTTAACCTTCGTCCTTTTGGTGTTGGTCCTTGCAAATCAGAAAGTTCCTATCATCCTTTTGGAGGTAGCAACTTGTGTTGTTGGATCCTTCATCCTTTTGGTGTCGCCGATCCGTGAACCCTTGGTCTGTGTGTCATCCTTTTGGTGAGTGGCAACCTTTGTTATCGTTTTGACTGCTATTATCCTTTTGGTAGTAGTAAGTTATGTTTACTATCATCCTTTTGGTGATAGGTCTGTCATCCTTTTGGTGTCAGATAGCTGTGTGTGCCCTATTATCCTTTTGGTAATAGCAGGCTTTGACCTCATTTCTATCCTTTTGGTAGAAGGGTCTGTGTGTGTGTGTGTGTGTGTGCCCTATTATCCTTTTGGTAATAGCAGGCTTTGACCACATTTTCATTCTTTTGGTGGAAGGGTCTGTGTGTGTGTGCCCTATTATCCTTATGGTAATAGCAGGCTTTGACCTCATTTCTATCCTTTTGGTAGAAGGGTATGTGTGTGTGTGCGCCCTATTATCCTTTTGGTTATAGCAGGCTTTGACCTCATTTTCATCCTTTTGGTGGAAGGGTCTGTGTGTGTGCCCTATTATCCTTTTGGTAATAGCAGGCTTTGACCTCATTTTTATCCTTTTGGTGGAAGGGTCTGTGTGTGTGTGTGCCCTATTATCCTTTTGGTAATAGTAGGCTTTGACCTCATTTTCATCCTTTGAGTGGAAGGGTCTGTGTGCGTGTGTGCCCTATTATCCTTTTGGTAGTAGCAGGCTTTGACCTCATTTTTATCCTTTTGGTGGAAGGGTCTGTGTGCGTGTGTGCCCTATTATCCTTTTGGTAATAGCAGGCTGTGACCTCATTTTCCATCCTTTTGGTGGAAGAGTCTGTGTGTGTGTGCCCTATTATCCTTTTGGTAATAGCAGGCTTTAACCTCATTTTTCATCCTTTTGGTGAAAGGTCAGTGTGCGTGTGTCCACTATCATCCTTTTGGTGATAGGTCTGTCATCCTTTTGGTGTCAGATTCTTCGGTTATCATCCTTTTGGTGATAACGACCTTTGCAAGTTTTTCAGTGTCTACTCGAGGGTTGACATTGATCCATCATTTCATTCTCAAACACCTTCTTTCTCTCTTTCGGACAAATTCGTGGTCTTTTTCATATCTAATTGTCTTCTGCCTCGAAAGAATGAACGCCGTAGCAATTCATCTTACTAGGTTCAAGCCAATTAGATAGGGGCATCTGTCATACCCCGAATTTGTCCTACCTGTAAATCACCTTTCATCTGTACATCCACCCACTAACCATATTCAGAAAAAATCCAAAAAAATATGTTGTCTTCAACTTCATCTCTCTTTTATTTTTAATTTTTTTTATCCATTTTCATTTTAAGTCATATCTATCTTTTAACCATTTTTATCCTTCATCCAATTAAATATACATTTAAAACCCATTTTTATCCCATTATCCATGATTCATTATCCAATTCATATCCATTTTAACTATTTAAAACCCATTTAAATCCATTGGTTATCCATTTCCTTCATAAACCATTTCCATTTTTAAACTCATTTCATAAATCTTTCTAATATCCATTTTCTAAAAAAAATCCAATTCCTTTCCATCCAAAACCAAACTATTTTTAATTAACTTCAAATCCAATTTTTAAATTCAAATCCATTAACTATAGTATATACAAACAAAGCCCATGATCATAATAAAATGTGAAAATAAAGAGGGCCCATTATATTTCCAAAACCCAAAATTACAATATAAAGGGGATTATTTTTACGATGGATTTTGATTCACACACTCATGACACTCACTGTAAAATGGCTCCCAGGAATGCTTCAGCCTCAAACCATGATGCCATACGTACAAGACCATACATGACCCACTTTCCATAACTGCAGCGATGAAACCGTACACACTCCAAGCCGTGAGTGATTCAACACAAGCTTCGTTTTTCACGTAACATAATGGATACAACCATGTCCTGCGAAACAAACAGACAAATTTCTCAAATCAGACCAATTGTAAAAATCACACAAATCATCTTTGAAACGCACACAGTGAGCCAATTTCAGTCACAACAGAAATTCACCACAAACCAAACCTTAGTAGCACAACAAATCAAAAACCGTTCACTACACGTGACTCCCACACCACACCCTTTGCACAACTGCAACGAACCCAAAGTTTTATCGATTTGCAAACTCAGAAAAACGACAAAACCACATAACCGTCTCGTACGACCATTTCCAGCTCACATTCTTCAATTCTCTCCCCAAACTACCCTCAATCTCGTTCTATAAAACGACCCTTTGAGGAGCTCACAGCCGCCACAAAACCCCTTCAAACCTTGTTTCTTCAACCTTCCCTCAACCTCCGCAACTATTCTTTCATTGCCCAACCTCCATAACCACTAACCTCTTCCTCCTTCAAATTTCTCTGCTCATAAAAACACCCACAACCGCATACACCCTTCCTCCCTTTCCGATCTCAACCTACAAATAGCTTCACCCAAAACCATTATTCAACCCAAAACAACTTCCAAATCCCAACTCCACACCAAATCAAACCCAGATTTCGAAACAGAACTAAATAGAAGAAGAAGTTTGAGATGAAATTGAAGGAGGAGAACCAGATGAGCCGAAACACAAACCTGAGAATCAAACGAAGAACGGACGCGAAAGACCGAAACTCATGAGAAGAAGGTTGGAGACGTTCCATGGCCGTGCGTTACTCGTTGTTGTCACTGTTGTTTTTGCGATCGAATTCTGAGCATTTTTACCGTTTAAACATTGTTGGTGTTTGTTGACTAGAGATGATGGAGAGGACTCTCTTCTGAGCTTGTTTCTTGTCTCTATGTAATGACCCTGTTTTAACCGTGCTTTTTTTTGTATTTAATCTCTTTGGATTTTGAAAGCATGGTGGGTTCTGGCCATAAGCCTTGAGTTGGTTATTATTATTATTATTATTTAGACAACCGAGCCATTTTAAGGAGATAGGCCCATTAACCCATATTCATTCTCATCCCACCTCCTTAATTTCCTTGCGCCACCCTTTCTTGTTACTCCTTTTTTAATTCACCTTCGATTTTGTTTTAATTTTTTTTTGTAACAATTAAAGTTTTATGGGTTTGTCATGCTATGTTTTAATTTTTATATTTTTATTTTCACTTCATTTTCGTTTTCGTTTTTCTTTCATTTTCTTTCCATTTTTGGGCCAATGATATAAAAATAATCTTGATGATTGGTTGATTTTTTAAAAATCGGTTCCAAATCTTGATTTATATGAGGCCTATTTACTATTTATTTATTTATTATTATTTTATCCATTTTTGGGTCGATGAAAACCAAAATATCAAGATTTTTTTATTTTTCGATTTTAAATCTTGATAATGGTGAGACCTTTATTCTTTTTCTTATCTTTTTCGTTTTTTTATTTCATTTCTTAATATATTTTTCATTATTTTTCATTTTGGGTCAATGAAAACCAAATATCTAAGATTTATCGATTTATCGATTTTAAATCTTGATAAAGGTGAGACCTTTATTCTTTTTCTTTACATTTTCGATTTTATTTCATTTCTATCATTTTTATTTCATTTTTATTCATCTTTTGGGTCAATGAAAATCAAATACTAAAGATTATCGATTTTTCGATTTAAAATCTTAGTAAAGATGAGACCTTTCTTAGTTTTTCCGATTTTTATGTCTATTTCGATTTATATTCTTTTATTGTCATTTTTGGTCCATGAAAGTCAAATATTGTTGATTATCAATTTCTCGATTAAATTCCGATTAAGACGAGACCAATTTTATTTTATGTCAATATTACACCTTGTCCATATTATCTCGATTATATTATTCATATTCTTATCATATTGTTCATATCCATATTCATGTTTATCTAACCATTTCATTTGTTCACCATTAATCAAAAAAACACTAAAAATATCGAAACCCTAAAACAATAATTGATGGACGGTTGGTTGCTTGACGACTTTCGATCAAGGCTTAGTTTAGGACACCTTACACACACACGGCTTTCTCTTGGGCTACCTTACAATGAGACCTTTTATTTCATGTCATCCCTTGTAATTTACATGTACCTCGCTCCCCATTCCGATGTACGCATTTAGTTTTCTTTTGATTGCGGTTTGTTTACTAGGAGCACCCCTAGGGACTAGCATAGACAACCCATTTTCAAACTAATCCTCGATTCGTCATCGAGCCATTTTCAAACAAACCTCTTTTCAACCAAACTCTCGATTCGTCGTCGAGCCCACTTTCAAATCAACCTCTAATCAACTCTTTTCCAAACCAAAATTTTTTCATAACAATAAACCCTTGATCCAAAGTCAAGTGGATTTTCATAATCAAACTCCAAAAAACAACTATTGCAACTCTTTTAAGGTGAAAAATGGGGGTTCAAGTCTTTGATCTCTCTTCGATTGTTTGGGTGCGAGTTCTCTTACTCGTGTGCGAGCAATTGATGCCTCTTCTTTTAACAAATCAAATCCTTTTCAAAATAACTAAGCGCATACAATAAACCCTTGATCCCACGTCAAACGGACTTTCATAATCAAACCTCAAAACTACTAACAACTATCGTAATTCTTTTTCAAGGTGAAAAATGGGGGTTCAAGTCTTTGATCTCTCTTTGATTGTTTGGGTGCGAGTTCTCTTACTCATGTGTGAGCATTTGACGCCTCTTTTAAAAATCAACCAACTCCCTTGTTTCGTGGGCGTACCACGAACTACGACTGCTCTGATTCTTTATTCTCGTCCGAATAAAGATACGTAGGCACAAGATTGCGATAATCTTGGCGAGCACACTTTTCCTTTTTCCCTGTTTACGTCCACACTTTTCCTTTTTCCACCTTTTCCACACTACCATGTTTTTCCATCAAACCCCGTAGTCGAACTACGATTGCTCTGATTCCTCATTCTCGTCCGAATGAGCATACGTAGGCCCGAGGTCGTGATGATCTTGCCGAGCACCCTATCCTTAAACCACCCATTTCCCCTTAGTATCTTTTCCTTTTATATTTACATTTCCGCAATTATTTTAGAGAAGAAAACAAACAAACTTAGCTAACGAGTATCGGGATTCAAATCAAGAGGTTCCCGTTGAGTACAACGGACGTGAAGGGGTGCACGTACCTTCCCCTCACGTAACCGACTCCCGAACCTAGAATGTGGTTGCGACGACCATGTTCTTATCCTCCCTTAAAGGTTTTCTCGATATTTTCCTTTCCCTCTTTTGGGATAAATAAAGTTCGGTGGCGACTCTGTCGAACCGTTTTCCGTGCCTTTCGCGCGATGGTCGTGTCTTCGGTTAAGCGATTTTTTTGAGGTGCGACAGGAAGTACTTAAAGAAGTACAAGCATGCACTTCGAGAGGTAAAAATAGCTAAAGAATAACCACGCATGTAAATAATCAAGGCTAATATGGCAAAATAAAACATGGTGCCAAAATGGCTAAGTTTATTACATTAAAGAGCGAATAAACATTACAGAATCCAAGGAACAATAATGAAGCATGAAAAGAAATAAAAAGTCTTTGGAATTAGAACAGCATGTTATCTTTCATGGTGGAGTACTTCGCCTTTAAAAGTTCTATCCGCCTCTCGCAGAGGGATTGGTTCGACCTCATGGTCTCCATTGCTGCTTCGAGTTTCTGAGCTTTTCCGTGAAATCCAGACCTACGTTTAGCTCTTTCACCACCTGGGAGTTGTCAAACTTTTCAAGCTCAGTGTTCTGCTTCTTAGCGTTCGAGATCTTTGCTTGCAGTTCTTTAATCTGTGCCTCCCAGGATTTGATACTCTGGTTATTAGCCTCGATTTGAGTCTTGTTCTGATCTTGGATTTGCTCCAGATTTGCCAGTCTATTGGTAGATTCAGTAGCAGCATCCCATGCAGCCGCGACTGAGCCAGTTTGATTTTTAATGTCTTTCGAGATTTGTTTGATTTTAGCAAGGTCTGCAGCAATTCGACCAATCATTGAGGTCAGCTCCAAAATGATATTGGCGATTTTTGGAGAAGCAGTTAGAATATCAGCCTCTTTGAGGAGATTCTTCAAAGCAATTGGAGAAGTAGGGTCAGACTCGATTAGTCGAAATAAGTCACCCTTAAAAACCTTTTCTTTAATCTTTGACAATATCTGGCTTTAAGGATCAACAATGGTTTGACCACCAGATACAGAGGGCGAACTGAAGGTTTTGTCAGACGAACTTCCCCTAGAACCAAGTAAAACTTTTAAGTACTCACGAGGATTGTTCTTTTTCAGGGCCTCTAGTTCTTCTGCAGAAAGAGTCATGGAGGCTTTGCTCGAATCCTTTGCAGTTGAAAAATTAGGGTTAGGAGTTGTTTCGACAATTACCTCTTCCTGAACGTCTCCTTCCTCTTCTTCATCTTGATCATTACCCTCTTCGATGTTTTCATCGTCATCCATAAACTCCTCAATAGGAATTGATTGATTAGGGAACATAAAATGTTTGCCTCCTTCCTCCATAACATCATCTTGAATGGCATCCGAGGTTTCGATTCTTGGGGACCTATCATCAGTTTCATCTTTGACTTGCACCTCAGGATTATGCACCTCCGTGTCAGCCCCAGTTGTTTCAGCCTGTGTGTATTTGTCTTGATCATCTTCTTGATCGTATTCACCGGTGTGAGAAGTTTGAGTGGCGGCTTTGGGTGGAGAAGTTTCACGTTGTTCTTCGACCACTTGGTTAATTTCGCTCAGTGAACTTTTCTCAAAATCCTTTGCTGAAGTAAGGTGATATGTTGGTTCACCTTCACTATTGAGGATTGTTGGGTTGGTTGATTCGGCGGCTGGTTGAGTTGAAACTCCCACATCATCCTAAAAGTATAAACAAAGTTAATAGTCGAAGAGAAATACCAAGGGTATTGAGGTATATGTGTGAATCATTTTTATACTTTAGGAGCATCTGCCCCAGGACTTGAGTTGTCACTTTCGGGTTGCTCTGCAGCCTTTTTCGACATCTCCTCAGGTGTTGGCTCTAAGATGGTTAGTTTGGTGGGTTTCTTGATCAAGACCTTCACGCCTTTCGCCTGAGATTAAGCAATGGCTTCGTTTATTTTTTGCTATCTTTTCTTCTTCTTCAGAGGTTGTTCAGCAGTTGGAGATAAGTCTTCATCTTCAAATTCGATTATCACTAATGTTGCATCCTTGGCCTTCATTTTTTGGGGAGTCGGGGGTTGTTTTCTAGCGCCCTGAAGAAGAAAATGTTAGAAAGTAATGGACATAAAGTGATAAACTTAATAAAGAGTGTGAAAATACCTTTGTTGTGGTTTTTGTTGTCTTGCTTCCTTCTTCTTCCTTTACCTCTGCAAGCATTCTAGTTTGTGGTTTTTTGGGAGGAATCTTCGTGGCTAAACAAACAGAAAATCAGTCATTATATGTGAAAATAAATAGAAAAGGAAATGTTGGGTCAAAATCCTCCCGTTCCACACCTTCATATATCTCAGATTTGATGCGAACATCTTCGATCCCAATATGAAGATGGCCTTTGAAACTGTCTAGCATATGTTTGGTCAGAACCACCCGTTGTACTTTTGGTTTTGATTGCTGGTGAAGGATTTTGATAGAATCCCCACAGACGAACTAATCTGGAAATGGAGGGGCAAGGGCTACTCCAAAGTCAACACTTGGCAGTCGAGGAAATTTGGGAGGAAACATATTGAAAGTCGTTTCGTATCGTTTCTCAGGAGGAACGTACGAAAGGATCTTTAAGTTCTCCATTTTCATTAAAAAAAATTCCTTCAGAGTAACAGCTGCGTCGCGGACGGTTCGACCAAGATCATTTGGTCGATAAACAGTTTCAAAGTATTTTTGGAAGGCTTGGATTTCTTTAATGTGCATCGAAGTACCTTTCTTCACTTTTTCCTGCACAGAGAGGAAAGCCTTGTTAATGTGGTGCATAAATGCAGCCACGTCGAAAAATTCTTCAGCATAATAAGTCTTCCACCAGTCATCAAAATGTTGAGTACAAAGGAAGCTTGGTTCAAAAGCTACTGGAAGAAGCTGTGTTCGACCAACATGTCGTGCGATCTGCTTGATGGCCATTGCTTCCTATGGCTGACGTTGTAAAGAAGGAGAGCACTTTTCTTGTCATAGATCGGTCGAGGTAAAACTTGAACCAATCCAAACTGTCGAGCGAGAAGATTTGGTTGGTAAGTTATCAACGAAACTTGGCTTTTAGAGAGATTAAACCTGAGAGTCAAGATTCTAGGGTTTAAGAAGGCTTCCCAATTACAAGGGATTCTGCTGTCTGTGCTTTCTATGGCGCTAGAAATGGCCTGGTGAACCATTCAGGACCACACTTCCTTGCAGCAAAGGGAGCCATGTTGGGTGTAAAATCGTATTGTTTGGCAAACATCATGATGAAGTTGGTGAAAGCCTGTTGGACAGGTCGACCATCATCAGCAGGTGTCAATTTTGCCAGACGAGGGCATTCTACTCTTCGATTCTTCACATCATCAGCGCCTTCATTAATTTGATTTTTGAGAAGAAGGCAAGCTTCAAACGAAGCATTCAGCCATAACTGAAGTAGCCAGAAGGGACCAGAGAGTAGCAAACTTCCTTTTTCAGCTATGCTTTTGAGCTGGGTGACCCCTTCACTCATGGACTCGTAAAGGCTGGCTAAACTCAATTCACTCAAACATAAATCATGGTTAGCATGTAATTGGTTCGCCATGGTCAGAAACTTTCTAGCGACCTGCAATGACTTCGAGCAGAAGACACACATGACAACCACAGAGCTAGGAAAGCTATATGTTCGACGCCCGATACTTCCTCTCTGCTTTTATCATGATAATGAGCTATATGGGTCGAATAAGCCGCCTTAGAGGTAGTAAAACCTATGCTATCCTCAGCCATAAAGTCAGTATCATAGGTATTCCCAGTAGGTTTAAGCCCTATGATAGCGGCTATGTCGAAAAGGGTAGGTGTCATCATGCCACACAAGAGATGAAGGGTGTAGTGGGTACTATCCCAGAAGTACAAGGACGAAATCAACATATTGGAACAATAATCAGGGCATACTTTCGACAGTATAATCAGGTCATAAATACCCATTTCCTTCCAAATATCAGATTTGGTTTTTTTCTAATTTTTTCAACCACCCTAAGTAATCAGAGGGATCCTTAAAGGTCGGGCTTGCTCTAAAGACCCTAAAATGGTTTAGATATCTAAGGTCAATAGCCTCTTCAGTCGAAGGATCGTTGGGATCAACAGGGTTTTCAACGCTAGCCTTAGGTTTCCTACATTGTCCTACAGGTTTGTATTGGTGATAAGAGGGGAAATATTCCCTAAGTCTAGCAGGATCTACATTGAAATCACCTAAAGGGCCAAACAAAGCCAATTGCTTATCAGAAACAGTTAAAGGAAAGAGTACCTGAGAAGCGTAAGTTCTCCTCTTTTCTTCATCCAGAGGTTCAGGTAGATATTGTTGGTTCCCCACCATGGTAGGTCCAGCAACAGAGTCAAACGGGGAAAGTTGAGAAATCTTTTTTGGAGCTCTCGTAGGTTTGCCAACATCCTTGGTGACCCTGACAGCGTCTTTAGTGGAGTGTGTGGAGGAAGCCATTTTTGATGAAAAAAAGGAAGAAGGTTGAGTTTTGAAGTGCAGAGGTTGCTGGGAAATTTGAAAGGAAGAGAATGCAAAAGTGAAAAAGATTGTTGAAAATGGTATTTATACGTGGGGGAGTGGAAACTGTTTTGAAAGATTGTGAAATATTGGGACTGATAGTGGGACACGTGTTCCCCCCATGTTTCTTGATGAAACGGTGGTAATGAGTGCCTACTTCCCCATGATCTCCTAGACCCTAGGGAGAGGTAATGATGACTGAGATTTTTGGGTGATTTAAAAAGACATGTCAGATTTAGCAATAATGGCTATGACGTCATAGGTCTGCTGAAAGGAAAGTGAACCGTTGGAACCACTAATAAGCGACGAAGTCATACAAGGTCTAAATGAGGCGTCAAAATACATTCTCAAAAAATGCCTTTTTCTTCAATGATGTCAAAAATGACATTTTTGGGGGGCAATTTGTTAGCTCCTAATTTCGACGCTTAATGTTGGATTAAGAATTTTATTCTAAAAAGATGGGATTTCTGAAGTTCTAAGAGACTTTGACAGAAATGTCGTTATCAGAAAGTCTAGTCGAAAGGTATCTTTGTGCAGAGAAGAGATGGTTTAAAGACTCAGAAATATTTTTAAGAGTTTGAAAATATTCTTCGACAGAAGGATAATGAGCGTCGTTCGATTTGGAAATTCAAATTAAAATAATGGATGGAATTTTGTCCTTATCCATTTGAGAGAAAGGACACGTGTTGAGCATCTGAAGAATGAAGACATGCATGATGCCATGTGTTTCGCCCTGATTAATAGGCCGTTAGTGGGTAGTTATTTTTCACCATTATAAATAGCAAGTTTTAGCACTAGGATTGGGGGTGTTAGAAAGTTGTACAAATTTCTCAAAATTGCTCAAAGTATCTATGTGTAGAGAGAAACGAGTTGCGGAAGAAATGTACGTGTTATGTAACACCATTTTTCTTATTCAATGCAATCCTATTAATTTTTATTCAGAAGTTTACTTTGTCTCATTTACTTTATTAAGTTACTTCCCAATGTCTCTTTAATTATTTCCTTGTATCATCTTCTTTTCAAAGTCTTGTCGAATTGTTCTTGTTTTCAAATGCGAACATAATCGAAATGTCTAGTATTCTTTTTATATCTTTTTAAGTCGTTTTAGCACATGTACTGGGATTTAGTTTGGCCGATCCTGCAAGTTACTCATTTTTTATATAAAATTGATAGACCAGAGGTTGTTTACTATTTTTTCCAGTAAACACATACATGATATATCCTATTGCAGATGCATATGGAATCTTATTCATGCAATCCCTTTCTTCCTTAGTTGAAGGAGATTGTGTTTTTGATAGACACATGCCATGTTGCATAGGTATGAATCCTTTCTTTGAATCATGCATATTAAAGCGTCTCAGCACTTTGTCTATGTATGTACTCTGACTTAGGCCAAGCAGTTTTTGTGATCTATCTCTATAGATTCTGATTCCTATTATATAGGCTGCTTCACCAAGGTCCTTCATAGAAAAGCATTTCCCTAACCAAGTTTTTACTTGTTGCAAGGTAGGGACATCATTTCCAATGATTAATATGTCATCTACTTATAATACCAAGAAGACGATCATGCTTCCACTAACCTTCTTGTAGACACAAGGCTCATCTTCATTCTTTATGAATCCATATTGTTTTACAATTTCATCAAAAAGAAGATTCCAGGTTCTGGAAGCTTGCTTCAATCCATAGATTGATCGTTGTAACTTGCATATCTTTTAGGCTTCTTCTGGTATGTCAAATCCTTCAGGTTGTGTCATGTACACATCCTCAAGAAGATTCCCATTAAGGAAAGCAGTCGTGACATTCATCTGACATATTTCATAATCATGATATGCAGCGATAACAAGTAAATCCGAACAGATTTAAGCATTGCAACGGTGAAAAAGTTTCATCATAGTCTACACCATGAATTTGTTTATAACCTTTAGCATCCAGTCTTGCCTTATAGGTATGTACCTTACCATCCATGTCAGTCTTCTTTTTGAAGACCCACTTGCATCCTATAGGATTAACTCCTATAGAAGGCTCAACCAAGGTCCAAACCTGGTTTGTGTACATGGAATCCATTTCAGATTTCATGGATTCTATCCACTTCTCAGACTCGGGACCAGTTATGGCCTCTTGATAGGCTCATCTTGATCCATGAGTAATACATCACCTTGATCAATTATGAGATATCCATATCTCTCTGGTTGGTGACATGTCTTGCTCGATCTACGTTGGTCTCGTTCTACTTGAGCAGGTTGCTCTTCCACAACTACTTGTGGTTCCTGCTCTAATTCCTCCATAGGTGCATCAATGCTTTGTGATTCTTGAATTTCTTCAAGCTCTACTTTCCTCCCACTAATTCCTTTGAAAATAAAGTTCCTTTCTAAGAAAACTCCAGTTCTAGCGACAAATACTTTTCCCTCAGAAGGATTGTAGAAGCAATACCCTCTTATTTCTTTAGGATACCCCATAAATAAGCATTTGTAAGATTTGGGCTCAATCTTAGTTGAAATTTGTCGTTTCACATAAACTTCACAACCCCAAATCTTCATGTAATAGATATGTGGTTTCTTACCACTCCATATTTTATATGGTGTCTTTTCAACCTTTTTGGATGGAACACGGTTAAGAGTGTAAGCTATTGTCAGTAGTGCATGTCCCCAAAATGAGTTTGGAAGATCGGCGTGACTCATCATGGATCGGACCATGTCTAACAAGGTTTGATTTCTTCTCTCAGATACACCATTCCATTGTGGTGTTCCAGGAGGAGTGGGTTGGGATAGAATCCCACACTCTTTTAGATGGTCATGAAACTCTAGGGTTAAATATTCATCGCCTCGATCTGATCGAAGAGTTTTAATATTCTTACCTAGTTGGTTTTGTACTTAATTCTTGAACTCCTTGAACTTTTCAAAGGATTCAGATTTGTGTTTCATTAAATAGACATAACCATATTTATTGAAATCATCGGTAAATGTGATGAAGTATTGAAAACCTCCTATGGCTGGTATGTTCAGTGGTCCACATACATCAGTATGTATGAGGGCCAAAAGATCATTAGCCCTTTCACCTTTTCCTGTGAATGGGGACTTTGTCATATTTCCAATTAAACAAGATATGCATGTATCATACGATTTGTAATCAAAAGAGTACAATAGTCCATCTTTATGGAATTTGGAGATGTGTCTCTCATTTATATGGCCTAAGCGACAATGCGAAAGGTAACTTGGATTTAACTCGTTAGGTTTCATCCTTTTAGTATTAATGTTATAAATTGGCATTTCAAGATCAAGGACATACAATCCATTGTTCATTTGTGCATTAGCATAGAATATATCATTCAAATAAATAGAGCAACAATTGTTCTTTATTATAAATGAAAAACCAAACTTGTCCAAACAAGAAACGAAAATAATATTCCTGCTAATTGCAGGTACATAGTAACAGTTCTCTAACTGAATTATTAAACCACTAGGTAAAGTCAATACATAAGTTCCTACGACTAAAGCAGCAACCTTTGCTCCATTGCCAACTCGTAGGTCAACTTCACCTTTTGCCAAAACTCTACTCCTTTTTAGCCCCTGCACATTGCTACAAATGTGAGAACCACATCCAATATCTAATACCCATGATGCAGAAGTAGATAAATTTATTTCTATAACAAAAATACTTGAAGTCGAAGTCTCCACTCCATTCTTCTTATCTTCCAGGTACTTTGGGCAGTTTCTCTTCTAGTGTCCGGTCTTACCGCAATAGAAGCAAGTGCCCTCCTATGCTATACCTCCACTAGGCTTCAAAGCAGGGGCAATATGTTTAGGTTTGGCAACTTTCTTGCATTTCCACTTACCACCCTGCTTGGTGGGCCTTTTGTTCTGTTTCTTTCCATTACTGACCATCAGAATGGATTTCCCTTTTGACTTCAGATTTTGCTCAATAGTTCTTAACATGCCTAGAAATTTAGGAAGAGTTTTGTCCATATCATTTATGTTGAAATTAAGGAAAAATTGACTGAAGCTTTCCGACAATGATTGCAGGATTAAATTAGTCACAAGCTCCTTTTTTTAGGGGAAATTCCAATCTTTCAAAGTTCTCCACATACCCAATCATCTTGAGTACATGGGGACCTACAGGGGCTCCCTCAGATAGCTTGGCTTGAAAAAGGGTTTTTGAAACTTCAAACCTCTCATGCCTTGCCTGCTCTTGATAGAGCATCTTCAGGTGTTCGATCATATCGAACGCTGCCATGTTTTCATGTTGCTTTTGCAATTCATAATTCATGGTAACCAACATAAGGCAAGCAGTTTCATTTGCATCATTGACATGCTTCTTATAAGCATCTCTTTCAGCCTTAGGAGCAGAACTAGGAGGCTCCTCCTCAGGAACAGGTGTCTCTAAGACATACAACATTTTGTCATGTTTGAGGACAATCCTCAGATTTCGATGCCAATCCAGAAAATTTGTCCCAGACAATTTTTCCTTATCAAAGATTGATCGCAAAATGTTGTTAGATGTGTTTGTTGTCATGGTAATCTACAAAATAGAATGGAAAATTATAAGTATCGTTAAACAACATATTCAATTAGGCCTTTAATTAAATATGCTCTCACTATTTTACTTAAACCAAATGACCCTCACCATTTGATTTGGCAAATTCCGTTGGAAGATTTTCTAGTGGATCGAGATCCATATTTCACTTTGTTTTAAGTCAACGTTAGGCTGATAACACAAAACTCGTCTATTTAGGTAGGAACTCCTTCCAATTGTATCCAATACAATTCTCGAATATTTCAGTTGGGTGAATAACTCCTTATTCTAATCCATCATATGGATTATTCCCAACTCTTGCTTTTAAACGTATATAATCTTATTATATTTTGTTTAGTTAAGTTTGACCCATTGTTTTAGAAATTGGATATTACATTTATCCCATCGCATCTTACTAATATAGAACATGCACTTCACGTTAGGCGAAACCTACATTATTCGATACTAGT
This sequence comes from Lathyrus tuberosus, assembly GCA_022829125.1. Taxonomy (NCBI): domain Eukaryota; kingdom Viridiplantae; phylum Streptophyta; class Magnoliopsida; order Fabales; family Fabaceae; genus Lathyrus; species Lathyrus tuberosus. The sequence continues at coordinate 6,757,930 of JALAZF010000149.1, forward strand.
CTTGATGAGTTCTAAAACTTGGAAAGCATAAACTTAATATTCAATTTGAGGGAATTTTCATTAGTTTGATCTCATCGGCTTGTTTATCATATAAATCGTCTCTCACATGCATCAACATACATACATATGCATCAACATACATACAAAATGAAACAGTTATGGCCCCTAACACAATTGTTCTCCCAACCCAATGAGAAAACCTAAGCTAAACCTAATAATGATCTACACTACTCCAAGCAAGATCTCCAAGGTTGTCCTCCTTTGATATTGTAGTCTTTCTTTTTCTTCATAACATTACATTACATTAAAGAATACTCGCTTTTACATACGAGGGAGTGAGATGAGAAAAGAAGTTACATCAAGAGATTAAAAGAGAGGCACGACACGCAAGTCATATTTTAAAATCCCAAAACAAAATAAAGGAAAACTAAGGTCATAACTGATCACCACAAGAGAAAAATAATAAACACACTTTTATTATTATTAATTTAAATCCTATTAATTAAATGAATCAATTTAAATTTTGGCGAATGATCACACTACGCAGACGGGGGTTCCGCTGACCGGTCAGCGGACAAGGGTCGAGGGGGCAGCGCCCCTACAAAAAAAATTAATGAATAATTCATTTGAAATCGGCGTCGTTTTTCGCATCAACACTTGCTATTTTCCATAAAATTAAAGCACAACTTTTGTGCCATCACAACCCTTATCGCAGACCTTTTAGACAACACAACCCTTGTGCCGTCATGAACCTTAATGCAACAATTTCATATCGTCAAAACACCATGATCAATAATTCAGTATGATTGATTCATATGCCACTGTTTCACCATACTAAAGTCGGATTCCGAAGCAAATGAACACAGATCACTCAAAGGAATAATGATCATTCCGTGATTTAAATGAATGAAATAGAAACAGTATATCCAATATACCATCTTTGCATCAGAGTTAATTATATCACATATAAAATTTGATCGATCATATTTGTGTAACTTAAGGACGATCGATATATCGCTGCTTCACCATACTATTGTCGGATTCTGAAGCATAGTTAATATCGATCATCCAAATCGTACACAGCCTCATGCCAAAATTCAATTTCTCGATTTAATTTAATTTGTTATGTGTTTCAATCTAATTAAAACAAAAAAACAGAAAATAAACACTTATCTAATGCATGGTTTCATAAGTGGCTTTGATACCACTGAAGGGAAATCGCGATTCAAAACGCAACAGAAAATAAAATGTCCCTTTAGCGATCCTTACGAAAGATCATGATTAGTGATAGAATGGTTACCTCTTGTGGGGATGAAACCTTTTATTCTGAATCGAAGGAATGACCACGAGCGATGTACGATGAACAACGCCTCTACTCAGTCCACACGAACAGCTTCCTTCAGTCTCAATGCTAGCTGCTACGATTGAAGGCTTTGAGTGAGAGATATAGAGAAGGAAAATATGGCTAGGGTTTCACAACTGAATTTTCATCAAGTGTTTATGCTTCTGCACAAGGGTTATATTTATATAACCACTTGTGTGGGCTGCAAGCTAAAAAACCACTTAAGTGCACGCACACCATATCTATGATGTACCGTATATCATTTAAGCACGCGGTACCTTACCACAATCCGTATTCCACTTAAATGCACCGTACCTTATGGTGTTACATATTTACTTAAGTACACCATACTTTACGGTGTGCCTTATTTACTCTACCTTTTATCTAACTGTCTTTAAGTGTGTGACTCTGTAGGATTTCACGACGTTGGTAATTATATTAAATCATGAATTTAACATAATAAACAGTGAGTGGTATCTAGCAACACATCACTGCTACCCAAGTCATGAAATTGTCATGTGATCTGACAAAACCTTTTGTGATAGTGCTTGTGTGTACAATTACCCTTTTGCCCTTATATCTATATTGAACACAAGGCATATACCGTGTCATCCTTGTTCAGTTCAATATTGGGCCCTTACACATTTATCCTGTTATGCAGGATAGGAAAATTCTATTTAGGTCACTCATGTTCCTCAGCATGCTTTATGAAGTACCCATTAACTGTCTTTTATAGTCATCCAATTACGCACAATGTTTGATAAAAAATAAAGTACTTGACTCTACATCTAGGGACCATAGTGGTTTCATGTCGAATGGTGGTATACACCACTATCACCATGAGAGTAACTTATGACACTTTGCATAACATTCTATGTAGTACTCTCATAGTGGATCAATCCAGTATACATATTACTCCTAATATTCATACCTATGTTAAGACTTGATAACTCCTTATCCATGATCCATGAGATGTGATCATCAGTCTATCTACATAATAGTCTTAATGCTTTAAGGTTATCCCATTTCACATTAAAGTTCGACTATGCATACTTTAAGAATAGTGTCCTTATGTTTAATGGAATCTCATGATTAAGTCACACTTAATATTTCATTAAACGAACTAGCTATTCTAGGGACTTTATCACTTTGGAAAAACAAACATAATAAAGAAATGTCTTTTATTATTAATAAATAATTCGATACAACTACCAAATGTATTGGCCTCTAGGGCTTACACCAACAAGGTGATGCTAGTATTTAAGCATGTAAATGTTGGCAAGGTACATGGTTACCTCTTTCTAGGATGTAGAATGTTTAAGAACTTATTTTACTTTGTGCAAATGTAATTTTATTTCTTGTTGCAACTTTGTTGAATGCTTGTATCACTTAGGTCCAAAAGCCAAAATGGTGAGAAACCTCCATTGTCTACTAAATGCATAGGATGACTGATAAATTTTGTTTAGTACTTTTGATTCATGCTTTATCTTGTGATTTGTTTGATTTTTTGGAAGCATTAGAAATGATCAAGACATTTGTTGATAATTTGCACAACCATTTCGAAACAGTAACTTACCCGTGAGTAATGAGTATTCGTTAACCCTTTGAGCCTAAACAGTTTAGATCTCATTTTAGTGATGAAATTTGTGTATGTACATAATTTGAAAATATAGTTCATCATTGAATTTTGTGAGATTCTAAAAAAATATCTTCTTGAACTTTTAAACATTGTTTTAATTGATTTCCTTGCCATAAAAAGCAAGGAGCATTCACTTATGGTTTGGTTGAAAATAAGTTGGGGAGAATGAAAAAGAAGAATGGTAGGTTGCTAAAACTGTTGAAAAATTTCAAGCATGCATGAAAAGAAAAAGAAAAATTGTGAATATGACTGTGAAAAACAAAAGAAAAAAATGCTTGCTTGAATGAGAAAAATAGAGAACAAAATAATTGTGCATAAGAAAGTTTGAGAAGGTTTGTGATAGAGGAATGAAAGTGGTGAATGAAGTTGGGATGTGTAAATACCTTATATAGTGAATGTTTCTTTTGCATCGTCAATTTCGATTCAAAGGCCTTTAGAAATGTCCCTTTATTGTAATCCCTACCAAGCTACAAACTTTAAAGTCCTTAGTGATCTTTTTGCTTCCATAATTTCTTTATTGAACGTTTAGATATTGTATGAATTGATTTGTATTTGCATCATTTGTCAGATGAGCAAAATGACCCCGCATTTGTATGCACGTATTTCCTTCAATTCTTTTTCGAAGAGGAGCGTTAGAGTGATATGAGAATGATATTTTAGTTGTTACTTGAAACATTGTTTGATATTTATTTAAGAACTAAATTCTTTGGCATTGTTCGATTCTCGAAAGTTGAAATCATTGCTTGTATACATTTGTTGTTTATTTGAGTCGTACCTCTCTTCTTGGTTGAGTTAAATGCTTGAGAAAATCCCCTTGTTTTCAACGAGAGGTATACTTTGCTTGAGGACATGCAAAGAGTTAGTTGGGGAGAGTTTGTTAGATATAAATCTTGCTTTAAATTTGTCATTTATAATTGGCATTTTTCAACTCTTTTGTGTTGATTTGTTAGAATTTCTACTTGGAAGTTTGCCATTCTTCAATTATGTGAAAATACCTTTGGTACCTTTGATTTGTGTGTTATTGTGCAGAAAATATGCATTAAATCATCAAAGAGTGAGACACAAGGAAAGTGAGTAAAGTTGCCAAAGGAAGAGAAGAATTTTAGTAAGTTCGCTAGGCGAACTTGCTAGCGAACGTTCGCTGTGTGAACTAGTGGTGAAGAACCAGCGAAGGCTCCCAGATTAGAGGCAGTAGAAAAAGGCCTGTAAGTTCGCTGGGTAAACAAGCCAGCGAATGTTCGTTGTGGTAAAGCTTCAGCGAAGAGCTAGCGAAGCATCCCAGACTTGAGGCATTAGCTAAATGGTCATAAGTTCGCTGTGTGAACTTGTAGGCGAAGTAGTTCATTAGGCGAATAATCATTTGCACTGTGAACTTTAGAGTTTTCTCAGAGGCGGTTTAACTGTGCAGAGGCACATCAGGTGCCTAATTTGATGTTCGTTAGGCGAATAATCTGTTCGCAGTGCGAACATGACAGATCCTGAATGTACTACATAAGTACTTTTGGTCATTTTTGGGGATCATAACCCACTTTTACACACCACAACCTATTTTCTGAGATTTCTTCATCCAAGAGTGATATTTTACATAGAGAAGCTGGATTCGCATCCGAGTTCGATTATTCGACGTGGATGCTTTTTCATCTCCTCTTGAAACTTGTGAAGCAAGCTACCATGGTGATGGGTAGCTAAACACTTTTGTGTCAAGATTAGAGGTAGTTAATCTTGCTTGTATGTATTTCTTTTGATCTTTTTTATGTGAACAAGGTTGATGATCAATATATGATGAAGTTGTTTGTTTTTAATGTTGTATTTATGGTTTGAATCACTCTAGACATAGATTTTCCAAATCTTGATCTAATGTCTTCATCTATTAACAACCAAACTCTAGACATAGATTTAGGAGTTAATATTTGCTTTGTATTGGTCTTAATGTTTATTGTTTCGATTGTTGGTTTGAGACATCATCTAACGATTTAAACAATAATACCCACGAAGTCACTTTAGACATAAACAGATTCGCGAGGATACGCAATTATATTGATCGAAACTAAGTTCACATGCTTGATTAATCGGATACTTATGAAAAGGATTAATGAAATCTAATGTTGACATGATTTTCGTAAAACTAAAACATATTTTCCCTAATTTACTCTTTGCAACAAACATATGTTACAAAACAAGATATATTTTGAAAACTCTTTACTTAGAACGTTAAACTATTGAACGGCGAGCATCTACATATCTTGTGTATAATCCCTGTGGATATGATAAAACACCCACCTAAAATAATTTTCAACAGCATGTTGAAAGCTAAAGATATGCCAAAGAGATTTTGGGGTGAAGCATTTTCGATAGCAGTATACATTCTAAATAGATGTTCAACAAATATGATAGTAGAGAATACTCCTTATGAGGCTCTGACAGGTGTGAAGCTGAATGTTAATCATCTTAGAATGTTTGGATAAATGTACTTTAGGCATCTACTTGAACAATTGAGGATGAAACTAGATGATCGAAGTTAAACTATGGTGCTTATAAGTTACATTCGACTAGTGCATATACGCTCTATTCAACAAATAATGATAAACTAGTGATCAGTCGATATGTTATAGTGGATGAAAGAAAAGGGTGGGATTGGATTCATGGGTCTGTTTGACAAGAATAAAAAACAATCACAATTGTGTTTTAAGAAGATAAACAAACTGAAGCCATAACCTGAACTGAAGAACCACTTGAGCAGAATGTTAGAAGATTGACTAGATCAAGAATTGAGTCGGCAAGGCTAGCTGGATATGAAATATTTCTAGATCAAGTAGTCAATGCATATGGTGAATTAATAGAAGAAGAAATCATGATGGCTGAAGTAGAACCAATAAATTTGGATCAAGCCATGAATGATTCCAATTGGTTAGCATCCATGAAATAAGAACTCATGGCAATCGAGAAGAACAAGACATGGGAGCTTGTTGAAGAGTTAATCAAGAAGCCGATTGAGGTGAAGTGGGTTTACAAGCTGAAATGAAAGCCAAACAATGAAATTGTCAAGCATAAGGCAAAACAAGTGGTGAGAGGTTTTCTACAAAAACCTGGTATTGATTTCGATGAAGTCTATGCACCTGTTGCAAGGTTGGAAACAATCATAATTGTTGTGTCGACAACAACATACAGAGGGTGGAAGATACATCAGTTGGATGTAAATTCAACATTTCTCAATGGACCTTTGGAAGAAAAAGTATATGTCAGTCAACTATCAAGATTCGAAATCAAAGGACAGGAGTCGAAGGTATACAAGTCGAGGAAGGCTCTTTATTGTTTGAAACAAGCCCCATGAGCTTAGAATAAAAGAATAGATAGCTTCCTGATTAAACCAAGTTTCACAAAGTGTGTCTGGGTCATTCAGATCATCTTATGCCTATATGTAGATGACTTGTTGATTACAGGTGCAGATGAAGCAGAGATAAGAAGAGTTAAGTCAAAGCTGATGCAGGAGTTTGAAATGTCCAACATAGGGAACTTGTCATATTTCTTAGGGATGGAATTTAAAGACACATGTAAATGAGTTTTCATGCACCAGAATAAGTATGCCCAAGATATCTTGAAGAGGTCCAAGATGAGCAACTGTAATGCAGCTGATACACTATTAGAAACTGGAGCAAGATTGAGGAAGGAGACAAATGATAAGTTTGTGAATGAACCCCTGTACAAACAAATCATTAGATCCTTGATGTATCTTTGTAATAACAAGCCAAATATATATCTAAGTGTTGGACTATTGCGCAGATTCATGGAGAATCCCCAAAAATTTCATCTCACTGAAGTCAAGAGAGTGCTAAGATACAACAAAGGTATGATTGATCATGGTGTGATGATACCAAGATAGATGAGGACCAACGCTGATGCAGAGGTATGTGGCTACACTAATTCTGACTTCAGTAGAGATCAAGATAAGACGAAGAGTACTGCAGGCTACATATTCATGATCAAAGGCGCTCCAATATCGTGGATCTCAAGGAAGCAAGGCACTATGGCTTTGTTATCTTGTGAAGTTGAGTACGTGGATGCATCATATGCAACATGTCAAGCAGCATGG